>OY755239.1:80651194-81251194 GCA_963576725.1 Azorinus chamasolen
CATGTAAATACTTACACCGCCCTCTTCCATGGTCAGCCGTCACTCAGTATTTGTGTTGTCAAACTAACATTTTGTAAGAAATTTCACACACTCGCAATAGCACAGTCAGTAGTTTATATTAAATTCTATGAATGTCGACGAATCCAAACCCATTCTTTCGATAAAAACTTATTTTATGTTAGAAACAAAACTTCCTGGTATAATCATATGGAAAAACACAGCTGAAATTCAAAACGAAAGTAGACACTAAATAAAGCTTTGTTTATAAAGGGGGAGTACAACCGTTTCCTCGCTTTATTGAATGTATGTATTTACTTCCCCTTACCGTAATATATTTTAAAGAAAATATTGAACTTTATTATATAAATAATTTGATACTCTAATTAACCCTTACAGTGCGGGACACGAGTCACTAATGTCCTTTGCAAACAGTGTATACCCAGATGAGAGGGCTCCTATAAGAGCCCTCTCATCAGGGTCTGCACTGTTTGTCAAGTTACACTTTTGATTTAGAAAAATCCCTAAATATTCACCATAAGCTTGACCTGTTTGAATTTTGGAATAGTTCATTTGAAAATCTAGCATTGTAAGGGTTAAGTACTCGGACTGATAGCCGATAAGCATTAACCCTGTCTTTTATGAATATGCATATGAGAAAAATACGTTGTTTTCTAGTGGCATTTGAATATAGAAAAAAATAAAATGGTCATTTGCAAATTCAGAACTACAGTAAACCCCTCTAATGCGACCACTTAATGAACAAACATGGATGTTTTCACAAGCAGGTGGTTGCTTAATGCAGGACGAAAGTTATGCAGAAAGCTCCAATAGGAGCTTTCTGCATAACTTTCGTCGTGCATTAAGCTACCACCTGCTTTTGCAACCGTGAATCATGCCCTTTTTTTGCTGGTCGCATTAGAGGGGGTTTACTGTACATGTATATAATTACATACACAAACAGTGTTGATCTTGATCAGACGGCTGCTAAGGGTCCTTCTAATCTTGATCTTCTCTGTCTGCAAAGGCGTTAAAAGGGCTAATTAAATGATCACTTGGATAGATTCAAGTACGTATGGTTGGAGGAATTTTGCAAATACAACTGGAACTAATTGTCACTAGATGATATTGATTTTTAAAAGAGACAGAAGATAAATGGTTATAATGAAATATGGAAAGTGGCCATTGTAGTCATTTAAGAAACAAAAGAAATAGATCTATCAAATTCCAAAAGCAAACAGAGCAGATCCTGATAGGAGCCGTCTGATCTGGGTCTACTCTGTTTGCAGATGCGTGAAAACACGTTTGTATGAAGGAAAGGGTTAGGCAGTCACGTTCACAAGTATTCTTTAGTGTATTCTTGTATTAGCGAGATATTACTGTACTGTCAGACTTGAAGCATTTGCATTGTGTTTTACGCCTAGTCATAATATATGACACATTCCGCCCTACTGACGCCTCTGTAAAAATCATTTTAAACCATTGTGATAAATAGAGAATATGCTCCAATGGTGTCAAAAGTATAACGCCCGACTCCCCCCCCCCCACCCCCAACCCCCCAACAACAACAACCCCCGCCCCCCTACCCCCCAACAAAACAGCAACCAACAACAACCAAACAAACAAAAATATAAACGACAAAAAACAAACAACAACAAACAACAACAACAAAAACAACAACACATCTGTAATAAATGCTCATTTTCAGTAGATTTGTTAAAAATAGTCTATGAGGGACTGGGTTTAAATGAATTCTTCTTTGAGGCGTCGTAATTATCGAGATAACGTTACATGCAACAATGTGCAATCTGTCTGACATGGCCAACAAGAAAACAACAGAATATATGCCAAGGCAATGTAAGCAGACGGTTTTTTGATAAACAAACACAAACTTAAGATATCTTGTCAGGCCAGTCAATACACAGATAAACTCTCTGTGCAATCTCTGATTACATTTCCAGCACATGTTTCGAAACGGGAAATGAGTGTACATTGGTATTAGCAAACAGTGTCGACCGATATTAGGGGGCTATTAGCAAACGTGTAGACCGATATTAGGGGGATATATAGCAAACAGTGTAGACCGATATTAGGGGGCTATTAGCAAACAGTGTAGACCGATATAAGGGGGCTATAAGCAAACAGTGTAGACCGATATTAGGGGGCTATTAGCAAACAGTGTAGACCGATATTAGGGGGATATTAGCCAACAGTGTAGACCGATATTAGGGGGCTATTAGCAAACAGTGTAGACCGATATTAGGGGGAAATTAGCCAACAGTGTAGACCGATATTAGGGGGATATTAGCAAACAGTGTAGACCGATATTAGGGGGGTATTAACAAACAGTGTAGACCGATATTAGGGGGATATTAGCAAACAGTGTAGACCGATATTATGGGGATATATAGCAAACAGTGTAGACCGATATTAGGGGGATATTAGCCAACAGTGTAGACCGATATTAGGGGGATATTAGCAAACAGTGTAGACCAATATTAGGGGGATATTAGCAAATAGTGTAGACCGATATTAGGGGGCTATATAGCAAACAGTGTAGACCGATATTAGGGGCTATTTAGCAAACAGTGTAGACCGATATTAGGGGCTATATAGAAAACAGTGTAGACCGATATTAGGGAGCTATTAGCAAACAGTGTAGATCGATATTAGGGGGATATTAGCAAACAGTGAAGACCGATATTAGGGAGATATTAGCAAACAGTGTAGACCGATATTAGGGGGCTATATAGCAAACAGTGTAGACCGATATTAGGGGGATATTAGCAAACAGTGTAGCACGATATTAGGGGGATATTAGCAAACAGCGTAGACCGATGTTAGGGGGCTATATAGCAAACAGTGTAGACCGATATTAGGGGGCTATTAGCAAACAGTGTAGACCGATATTAGAGGGATATTAGCAAACAGTGTAGACCGATATTAGGGGGATATTAGCAAACAGTGCAAACCGATATTAGGGGGCTATATAGTAAGCAGTGTAGACCGATATTAGGAGGCTCCTAGAAGATCTCTCTCTCTGCACTGGTTGTCATTCAAAAATCCGTTTGATATTGATATCTTTACTGAAAGCATTGATGGACCATTCAACTTTGAAATTCAGTATACAGAAGGACAAAACAAACTAGATTTTATTAGGTATGTAATATAGGTATGCCATACCGATGACTCATAACCCGATTGAATACATTTTATGGGGGTGTTACCGATAACGATTTTTTCATAATGTGTAAATCTAGATGAATATTATTCTCCCAATTTGACCTGAGACTCTTGCATATTCCGTTTATTATCGTCGGTAACTTTCATATACATTTACGAAGATATAAGAATGCGCTATAAGAACACACTCCTCGTGGAACATGATTGTTACCGACTTTTGTTTTGCTATTTTTTGTATTACGAACAATCCCGATAAACACGCCGAAGATTAATCGAGTCTCAAGTCAAAGTGGGAGAGTTCCAAATAGCAGAGCAATGGTTTACCCATCACTTCACGAATATTTATGCAAGATATTAGCATCATGAATTATATGTATTAACCCTTTCCCTGTTCTATGTTTATTACAAATTTCAATACCTACTGAATATTCATGTACAAAATAGCTATAATGCAATATGGAAGGTGGAACATTGTAGCTATTTTAGAAAGTATAGAAACAGATCTATTAAATGTCATTAGTAAACAGAGCAGATCCTGATCAGACGGCTCCTATAGGAGCCGTCTGATCTGGGTTTACCTTGTTTGCAGATGCGTGAAAACATGTTCATATGAGGGAAAGGGTTAGCCGACCTTTTATAGTGGTACATGAACACAGAATGGTTTGGCCATCGCAAAGACCTGTAGATTCAGAGCTGTATTACTTCATAAGCAAACAGATCAGACACTGGTCAGACAGCAATGAGTCGTCTGATCTGGATCTACCTCGGTCGCTAATGCCAGTTCACTCATTCCACACACTGGAAGAGTCAGTAACATTATGGACAAGGTTAAAGTATATATAATGTTTGAGTACAATAGAACCGGTCTAAACGACCACCAAAAAGAGGTCTAACTGTGGGTTAGTAGCTTAATGCAGGTCAAAAGTAATGAGCTGTCGGTTTTACGTTTGCCATGTATTAACCCTTTCCCTTCTGTAAGCGCATCTGCAAACAGAGTAGACCCATATCAGACAGCTCCTATAAGAGCCATCTGATCGGGGTCTGCTCTGTTTGCTTATGGTGTAATATAGATCTGATTCTACAGATCCTGCCTAAGCCAAAATGTCCAGTTTTCATATGCCATTATAAAAATTATCTTACTAATATTGATGACGTCATTATTTCTTGCATGAATATACAACAGGGAAGGGGATAAGCGACAACCTGCTTTTTAGGACTCCTATGTTCAATAAATGAATGCCCGCTGAGGACTATGGGATAAATTTTGGCACGGTGTCTAGGTTATTACGGTTACTGGAAACTTGTGTCTTTTGATTGGCTTCGAACTATTGGTGTCTACCATGCGTTCGGCAGTGGCTGTATGCAACTGGTTGCCACTGTATGCCACTATTTTGTATACAGTGAAATCTCCGTAAACCGGAATTCTGGTAGAGAAGAATTTAGATTCTCTTAAACCTTTCCCTCATGTAAACGTGTTTTTACGCATTTGCAAACAGAGTAGACCCAGATCAGACGGCTCCTAGAGGAGCCATTTGGTCAGGGTTTACTATGTTTGCCAATAGAATATAATAGATATGTTTCTTTGCTTTCTAAAATGTTTGCAATGTTCTACCTTCCATATTTCTTTATAACTATTTTGTTAATGAATATGCAGCAGGTATTGAAATTTGGCCTAAATACAGAACATGGAAAGGGTTAAGCAGGTGGCTGCTTAGTCATGTTAGTGCAGGGTGAATGTCCTGCATTAAGCTGCTACCTGTCTCCGAGACCAATAATTAAATTGAACGTCCGGTTCAGAGGGGTTTTGTTGTACTGTTTTAACTATGTTAATTCTATGTAACCTATCATTACATCGATAAATACATACTAGTAATCTTCTTTATTAACAGTTGGTCTCCACATCATTTCTCTAACGTAAAAGGTCAATTGGGCCAGCTCGAATTCTCGCTGGTGGATTGATAGTTATTACGTAAGACACGATAAGAATCGAAGTAAGCCTAGTGTCAGATCCTTTTGTTCGCGTTTTAACCTGTCAGAGAGGTCACGTGGTTCATTAAGAGTCATGAAAAATCCCCATCTTTCTATTTCGAGAGTTCTAGTTTAACTTTTGCGTAGAGAAATTCGAAATTTTCGATTTACTCGTACTTACGAACGGGAATTTAACATCGGTCGGGAAAGTGTAGTTTAATTACTGGGTGGCATCAGCCACCATTTCTATGTACAGTCAAATGCGACGACTTAATGAATAAACATGGGTGTCTTTATAAGCAGGTGTTAGCTAAATGCAGGACAAAAGTAATACAGAAAGCTCCTGTGGGAGCTTTCTGCATTACTTTTCGTCTGCATTAAGCTACCACCTGCATCTAGCTCACAGAATTATACCTCTTTTAGGTGGTCGAATCAGCGGGATATTACTGTACTGACTTTTACTTGCATAAAACTTGTGACTATATAAACAAGTGTTTGGAATATCAATTATATCGTAGTTATACAGCCTACCCAGTGCCATGAGAGATGGACATGTTATCTTTCATATGCAAACACTTTGGATCCAGATAGCACGCCGAGTAGCTCGGCGTCTCATCGGGATCCAAACTGATTGACACTCTATCTATCTTTTATAAAGATAAAACCTAAAGCAGACGAAATGTGTTCAGCAGACGACAATGCTGGCACTGATAGGGTTAATAGTTAAATAAGATTGTTGGTGTGTCAACACTTTACGTGATCGTACGGTTAGCTCACGTCGGTATAGTTGTTGTTCTCGGAGCACGAAGTCGCGGGTTCAAATTCAAATCTAAGTAATTATCAGAGATTTAACCTTTTACTCCATTAATATTCATGTAAGAAATAATGAATATTAATGAACTAAATGTGTATAGTAGCGTCATGCTCAAGGGGATGTTTGGTTATCGAAGAAACATAAGAATGGTATCCATGTGTCATAGATAGTCGGAATCTTACCAGACATCTCTTATATGTACTGTCTGATGTGGGTCTACTTTGTTTGCAAAACCTAGAAATGCGTTAATACGAAGTAAAAGGTTAGACAAAACTACTCATGCCTTGATACATGTAGTAGGCTGGGGGACTTCTGTCAGGATATTGTGTGTGTTTAAGTCATATTTGGGCTCGTCAATTAACCAGGGAATCCAAAGAGGGTCCTTGGGAGAGAAACACAATAAGCAGTTTTGCTTTCGTTTCCATCCTGTTTTTGTCTTCCTTTGTGTTTGTACAATATTCATGCAAATATTTACAAATAAAATATGTTTAAACCAAAGAGGGGTTTTCTGTGTCCAAACCACTCTCCGGACCACCCAGAGGACACACTACGGACTTAAACAACTGACTAATCAACAACAAACTACAGGTACATTGATCTTAATGAGAGCTTACCTGATAATAATTCATGTAAGAAAAAGTGACTATATCAATATCAATTAACCCTTTCCCTGCATTTTTGACGCATTTGCACACAGAGTAGACCCAGATCAGACGGCTCCTATAGGAGCCGTCTGATCAGGGTCTGCTCTGTTTGCTTAAGGTGTAATATAAATTTGATTCTACAGCTTCTGCCTGAGGCAAAATGTCCTGTGTTCATATGCCATTATAAAAAATAATCTTATTAATATTCATGACGTCAGTATTTCTTACATAAATATACAACAGGGAAAGGGTTAATTTACTTCCTATATAATCACATTAAAGACTATTGGCAATTTGACCATGTCAGACACTGTAGAAACAGAATTAGTTCAATAAACACAGTAGATCCTGATCTGAGTACACTCTGTTTGCAAATGTGTAAACTTCGTCTCTGTCAGGTAAAGGGTTAAATGTGTAAAACGCGTCTCTGTCAGGTAAAGGGATTTAATGTGTAAAATGCGTTCCCTGCCAGGACAGCGGTTAAATCTGTAACCTGCGTCCCTGTCAGGTAAGCGGTTAAATCTGTAAACTACGTCCCTGCCAGGACAGTGGTTAAATCTGTAAACTACGTTTATGTCAGATAAGCGGTTAAATTTGTAAACTACTTCCCTGTCAGGACAGCGGTTAAATCTGTAAACTACGTCTCTGTCAGGTAAAAGGTTAAATGTGTAAATCACATAAGATCAGTTAAGTGTGTAAACTTTGTCTCTGTCAGGTCAGGTAAATGTGTAAATTTCGTCCCGGTCAGGTAACGGGTTATTTGTGTAAATTTCGTCTCTCTCAGGTCAGTTAAATGTGAAAACTTTGTCTCTGTCTGATCAGGTAAATGTGTAAATTTCGTACCGGTCAGGTAACCGGTTAAATGTGTACACTGCGTCTCTGTCAGGTAGAATGTTATATACATGTACATTTACTGTTTTTCGTCGTGGTGCTGTTTAGGCGGTTGTGCGTTTTGTATGCAGTGTTTCATGCATGACTCATACATGTACTTTTACTTTAATCAAGATATCTTCGAGACTACGAACTTCTTCAGTGTTCTTCCAGTGCATTTCTCCTATTACAATTCTCAAATTCTCAATTATCTCGCTCTCACGCTATATGCCATTATGTCAACCCTTACTCCGCTTCATGATGTCTCAAATTTGGATCTGGTGCAATTTTGACCAATTCCGATTCGATTAGTTCGTCTACATGTCATAATTAAACGACTGGAAGATAACTTATTTTTGTTACATATTAAACACATGTAAACCCCTCTAATGCGACCACTTAATGAGCAAACATGGTTGTCTTCATAAGCAGGTGGTTGCTAAATGCTTTCTACATAACTTTCGTTCTGCATTAAGCTACCACCTGCCTTTGCCACAGTGAACTATGCCCCATTTTTTGGTGGTCGCATTAGGGAGGTTTTACATTTAACAGGATCGTAATAGTTTTACCACTACTTTTGCTATTTTGTACTTTTATCTTCCAAATCTGTTGACACGGGATATAGTTCATCTGGTTACCCGAAACACAGGTAAAATACATAATCTTGCAAACATTTACCCAGTGATTGTACTGTTGTACTTAGTTCCTCTTGGTTGTCTAGATTGTTCGCTTCTTGTGACAACCTAGCTTCAACTAGACTGGAATATCTGTCACGTGTAAACAAGGTGAAGATTGTCGCAAGAACCCCAACGTTTAAACCAAGACCTCAAACCATGATATCTTGTTGTAAATAATATAACACCGTGCGAAAAGGTTCACCTCAGGTTGGCTCAATTGTTCATCAGAAGAACTCTTTCACCCCCTTTGCCACCAACCTTATCCACAAAGGGACATATCTGTCAAGCCTCTGGAAAGTCTTTTCTGTCACGGGCAGTGCGCGGGAATAAAGCCTCTCATGTTCCTGCGAAAACACAATATGACCACTGAAGCTTGTTGAAATATATTACTCATAACTGCGTACGGTCAACACATTATCAAAATAGATAAAAAATATATCGCATATGTCAAACAGCACTTTATGCAGTTACTGTTCTAGATCTACCACTGCAAATTCCTAGACTCTGTGTTTTACCAGGATCCAAATTGTTTGCAAATGCGAGCCAGGTCGGGAATAGCGGATGAAAGTTTAAACGCACGAATAAAAGAACAACGTCCCAGTGTGTTTTCAGGGTATTGCAAATAATGCCAGCCCAAAGTAGCTGTTCTGTAAGAGATACACTTTCTGATCAGGGTATATACTATATGTTATTTAATAGCATATATAGTTTGCAATATTTGGAGGACTGACGGGAATCTTTTTTCCAAATCAACAACCAACGTAGATTCTAATCAGATGACACAACAGTTATGGAAGTGTTAGAGTAGTCCGGTGTCTGTACCGTCCCCATCCATATAGTTATGTAACTTAAATACATAATGAAAATACATGGAACGCAGAAACGATCCTTTCTGCCTGAACTTGGTACAGTATTTGGTACAATCGGCCTGCACTTGGTACAGTTTTAGGTACAATCTGCCTAAAGTTGGTACAGTTTTAGGTACAATCTGCCTGAACTTGGTACAGTATTAGATAAAATCTGCCTGAACATGGTACAGTATTAGGTACAATCTGCCTGAACTTGGTACAGTATTAGGCACAATCTGCCTGAACTTGGTACAGTATTAGGTACACACTGCCTGAACGTGGTACAGTATTAGATAAAATCTGCCTGAACTTGGTACAGTATTAGGTACAATCTGCCTGAACTTGGTACAGTATTAGGCACAATATGCCTGAAAGACACATAGCTGACTATTAACTGGCCCCTGAATGATTATTGTACTGTATACTGAAAAAGGCTATAAAATCAAAACGCTATACAAATAAAATAGAAGTCAAACAGGCGATTCCACACAACCATAGAAGCACACTATGTACGCACACATACAACAGTTAACCCGGCGAATCATCAGGATGCAAACTGTCCGATGCTCGAGTTATGGTTTTGAAATGAAATTGAAGAAAACATCAGCTAGATGATAAATCTAGCCAACGAAAATTATATTAGTGGGGAACACTATACTTTTAAATACAATTCAAACACAGAAGTAATATGGTCTCGTGCAAGCAAACGTGCTGTGACTTATACTTCATATTACTAGCTTGTCAAAGACAACAGGTTCGTATATACCAACAAGAACAACGTTACATGTTTGCGACTTAGAATTGAATACCGCTTAAGTCGGTGCTAGGGGCGTGGGTAGCATTGCACTTTTAATAACTGCTCGTGACCAAAGGCAATAAAATCGAGTTTGCAATGCTACTTTTGCTTGTGAAGGATCTCTACTTTCAGAGCATTTGTAGGACCATACAACCCTGCATGATGTGACTTATACTTCATATTACTAGCTTGTCAAAGACAACAGGTTGGTATATACCAACAAGAACAACGTTACATGTTTGCGACTTAGAACTGAATACCGCTTAAGTCGGTGCTAGGGGCGTGGGTAGTATTGCACTTTTAATAACTGCTCGTGACCAAAGGCAATAAAATCGAGTTTGCAATGCTACTTTTGCTTGTGAAGGATCTCTACTTTCAGAGCATTTGTAGGACCATACAACCCTGCATGAGTACACAGAATAACGATGTGGGGCATCTAATAAATTACAGGTTTAACTCACCTCTTTCAGCTGCTGTTGTAGCGATTGATTGGTTGTTATTACAACTAATTGACACTCAAGATCTCTACACACAGATCTGTAACCTGTAAAACCGATAGCAGATATATCACAACATGCATGACATGACGAATGGAACGCAAATACTGACATACCAAAAGAATTGATATTATATTAGAACATAGAACATCTGTAAAACAATAAACATGACATGGACAATCCCAATAATTATTAAGATCGGTTAATTTCGTGATCAAGTCATCACCCTTTAAAACCACTGTGTCAAGCTACAATGACTTCTACATTTATAATTCACGCGTACCGTGTAAAAATATTTAAGAAATGGCCATACCGTACGCCGTAACCATTCACATAGTTAATGCTTTTCTATGGACAAGTATGTGGAAATCTTTGCAACTGGATTGGATCTCGATGAGACGCTTAGAAAATAAATATTTAATCAGGATCCATTAACTGTCGAGAGAGAAGTACATGACTTATTCTTCTTCGAAAAATGAAGTAAGCTACAGTTTCGTTGCTATTCTCTGTTTGAACGCTTAGAAACTTTAAGGTAAACACGTCCTTTGCTTAATTGTTTTCAAAGATAGATGACAGAGTTTATAAAGACTGATAAAGAGTAAACAACACGCAAAGAAACCATTTGCTGTCATGTTAGAAACACTTACCTAAGTTTGAAGAACCAATCAAAGTAAGGACTGGCAGGTTGAAGTCCGGCATGTAGTACCACAGACCTTTACAGTGGAAGGTCCAATGGAATCTGTAGTATTCATGCAGGGATATTCTGTGTTTTTGAGAAAGTTGGCAAACTTGGTCATAAAACCGTTTGGCTATGTATGTGTACACATCTGGAACATATCCTGAGAGGCCTCGCGAACCAAAAAAGGTAGTCGCCTGTGGGAGACAAACTGCTTACCATAACATGTCAAAACATTGTTCACTAATACAGAATAAAGTCTATTAGTTAATGTATATTACTGACCATGGTGTTGAGCATTTTATTACGAAAACAAAAATATAGTATTCAGGGAAAACATTTCACTCAGAGGGCATTCTGCTGAAGAATCCAATATCAAACTTAAAATTAGAATAGAAAATGGGGTCAGCGATTTTCTTTGAAAGATCGATTTGCCGACTGCTACACCATCATTCTACGAAATCCCGCAAGACTAACCTTATGCCTTCCATGAAAAACACCTATCTGTATACACGTTTGCTTCTTCACAGATAGCAGATAGATAGCATTATTTCATGTTTTCAAGATGATTAAAATATTATCAGAATTCGTTTATTCGTTTCGAATTTGCTTGCTTCAATCCACCAATTTCACGAGATTTAACATGTGAAGACAAAATAGATTCTAGTCCATCTCATATTCTGAATGAAGGTGATCTATTGGACAAAATCAAAATAAGGAATCAATTATTATTTGTTTTACTAAAGTTTGTTGAATCAGTTGCATGTTCAAACTCCCAAAGTTAGTTAGCAAATAGCGTTTACAGATGTTGCAAACCAGTGATCACAGTATCAAAACCAGACAGTGTACTATCCATTCAAACAAGATTCCTTTAGCATAAAACAGACACAGACACAAATACACCCTGTTGATCTTGTTACTCAAACAAGGAATGGGAACTCCTTAACCCTTTTTGACATATTCTTACAGATCCGAGGAAAATTTGGCTTTGGATTAGCATCACCACTATTTGCACGTGTCATATTTCTAGGACAAGATAATGTTCAATAATGGGTTCATATACCGAATAGGTGTGGCTGCCAAGTTTATGTGTAAATAGACAATTACCTACATGTACCTATACATACCTTTGGGGATGCAGTCAAAATTTCAAACTTTGCTCTGGAATCATTGAGTATTGCACTAATATAATCGTCAGTCAGGTTAAAATACCCGGAAGCCAAATGTATACTATCACATTCATCTGCTTGTTTAAACAACAGTTGTGTTACTTTCTCATCATGTTTTACCCCGTAAGGCCCCATCTGAATTAAGGGAAACAACCACGTGTCTATTTCAGGATTGTGAGACAGTTCTCCCAAAGTTCTCTCCTTTGCATTAAAGACTGATTCAGATTCAGATAGAAGTATTTCTGATCTCATCATGTTTTCCATAACATCATTTACAAAGTCTTTGAACACTTTTGATGATGACGAACCTGTTAATATAAATTGATATGAATACTTGTACCAATTGCAAACAATTCCGATCTTTTGAATGCTCTACACTTATTATCTGCTCAAATGTATCATCTAATGTGTATTCAAAATGTGTATTTAAAATATAAACTATATTCTCTGTCCATCGGAGTTTCAAACAGTTTGGATCCAGATTAGAGACAACGTGTTTAAAAATTTCATTGATTTGCACTGTTCGTAATCATATCAAGCTTCTTCCTTTTTATACTTTAAGTTATTTTTCTGCAAAACAGTAATGACTGTTTTGAACAATTTAGAGTTTCCTTTATGAATATTGAATGTACTACCGATTTCTAAGGAATAACCAAAACAACAAAGGGTGCGAGATTAACACATACATCAGGTGTTTCCTTTCTTTTTAGTGACATCAACCATAACCTGGACCAAACTATAGAATCAACATGCGAAAAAAGTACATGGGCCCTAGACACCCAAAATACATATCCGTGCCTTTGTTTCTCTGCACAAACTTTGGCCACGCCACAAAATGTATTGAGAAACAATCGTTATTGATTGGAAATCAATGTTTTAGTAACAGTGACCATGCCTCAAGAATCTCTTAATGCAGTCTATCTGCACATCAAGTTTGTTCTATTTCAAAGAAAATATTGACCTTTAACTGAGACAGAAAACGAGTACAACATTTGTCTAGAATGTTTCGTTTTAGTAACAGTTCCCATTGACATTTACCATAGATTCCAACACATTGATCTCAACATTTCACTCTAAGCAAGCGTTGCCAAAATGACTAACGATATGACTTTCCTATGGTATAATTATAGCTCACAAAAGAAGCCAGTTGCCAAACTCGTCCACTTCCCCGCGCACACGGAATCAGAATTTGCCTTCTTAATATTTTGTTAAAAATTAAAATTCTGTTGAATGTTTTATTTAAGCAAACATCGGTTTTGGACGAATATCTAATTAAATAATGTCAATTTATTTTCAAACTATGTTGCCATTGAAAATTAACATGCGTCAGACAGTCGCTCATCATTGGTCAAACCGATGTTTTGATCTTACCATCAAACGGATGAGGGGCATTTGCAGGATATCTGACAGAGTTGTCTCTTTGTAAATGGAATGAAAACTTGGAGACAGCCTGCACGAGTCTGAGAAAGTAGCTCGCCATCTGTGGACATGATCTGAACTGCATATATCTGTCCTGTATGTTTGTGAAGTATGAATCACTCAGATTTGCACTGCAAAGAAACACACATGCAGATGTTAAAATTCAATGTCACAAAAATGTCCCTGTGCGTACACAAATATCATACACACGAAATTCCCTCTTTGCTTGCACGATACCAGACCGAGGGTGGTACTCTGTGATAGTAAACTCTTAAACCCGGCAACGGGGTGAGCTTACCAGATTCGTGTATTGCCTTTCCTCTGACGTGACCCTGGAGTACAAATTTGACGGATGTTCACAGTTGTTTGTTGCTATAGTCTGAACGTAGTCCTGTGCTTATAGTTTTTTTTATGTTTTGGGGTAGTCCGGCGGGGATACCTTTGTTCGACTTTGAGATAAATGTGAGGTTAGGACGTCCGTAAACCAGTTTAAACCCCAGTGGTGGTTTTGCCACTGATCGTTCCAAGCCGGTACTCTCTTTGTCACACTTACTTTTATGTTTGTCTCGTGTCTGTACTTGTGCGTTTGTTGATTTTTTAAATGTTCATCTCTTGTGTGAGTTTATGTGTGTATGTGTGTGTGAATTACTTTCTATCTATGTGTTGGTGGTGGTTGCGTCTTGTGTGTGTCCTTTGCTGCTTGACTTTACTATTTTTTTCATCCTATGACTGAACAAGTACCTAGAAGGGAAATAAAAGTAGGTCAATGTTATTACTACTGAAATCAACGCTAATCTTTGTCTCAGGTGGAAAGGGGTTGTCGTTGAAAATATCAGGCCATGAAAGACTTACCCACTTATAATAACGTCATCATCAGCCATAAATATCTTTATATGGTTCAGTCCCACCACCTCGTTGAATCTCTCTGACAGGTAGTACTTCAGGAATCCCCTGAGATCAGGAGTGTGATACAGGTATATGTGAACCGAACTCTTATAACGCTCCAGTAGGGGCAGCAGCATTGACCTAGAATTGTTGGAACCTCTTGACCCCCTGTTGTAGTCCAACAGAATATGTACCTCAAACTTTCTATTGTTATTCATATTAGCCGTCTGACAAGCCTCTTCTATAGCCTTTATCTGCAGTAAGATGAATTAGTACTATAGTGACAGAACAACTTCATTCACTACCCCGAACAGCACAGTCCGTGATATGTTTGCTTTCCAAGCAGGGTTTGCCTGTACGATCACTTGTCCGGTCATACGAAATTCTACACTGTTTAATTCAAGTTTCAAGTTTATTAATGTTACGTAAAAAGACGCTACTGGTCTCCTTCTTAATCGCACTGCATATGAATGCAAAGATGTCTGTTCCAGATGTCAGTATAATGTGACTGGTGTAAAATATATTCAACATATACACATATACATCAATACTTTACACTGAGCATGTACGATACAAAGAATAAAAACAAAACTAGTCTTAATAGATTCTCTCGGGCGCTCATTGCTCTGGAAGAATATGCGTGTTTTACAAATCAATAGATGTCTAAATCTTACAAACATATCAGACCTTAACATAAGGAAGAAAGTTCTAATAAATGCAGTCAAATGGGTCAAAATAGTGTGATGAATAGTTCAGAATCTCATTTTGATTTAAACTCTTTAACACTCACTGTGCATTGCAGCGGATAATGAGCTTACATCAATTTGCATTTCAATAGCCAAATAGAAAGGAAAGTTTGAGCTTAATCTAACACATTTCTTCCGATATGGAAATATTTGATAAGATATAAAAAAAATATACATGTACTATTTTGACCAGCGATTTTGGTCTGTCCCATTCGTTTCGGGGAAAACATTCTGTAAAAAATCGAATGTAAATTCTTTTATCTTACTAGAGGTACATTTTTGGTATTGTAACCGACAAAGAAAAGAAACATATATTAGTATAGACAATAAAACTGATACTATAGAAACAAAGGTTTTATCAGAGTCATATTCAGAGGAGAGGGGAGGCGGAGGGACAGAGAGGGCCGCACGTCTGGTATAATATTCATAATTTCGGCAGATAGTCATGATACTGGAGGAGTTCTCTGATCTGGATCAGTACTGTTTACCTATGTCCCATCTATGAGTTCAAAGGAGAGAAAGGTTTAAACAAAACACTTAAAACACGACGATCATAACACAGGAGGGAAAAGGTTAACTATGTCGGTTAAAACACGACAATCATCATACATGAGGGAAAGAGTTGAACAAAACGGTTTAAACACGACAATCGTCACACAGGGGTGAAAGTGTTGAACAAAACAGTTAACACACGACAATCGTCACACAGGAGGGAAAGGGCTAAACAAACAGTCAAAACACGACAATCGTCACACTGGAGGGAAAGGGTTTAACATAACAGTTAAAACACGAGATCATGAATTTCAGTACTTCTTGTTCTGAAAATTGAATACCGCTTAAGCCGGTGCTAGGGGGCGTGAGCAGTGTTGCACTTTCAATTACTGTTCATGAACAGACTCAATAAAACCGAGTCTGCAATTTTCTCTTTTTGTGTTGCAATTTTTGCTCTCGGGGGATCACCCCCTTTCAGAATTTATATCAGTTAAAACACGACATCATATCACACACGAGGGAAAGGATTAAACATAACAATTAAAATACGACAATCGTCATGCAGGAGGGAAAGTGTATAACATAACAGTTAAACACGACAATCATCACACATAAGGGAAAGGGTGAAACAAACAGTTATACAGCACAGTAGGGAAAGGGTTAAACAAAACAGTAAAACACGACAATGATCACACAGTTAAAACACGACAATCGGCACACAGGAGGGAAAGGTTAAACATAACAATTAAAACACGACAATCATCACACAGGAGGGAAAAGGTAAAAAACCCCAGTTAAAACACAACAATCATCACACAGGAGGTAAAGGGCTAAACATAACAGTTAGAACACGACAATCATCACACGGGGGGGGGGGGGGGAGAGGATTAAACGAAACAGTTAAAACACGACACTCGTTACACAGGAGGGAAAGGTTAAACAAAACAGTCAAAACACGACAATCGTCACACTGGAGGGAAAGGGTTAAACAAACAGTCAAAACACGACAATCGTCACACTGGAGGGAAAGGGTTTAACATAACAGTTAAAACACAACCATCGTCACACTGGAGGGAAAGGGTTAAACATAACAGTTAAAACAGGACAATCATCACACTGGAGGGAAAGAGTTAAACATAACAGTTAAAACACGACAATCGTCACACTGGAGGGAAAGGGTTAAACATAACAGTTAAAACACAACCATCGTCACACTGGAGGGAAAGGGTTAAACAAAACAGTCAAAACACGACAATCGTCACACTGGAGGGAAAGGGTTAAACACAACAGTTAAAACACAACAATCATCACACAGGAGGGAAAGGGTTAAACATAACAGTTAAAACACGACAATTAATTACACAGGAGGGGAAAAAGTTAAACATAACAGTTAAAACACGACAATCGTCGCACAGGAGGGAAATGGTTAAACATTACAGTTAAAACACGACAATCACCACACAGGAGGGAAAGGGTTAAACATAACAGTTAAAACACGACAATCGTCATACAGGAGGGAAAGTGTACAATATAACAGTTAAAACACGACAATCATCACACAAAGAGAAAGGGTTAAACATACCGTATAACAGTTAAAACACGACAATCGTCATACAGAGGTATACCTCGGCAACATCCAAAGGATCCACTTATTGAGAAACAGTGATTTTGCAGCAAATATTGTGAACACGGTGTCCATCTTGCGCGGGGATCTAACATGATAATGTTTATATGCATACAGTAAGAATGCGTGTGATTTTGGCATTTGAAAACAGCGAAAACCAGATGAGAGGACTCCTCTAGGAGCACTATTATCAGAGTCTGCACTGTTTTCAGTATACTGTAGTTTATCTTTTCATACTGAATTATGTCTACTCTTAACAGGCTTGAACCATTTTACAAAATTCAGAATTCACATGGTAATACATGATCCGCACAACTGGAACGTCTGCCTTGCAGGCTTCGAAAACAGTGTAAAGATAGACCAGTGACATCTCGTCATTGTTACACTATGTGTAAAATTGGACTTGTACTGGAAGTCTGATCCTGATGGATGTTGAACAGTATACCATTTTTGAGAACCTTTTCATTTTTGTCATGGCACATAGAGTAATGTTTAAATCAGAAAAGTATTACTAATAGAAACGCAGTGTATATAATGAAACATACTATTGTACCGTTGTGTAACTCATCATCTCATACATGTAAAACTCCAAAAGAAATAAAACTTTGATATTTGATGTTTAGTTTTAGATATGAGGTGATCACTTTACGAACGGAAGCAGACACACGTTTATCAGAGTTGAATGAGTTAACCCTTTCCTTGTTGAATATTCATGTAAGAAATAATAACATAATGCATATTTATATTAGCTAATTTTATTGGCATATGTACGTATAACTGTTTGGTATTTGTAGAAGCTATAGAGTTATAACTGTTATAAATTCCTAATCAAGCAGAGCAGACTGATCAGACTGATCGGAGCTAATGTGTGAAAAGCGATTATATATGAGGGAACGGGTTAAGAACATAAGAGCAAAATGTGAATATAATTGAGTATATTTGAGAAACAGGCAGCAGAAGTAACGTATAGACAAGTGTGCCGATATATGTTATAAATGTGACTTTCTTTGACTGATTTAGTTCATCTCTTGCCAAAAGGCGAGCTAGCTTACCAGTTCTTCCTCTAATGCACCTGTACCTATATACAGGGAGGCGATTACGATACGCTTCCTGGCATTTTGAACCATTGTCTGAAGTTACACCAAAACTTAACTCATAACACAATTGACTTTAAAACAATAGGTATATTGGTGCATGCAATACAATACATGATATTGATCAAATATCAAATTAGTTTCGCCTACAAACCAATATTTCTTTTAGTCAACCGTGAATACAGTCTTGTTCTGTGTACTATATAACTTCATGCTGTGTAGATTTTTTTTACGAACGAACAATTCATATACGTAACAGAGAAGGTACAAATGTATGCAGCACAGTACAGAATGCGCCGATATTCTAATACACGTTGTATACATTACTCCATGATAATTAATGTAAGAAATAATGAAACAACGAATAATGATGAGATGAATTTTATAATTGCAAATGATCACATGGTTAGTTGGCCAGGCACAAACTGCAGAATCATATCTTTATCACAGAGCAGACGCTGATCAAGAAGCTTCTACAGAAGCTGTCTGATCTGGATCTACTCAGATTTCAAAGGCGTTAAAAGGCGTGCGTATCTATAGAATAAACGGTTAAAGTACTGTAAAAGAAACAAACACGCATGTAAATACACATATAGTAAAACCTCTCTATAACGGCCACTAAATTATGTTAATTAGTTGGTATTTAGGGCAGGTGGCTGCTTAAAGCAAGGTGAAAGTAAACAGAACGCTCCTATAGGAGCGTTGTTTTACTATCACTTTGCTTTAAGCAGCCACCTGCCTTTAACACAAAATACTTGATGTAATTTAGTGGCTTTGATAAAGAGGTTTTACTGTATATGTTTCACACTCTTAGTAATATATAATGTGATCATTAACAAATACCTTGAATGTGTCATAAAAATCTATAGGCTCATTTATGACGGAAATATTGTTGCCGTTCACTCCAAAACAGGGGGAATGTTCATGCAACCATTTAAAGCGTTGGTACACAGATGGAATATATTTTGTGTCCGTCATATGTGTATGTGTGTCTTTTGTATCTGACACTATCTTGTACTGTGGTCTATTCACAGAAGTATCCATAATGGACACCCTTCTTGTACTTCTATAGGCAGTTCCAACCTGAAAACAACAAACATTGCACGAAATAACCCAGTTTGACACGTGTGTGCAAGTCTTTAGGGGGTGCTGTCCTTGTACTTTTAGCATTTTAGGGAGAGTAATATATGATAACATTTCTATTCACTTTAACTGTTCATAAGTCGTGCATATATCATTTAATCCAAACTGTATGACACTCTCATATTGATTTTAATGGGAAAAATCATTTTTCAAATTCAGAAGTTGGACAAACAATACTGTATTTATACTTTCAGCAGACTTCTTTTAGTATCAACTCTTGATCATAACATAGTGAGTTGCAGCATGCGCGGCTGCAATTTATACAAGCTTAGTGTTAGTGATATATGGCTGAAATGGGTAAACGAGTACCCATGGATAGAGAGAGGACCGCAAACCTTTACATGAAAATTAGCAAGCCAGTCGCAATCAGCCTTGAAAATGGTTAAAACCGGACAGAGGCTTGGTTTTCTAGTGTTGAGCACACATACATATGCCATCTTGGGTGAAGCTATGCGTGTATCTTTCCGGTGTAATAAAATATAGTGACCCCGTAATATTTTGACCCCCGGTCCGAAAAAATGACTCCCTTGCCGTAATACAATGATACTCTTTAACCCTTTACTCCATCAATACGCCTTTCTAGGCCTCTGTAATAGTCACTTCTTGAAACCATTGTGATAAATAGAGCATTTGCTCCAGTCAAGGGGCTGGATATTCTGGTTTGTAAAAAAAATCTTGAAAATGAGGGCAACATGCGGCCTGGCGTTATCTTGTTGGAATGTGATGTTATGCCTCTGTAACAATGGCATTACATGTACCACAGGGCAGAGATTTCATATCTGTACCGTACGGCGTAGACGTTACCGTCAACCACAATTAACTCGGACTTCAACCCATGAGAAAGCCTTCCCCATACTATAACTTTCCCCATACTATAACTGATCCTCCGCCAAATCTATCGCCTCGAGAACGCACGCGTTAGCGTATCGTTCCCCACGACGTCGGTATACACGACGTCGACCATCAGAACGAAACAGAGTGAGCCGGGACTCATCGGTGAAGAGACCATGTCTCCACTGCCTCATTGGAAAGTTTAGGGGCGAAAATGCTGCTAACCACACTCTACATCATGCCTGACGCGGAGCGGTTAGTGGCAAACCAACGTAAGGACGTCGGGCTCGCAGACCGTTGACGCGTAGCCGGTTCAGTACAGTGTCGGCATGGATATGTCGACCATGATTGCCACTGGCTGTACGGTGGCGATTGCGCAGTTGGGCGGCTAGGCGGATAGTCCCCCTTCCTCTTCGTTATGTCAAATTTCCCACGTAGTGATCTCCCCTTTCAGTATATTCGAAGAATCTGGTAAACACCGTATGGAAATTTGAATTATCTATATAAAATACGTTTTTATCCATGAGTGTCGATGAAAGAAGACGTTATGAAAACTTGTATGTGTATGTTAGCAGGTATCATTAAGGGCACTTAAAATGTAAAATCTACATGTAAATAAATCTCCATGTGCATTGTAATATATATTATTAATCATAACACGTAAGTTTTAATTTTGATTAATAGTTAGCTTATGTTTAAAAGTCCAGGGATTAAGTTAAGCTATATTATAAAGCACACATAAGATCAGCTTATAATATTAGAGAAAGAGTCAATGCAAATGAATGTTACCTGTGGAAATGTAACCTGTACTATATGCCACCGTCATGTGATTCTTTATCGCCACTAACGAGTAGGTGACGACGGAAGGGCAGAGTGATCAAGATAATTGGTGCGCAGTGGCGGAAAATTACATGCAATACACTAGTTATCTCACTTACATTTATTTCGTCTAATAAAATCATCATCTGCTTCAATAATCAAACTGCTTTATTGTTTATGTCTTTTCAGAACTAGAATCAGCGAGTTAAACGATTCACAGTTTTGAAATATTTGAACAGAATAAAATATTCATATATTTTCTATGTATTCTCAGGGAAAGAGATTCGTCGAGGAGCCTTGATGTCTGATGTAGATAGAAAGTAATGCAGATAGCTCATACGGGGGCCTTGATGGCTGATGTAGATGGAACGTAATGCAGATAGCTCATACGGGAGCCTTGATGTCTGATGCAGATGGAAAATAATGTAGATAGCCAATACGGGGGCCTTGATGTCTGATGTAGATGGAAAGTAATGCAGATAGCTCATACGGGATCCTTTATGTCTGACGTAGATGGAGAGTAATGCAGGTAGCTCATACGGGAGCCTGGATGTCTGTTGTAGATGGAGAGTAATGCAGATAGCTCATACGGGAGCCTTTATGTCTGATGTAGATGGAGAGTAATGCAGATAGCTCATACGGGAGCATGGATGTCTGCTGTAGATGGAAAGTAATGCAGGTAGCTACTATTGGAGCCTGAATGTCTGATGTAGATGGACTCATTGGAATGTAATGCAGTAGCTCATGCCGGAGCCTTGATGTCTGGTGTAGATGGAGAGTAATGCAGGTAGCTTATACGGGAGCCTGGACGTCTGTTGTAGATGAAGAGTAATGCAGGTAGCTCATACGGGAGCCTGGATGTCTGATGTAGATGGAGAGTAATGCAGATAGCTCATACGGGAGCCTGGATGTCTGTTGTAGATGGAGAGTAATGCAGGTAGCTCATACGGGAGCCTTGATGTCTGGTGTTGATGGAACGTAATGCAGATAGCTCATACGGGAGCCTTGATGTCTGGTGTAGATGGAGAGTAATACAGGTAGCTCATACGGGAGCCTTGATGTCTGATGTAGGTGGAAAGTAATGCAGATAGCTCATACGGGGGCCTTGATGTCTGATGTAGATGGAACGTAATGCAGATAGCTAATACGGGAGCCTTGATGTCTGATGTAGATGGAAAATAATGCAGATAGCTAATACGGGGGCCTTGATGTCTGATGTAGATGGAAAGTAATGCAGATAGCTCATACGGGAGCCTTGATGTCTGATGCAGATGGAAAGTAATGCAGATAGCTCATACGGGAGCCTTGATGTCTGATGTAGATGGAGAGTAATGCAGATAGCTCATACGGGAGCCTGGATGTCTGATGTAGATGGAAAGTAATGCAGGTAGCTACTACAGGAGCCTGAATGTCTGATGTAGATGGAATGTAATGCAGTAGCTCATGCCGGAGCCTTGATGTCTGATGTAGATATAGAGTAATACAGGTAGCTCATACGGGAGCCTTGATGTCTGATGTAGATGGAAAGTAATGCAGATAGCTCATACGGTGGCCTTGATGTCTGATGTAGATGGAACGTAATGCAGATTGCTAATACGGGAGCCTTGATGTCTTATGTAGATGGAAAATAATGCAGATAGCTAATACGGGGGCCTTGATGTCTGATGTAGATGGAAAGTAATGCAGATAGCTCATACGGGAGCCTTGATGTCTGATGCAGATGGAAAGTAATGCAGATAGCTCATACGGGAGCCTTGATGTCTGATGTAGATGGAGAGTAATGCAGGTAGCTAATACGGGAGCCTTTATGTCTGATGTAGATGGAGAGTAATGCAGATAGCTCATACGGGAGCCTGGATGTCTGATGTAGATGGAAAGTAATGCAGGTAGCTACTACAGGAGCCTGAATGTCTGATGTAGATGGAATGTAATGCAGTAGCTCATGCCGGAGCCTTGATGTCTGATGTAGATATAGAGTAATGCAGGTAGCTCATACGGGAGCCTTGATGTCTGGTGTAGATGGAGAGTAATGCAGGTAGCTCATACGGGAGCCTGGATGTCTGGTGTAGATGGAGAGTAATGCAGGTAGCTCATACGGGAGCCTGGATGTCTGATGTAGATGGAGAGTAATGCAGATAGCTCATACGGAAGCCTTGATGTCTGGTGTAGATGGAGAGTAATGCAGGAAGCTCATACGGGGGCCTTGATGTCTGATGTAGATGAAACGTAATGCAGATAGCTCATACGGGAGCCTTGATGTCTGGTGTAGATGGAACGTAATGCAGATAGCTCATACGGGAGCCTTGATGTCTGGTGTAGATGGAAAGTAATACAGGTAGCTCATACGGGAGCCTTGATGTCTGGTGTAGATGGAACGTAATGCATATAGCTCATACGGGGGCCTGGATGTCTGATGTAGATGGAACGTAATGCAGGTAGCTCATACGGGAGCCTTGATGTCTTATGTAGATGGAGAGTAATACAGGTAGCTCATACGGGAGCCTTGATGTCTTATGTAGATAGAGAGTAATACAGGTAGCTCATACGGGAGCCTTGATGTCTGGTGTAGATGGAAAGTAATGCAAATAGCTCATACGGGAGCCTTGATGTCTGGTGTAGATGGAAAGTAATGCAGATAGCTAATACGGGAGCCCGAGTGTCTGATGTAGATAGAGAGTAATTCAGGTAGCGTATACGGGAGCCTGGATGTCTGATGTAGATGGAGAGTAATGCAGGTAGCTCATGCGGGAGATGTTGTATTAATTTCGTCCTTCCTTAAGTTAATCAAACTATCAATCGCATTAAAACCAGTTTGTCATCGTTTTAGAGGTTGTTATAGCGAAAGATTAACAGATGATAGACATGGTTTATATTGCATGTATATAATATATAGCGTTGCATCCAATATGTTTGATGTGCCCAGAAGAAAACATAACAAGTCGCCAATGTAATGTAAGCAGACCGTAAATTGTTTAACAAAGACAAACGCTCGGCAAAAATCGTTAAGATATCTTGTCAGGCCTGTCAATACACAGATAAAGTATCTATGCAATCTCTGATTGCATTTCAAGCTAGCCCTCTGATTGCGGAAAATGAGTGTAGCGGCATTAGCAAACAGTGTAATCCTATCATACAGCTACCAGAACATCCAAATCAGGGTCTGCACTGATTGTCATTCAAAATCCTCTAGATAGTAATATCTTTATTTCTCTACGAAAGCATTGATGGACCATTCCACTTTGAAAATTCAGTACTCAAAAGGGCAAACAAACTAGATTTTATTAGGTACAGTGCTCCCTCTCTACAACGACACCCTTTGGGATACGAAGATTGTATGTGTTGTTCAGAGGGAGTTGTTATAGGGAGGGAAAATCAAACATAATTAGCTTGTTTGCAGATCCCAAGATAAGGTGTATTTCGAGAACTAAAACCGTTATGCCTCAATCAAACCCTATGTTGTGACCACTCTTTAGAATCGTTACAAAGTGACGATTCTAAAGAGTGGTCACAACATAGGGTTTGATGGAGGCATAAAGGAAATACGATGGAAAAAGTTGTTTCTGGAGCCTTGTTGTTTCGGAAACAGTGACATGCGTTGTTGTAAGGAGGGAATCGTTATTGAGAGGGCCGTTGTAGGGAGGGAGCACTATATGTCATACCGATGACTCGTAAACTTATGGGGTGTTCGTGATAACATTTGTTTTCAAACATGTTTAGATCCAGATGAAACGCTTAGTGGTGCGAATTAAAAACAATAATAAACGGGGCAGAAACAGCTGAAAATGTTAAATCCGTCACCTCATTGTGGCTAGGTTACCACGGTCACTGTAAACTGATGTGGGAGAAGATGTATGTTGATTGGCTTGGAACTCATGTCTCTCATACGTTCGGCAAAGGCCGTACGCAACAGGTTGCGGACAAAGACTTGCCACTAGTTTGTATGCTGTTTGAACACGTTAATTCTATGTAACCTTATCCTATCACATATAGGTATTGTGTCTAGTCTACAAACAGATTGTATGCGTATTTCACTATCGAACGCATGGAAGATATATCTTCGGAGGCACCACACACCGTATCAGTTTGGAAATTAAACTTGCAGTATACAGTCAAACTCCTCTAAACCGGGCGTTCAATTTAGTATAAATGTCGGTCTTGGAAACAGGTGGCAGCTTTATGCCGGGTGAAAGTCACGCAGAAAGCTCCTTTAGGAGCTTTCTGTGTGACTTTCATCCTGCATTAAGCAGCCACTTGCCTAAACGAGTCTAAATTCCTTTCAACTAGAATTCCGGTTTAGGTTTTTATACTGCATATGCCCCAGATGTCATGTTTATACTGATAAGAATTTAAATTATTTCGAACCACTCTACATGAGCATGATCTATCAGATATTTATTATCGACCTGTGACTATCTAAATATAGATCCTTCTGTTTTGTGTAAAAGCAAATTGTGACTGGGATGATAAAAAGTGTAAAATGCAATTGTAAATCCACGTTTATTCCGACAACTGGCTTATACGCGATACCACCGAGTGGTGAGTGGGTGACATGTTTAAAGTGTAGCAGCTGTTGGTTTACAAATCTGATTTCGCATTATAACCAGTGGAATATAAATCTAAAAATGCGAAAACTTGTGACTATATACACGAATGCATGAACCATCAGTTATATCGCAGTTCAACCCAGAAGAGGATGTGATATCATATGCAAACAGTTTGGATCCAGATAAGACGCCGAGTATCGTGACGTCACATCAGGATCCAAACAGCTTGACATTTAACCCTTTCGCTGCCAAACTCTGTCATCTGCTTACTTTGTCGTCTGCTACATGTACAACTATTATTTTGATTTTCTTCATTTTTGTTTGAAAAACATAGTAACAGTGACAAACAGTTTGGATCCTGATGAGACGCCGAGTTACTCGGCGTCTCATCTGGATCCAGACTGTTTGCATAGGTAATCACAGATCCGGCATTGGCAGCGAAAGGGTTAATTTATATTTTATAAAGAAATATTGAACAAACGCCCACTCTAAAACTTGAAGCAGACGGAAATGTGTTCAGCAGACGACAATGCTGGCACTGTAAAGATTAATAGTTAAAATAAGATTGTTTGTGTGTCAAAATTAACGTGATCGCACGTGATCGTTACCTCACGTCGGTATAGCTGTTGCTTTCGGAGCTTGAATCGCGGGTTCAATTTCAAATCAAAGTCACTATCAGAGATTTAACCTTTTACTCCGTTAATATTCATGTAAGAAATAATGCCTTTATGAATATTAATTAATTAACCTATTACCTCATATGCTATTTTTAGGCTCAAACTATTTGAATAAATCTACCGAAAAGGAGCGTTTACTAGAAAAAAGGAAACTTTTAGAATTGTGTAGTTTTGAAACCATTGTGATAAATAGAGCATTTGCTCTATGGAGCAAATGCTCTATTTATCACAATAGTTTCAACAAGTGACTTTTACAGAGGTGTCAAAAGGCGTCAATATGAGGGAATGGATTAAATGTTTATAGTGACATCATGGAATACCAGACATTTGCTATATTTGCTGTCTGATCTGGATCTACTCTGTTTGCATTAAGTATAAAAATCCGTATAAAGTAAACCCCCTCTAAACCGCGCGTTAAGATTAGTATCAATGCCTGTCTTTCAGACAGGTGGTAGCTTAATTCAGGTTGAAAGTTATGCAGAAAGCTCCCTAAGGAGCTTTCTGTATTGCTTTCATCCTGCATTGAGCAGCAACCTGCCTAAATTTACAATGTCGGTTTAGATAGGGTTATCTGTATACGGAGTAAAAGGTTAAACATTGGTATTCATGGCTCTCTGTCTTGGTAGTACTAGGACTGCTTGACCTATGTCAGGATAATGTGTGTGTTTAAGCTTAATTTGGGCTCGTCAAAGAATCAGGAAATTCAAAGAGGGTTCTTCTGTGTCCGAAACCCTCTCCGGGGCAGCCAGAGAGCAAACTACGGACTTTAAACAACCAAGTGACCACTCAACAACTACAGGTACATTGATCTTAATGATTTACCTGACGCATATTTATGCAAGAAATGATGATTATATTAATATAATTTAGCTGATTTTTAATGATATTGCGGACAATGCAGAATCTGATCTATAATCACAGCAAACCCTGATCTGGGTATTAATGTGTTAACCTCATCTCTGTTAGGTAAAGGGTTAAATGTGTCCACTTAGTCTTTGTCAGGTAAAAGGTTAAATGTGCTAACTTGGTCTCTGTCAGGTAAAAAAGTTAAAATTTTAACTTCGTCTCTGTCAGGTAAAGGGGTAAATGTGTAGGTTTGTCTCTGTCAGGTAAAAGGTTAAATGTATCAATTTCGCTTCTGTCAGGTAACTGATTAAATGTGTTAACATTGTATCTGTGAGGTAAAATGTTAAAAGTGTTAACTTTGTGTATGTCAGGTAACTGGTTAGCTGTGTTAACTTTGTCTCTGTCAGGTAAAAAGTTAAGCGTGTTAACTTAACTTTGTCTCTGTCAGGTAACTGGTTAAATGTGTTAACTTCGTCTCTGTCAGGTAAAGGGTTCAATTGAGCATATCCTAATTATCCTAAGTATTCGGACGCCGTGAATAAATCAATTGGGCATTCATTTTGATTTACACAGTAGCAAATAGTGTGTACCTTGACCACATGATTCCTTAAGAGCCACTTGACCTTGGTCTGCACGAGTTGCCCATGTTTATCTGTCCCAGCAGTTCATGTGATCAGCATACTAGTTGTCTTCTATGCAAATTTCCATTTTCGTTAAAATTACTTTATCTATTTCATGTTATAAATCGATATGTTTACATGTTACTCCACATGTACGCCTTGTAACGCTGTTTAAATAACGACTTTACAAACAAAGCAGACCCAGTACATGCGGTTCCATAGGAACCGTCTGACCAGGGTATGCTCTGATTGCTTATGGAATAATATAGATTTGATTCTACAGATTGTGCAATTTCTTTTAGTCCATGTGTTCAATTATGATTATAAAAAAATCTAATTAACATTCATGATGTCATTTTTCCTCCCACGAATATTCATGGAGAAAAGTATGAAAGTGCGCAGATCTTGGAGTTTCATATGAATGGAAAATGTAAGCATATCTGATAACTGAATTACGTCAAAACATCACGGACAGGCGTTGTATGGTTTGTTTGTTTCCCCGTTTGTGGGTGCATGTTTGACTAAGATTTAAGTCTACAGTCCTCTACGCATGTGCCATTATAAAAAAAAACAAACTTAATCTAATCAATATTGATTATGGTATTATTTCTTACAAGAATATTCATGGTGTAAGGGCTAAATCATCATATCTACGAGACAACGACATTATTATACCCTTCGCTTGCTATTCACGTCAATATACCTACCTGTAAATAGTGAAGATCCGGATCAGACAGCTCCTGCAGGAGCTGTCTCATCAGGGTCTGCACTATTTACAAATTGATTGTGCAACCAGTGCACTCCACAGCAGTGATTGTACAGCGAAATACTTGTACACTGTGAAGATATATGTAATTATACAATAGGGCATGGGTAAAGAAGGAGAAATGTATTTTAAAATTCAGCAAGAGAAGGGTAAGTGCTCTTCCTGCTAGGGTGCATTTGTCCTACTACAATAAAATACAGTTAAAACCAGTCCTAAGCGGCCATGTATTTATTTACCATAGGAGTCTTTAAAAGCAAATGGTTGCTTAATGCAGGAAAAGATGTAATGCAAAAAGTTCCTATATGAGCTTTCTGCATTACTTTTAACCTGCATTAAGCTACCATCTGCCTTACAGACCCATAATTAAACCATTTTTGATGGCCGTTTAAGATAGGGTCTACTGAATCTTTCTCATGCTATAGGCGATTATTTCAATCCTTACTAAACTTCATGTCGGCTCAAATTTGGATCTAGTGATTATTTTTACCTTTTTTTTCCAATTGGATCAAAGTTTGAGTAACTATTGACTGTGTGTCAAACAGTTTGGATCCTGGTTAGACGCCGAATACGTCTCCTCTGTGTCCAAGCTGTTTGCTAATGCGAGTGATATGTAAACATACAGTAAACCCCCTCTAATGCGACCACCTAAAAGAGGTATAATTCTGTGTTGTAGAGGCAGATGGTAGCTTAATGCAGGGCAAAAAGTAATGCAGAAAACTCCAAGAGGAGCTTTCTGCATTACTTTTGTCCTGCATTAAGCAACTACCTGCTTATAAAGACAGACAGGTTTATTCATTAAGTGGTCGCATTAGATGTGTTGTACTGTATTTGATAATTTGGAGTCTTACCGAATGTAAATATCGAATCCAAACGTGTGTTTGACACATAGACTAGGGGGATATAAATTTGCAAACAGAGTAGACCGTCTGATCTGAGTATAGAGCAAAACCCCTCTAAACCGTAATTCTAGTAGACAATAATTTAGATACTTTTAGGCAGGCGGCTGCTTAATGCAGGGGGAAAGTTATGCAGGAAGGTCCTCTAGGAACTTTCTGCATGACTGTCACCCTGCATTAAGCTGTACCTGTCTCCAATACCGATATTAATTAAGAAATGAATGACGTGCTTCCGGTGTTCATGAGGTTATGCAACGCATAGCTTTACGAGCAAAGTTAGTGAAGCCCGAAGGGCTTCACGTGAATCTTTGCTCGTAAAGCTATGCGTTGCATAACCCATGAACACCGGGAGCACGTCATTCATTTCTTATATTTATATTCCATAGTATTTCTTATATTTAAGAAATGAATGACGTGCTTCCGGTGTTCATGAGGTTATGCAACTTTCTTTTTAGAATAAGGTTATATAAGGACGTTGCAGGGCGAATGTAAATATTACTAAATCGAACGTCATGTAACCGTTTCACTGCCGATGTCGCATAAATGCACCACGACAAATAGTGCAGTCCCAGATCAGACGTGGTGGCGTCTGATCAGGGACTTCACTTTTTGTCCCAATCTCTATTTCTATATCAGTGCTTTATTCCTTTGAAATTTGCATTTATTAATATCATGTCCTTGTTGTACCGAATGGTTTAACAAAAATTGGATTGCAGACGACACTTAGAAATTTGGCGCCGAAAGGGTTAAGAGGGGTTTACTGTACTCTGCTTGCAAATGCACTGAAAGGTGTACATGTATGTGACAGGTACATGTATACATGGTAAGGACGGCCAGTGACAAATGTGATAACGATAGTCTCCAAAATTAGCAGACCGGTAACTGTTGGCAATACATGGCTGCTTACATATCAATAGCAATTCAGCGCAACAGAATTCGATCCATTTTAAAAATTGGTCTGCTGCGTAATATTTCTCTCACTACTTGGTCTGTTTCTTAATAAGCTCTATTGACACTTGCTACAAATATGAAATTCCAGTATCAATCAGTCGGGATCTCATCTGGATCCAAACTATTGTCAAATGTAATCAGACATGCCCATTGCATTGTAAAGGTTAGATATGATACTATTACAGGGCAGTAAAACCTGTCTAGAGCGAACATGCAATGAATAAGCATGGCGATCTATAAGAGCATATGGTAGTTTATTGCAGGATGAAAGTAATGCCGAAACCTCCTTAAGGAGTTTTCGTGGGATTTTCGTTCTGCATGACGTTACCACCTGTTTTAAACCTTTCCCTCATATTGACAACTTTTTACGACTATGTTAAAGTAAATGCGTGAAACCATTGTGATAAATAGAGCATTTGCTCCTATAAGAGCAAATGCTCCATTTATCACAATGGTTTCAAACTGCAAAATTCTAAAATTTCTCTTTTCTCCAGTTAGTGCTCCATTTCGGTAGATTTATTCAAAGAGGTATCTAAAATAGCCTATGAAGTAATTGGTTAAAGACCCAACATTGGACTAATACTTGGTGTCACTGTAGATAGTTTTGACTGTACATGCAGTATCTAGTAAGCCGTGCATTGTTCAGTGAATAATTAAAGGCTTTGAGCTCGTAACTAAACGAAGTGAGGACAGGTTAAACAAGCGGCAAGATTGCCATTTATTATTAAAAATTTATATTTAAGATTTATGCGTTGAAGTGACTGCTTTTATATGTAAGGTTTATGCCGTGTTAATTTTCAGCTAAAATAATACATGTACATTCAATGTATAGACCTGAAAGCGACCAGAAATAAATCAATTTAGAATATTTAATATTAACCCATACTCCCACGATCCCATATATTGGACATAGGCAAACAGTGTAGACTCTGATCAGACGCCGCATAATGCAACGTCTGATCAGAGTCTACACTGTTTGCTGATAGGAATTTCAATATAAAACAAAAAAACGAAAATGAAAATTTTAGGCCAGGTACCCCTTAAATAAAGAATGGACTAATCCAATATATGAACATGGAAGAATCCACTGGGAGCAAATGGGTTCAGCGGCTGATCTGCACAGAATGAAAGTAACGCAGAAAACTCTTTTGGGAGCTTTCGACGTTTGTTTGTTACTTTTTGTCTTGCATTAAGCTGCATCCTATCTTGTAATGACCCTTCGCCTATTAGAAGGCGCTTTTGACGTCTTTGCAAACAGGGTAGATTAGGATCACACGACTGCTGCTGGAGCCTTCTGACCAGGGTCTGCTCTGTTTGCTTTATGCAATAACATAGATCTGATTATACAGTTTCTGTTACTGCTAATTGATATTCATAAGTCATGAATATTCATGATGTAAAATGTTATAGGTCAACAGTATGACTTCTTTTGTATGTGGTTGCTTTGGAGACGTTATATGCTTGTATTTCTTTCATAATATAAATGTATGAACATGAAGAACATATTAGAGAGGCAAAATAAATGGAAAGATATAACTCCTTTATTTCTCCACCAAACCCGATACTGTGACCACTCTTTAGAATCGTCTCTTCGAGACGATTCTAAAGAGTGGTCACAGTATAGGGTTTGGTGGAGAAATGATGATTTTAGTATTTGGGTACACAAAAAGAGTGGTCACAGTATAGGGTTTGGTGGAGAAATGACGATTTTAGTATTGGGGTACACACATTGATCTGTAGCTCTGACTACTGTATGACTTCTTTTGTATGTGGTCGCTTTGGAGAAGTTAAATGCTTGTGTTTCTTTCATCATATAAAGTTATGAACATGAAAAAGAACATATTAGAGAGGCAAAATAAATGGATAAATGGAAACGCCGACCACCTCTTGTATTGTACCGGAAGGCGGGTTTTATTTTATTCATCCTACATGTACATACATTTGTGCCTAGTTTTATTTTTTCATTTTACATATAACACATTTGTGCCTAGTTTTATTTAAATAACCCGGTAGACATGTAACACATGTGTACCTAGTTTTATTTAAACCATCCAACATATAACACATTTGTACCTAGTTTTATTTAGATCATTCTATATATAACACATTTGTACCTAGTTTTATTTAAATCATCCTACAATTAACACATTTGTACCTAGTTTTAATTAAACATCCTACATATAACACATATGTACCTAGTTTTATTTAAATCATCCCACATATAACACGTTTGTACCTAGTTTTATTTAAATCATCCTTCATATAACACATTTGTACCTAGTTTTATTTAAACCATCCTATATATAACACGTTTGTACCTAGTTGTATTTAAATCATCCTACATATAACACATTTGTATCTAGTTGTATTTGATTCATCCTACATATAACACATTTGTACCTAGTTTTATTTGATTCATCCTACATATAACACAATTGTACCTAGTTTTATTTGATTCATCATACATGTTACACATTTGTACCTAGTTTTATTTGATTCGTCCTACATGTAACACTTTTGTACCTAGTTTTATTTAAATCATCCTACATACACGTATAACACATTTGTACCTAGTTTTATTCGATTCATCCTACATGTAACACATTTGTTCCTAGTTTTATTTGATTCATCATACATGTAACACATTTGTACCTAGTTTATTTGATTCATCATACATGTAACACATTTGTACCTAGTTTTATTTGATTCATCATTACATGTAACACATTTCTATCTAGTTTATTTGATTCATCATACATGTAACACATTTGTACCTAGTTTATTTGATTCATCCTACATGTAACACATTTGTGACTAGAGTCTCTTAACCATTTACCTCATAAATGTTCATGCAAGAAATGATGACGTCATGAATATTAGTTAAATTATTTTCATGATGACATGTATACTGGAATTGTTTGCCATGGCAGAACATGTAGAATTAGATTTATATGCGTTCATAAGCAACAGAGACATCTCATACAGGACCCATCTGATCTGGATCTACTCTGTTTGCAAAGGTGTTAAAAGTAATTTCCTTCAGGTAAAGATTTAAGTATCACAAACAATTGTCAACTTGAATGAAAATGTGTTAAAAAAACATCTCAATGATTTAAGGATTAAACGGGATATATACACACCGTGTTGACCCAGATCAGAAGACTCGTTCTTAATGACTCCCCTGATCAAGGTATGCACTGCCTGTTTCACACAGTATCATCTATGAGCAGCATCCCTTCCCATGCAAATTACATTGCTCATAATACACAGTTGGAAAGCTGCAATTTAAAACGAATTTAACCCATTCCCTCATATTGACAACTTTTGACGACTCTGTAAAAGTCACTTTGTGAAACCATTGTGATAAATAGAGCATTTGCTCCTTTAGGAGCAAATGCTCTATTTATCACAATGGTTTTTAACTACAAAATTCTAAATTTTTCCTTTTCTCTAGTTAATGCTCCTTTTCGGTAGATTTATTTAAAGATATTGTATCAAAAAATAGCATATGAGGTAATGGATTAACCTGATAGATAGGCACGCCTTTTAACGCTTTTGCAAACAGAATGTACCTAGATCAAACGGCTCCTGTAGAAGCCGTTTATTCATGGCCTGCTCGTGTCAGGGCCTGTTTCATTGTATTATGGCATATGACATACATGCATATATTTGAATACAGAAGAACCTATCTTGAACTGACATCTATTTATTGAACATATGAGTCTCACAAACAGGTGGTTGCTTAATACAGGGCAAATGTGGTACAGAAAGCTTCTATAGGAGCTTTCTGTATCACTTTTGTCAAACACTAAGCTACCACCTGTTTTAAAAATCCAGACTTAGACTTATTTTTTAATGGCCACTAAAGACAGATTCTGCTGTACACGGTTTCCGACATAGCTAAGGTCAAAAACACCATCTTATTGCAAACAACAGTTCACGTGTGTCTCGCAATCAAAGATGTAATCAATACCGTTCAACTGTTCAAAGATATCTAACTTAAAACAAGACTACCTTGTTTGGTAGGTATAACAGACGCACTGAGTTCATCCAATTACATGTGCACAATTACAGTAGAACCCCTATAATGCGACCACTTAATGAGTAAACGTGGATGTCTTTATAAGAAGGCGGTTGCTTAATGAGGAACACAAGTAATGCAGAAAGCTCCTCTTGGAGCTTTCTGCATTACTTTTTGTCCTGCATTAAGCTAACACCTGCATATAGCACCCAGAATTATACCTCTTAGGTGGTCGCATTAGCGGGATTTTACTGTACTGACAAAAAGTTCATCAGGACTAATAGAAGAATTTGCCCTGTAATACAATCTACTCTTTTGCAAACAGAGTAGATCCAGATCAGATGGCTCCTGTTGTAGCTGTCTGATCTGGATCTGCTTTGTTTATTTATGAAATAAGATAAACATGGTTCTACAGAATTTACATGTGCCATTATAAATATAATCTAATTAATAATCATAATGAAATCGGAATTGAGAAGCCTGTCAAAACCGACTGGAGCTAGAACACGTACCCCCCAAACCGTTCATATTAACACTTTCGCTGCCAAATTCTGTCGTCTGCTACAAAATTTCATTTGTTTGATTTTCTTCAGTTTTGTTTCAAAAACATAGTAATAGTAACAAACAGTTTGGATCCTGATGAGACGCCGAGTTACTCGGCGTCTCATATGGATCCAAACAGTTTGCATAGGTAATCACAGATCCGGCATTGGCAGCGAAAGGGTTAATCAGAAACTTGGGTTACAATATTTTTGAGCATGCTCCAACAATTTAACTCCTTCATCGCCCCTTTTATGTTGTTGCTGTTGTTGATTTAAAACATCAACAAAATAACAGCAACATAAGACGAGCGGTGAAGGGATCATATTGTTGAACCATGCTAAAACAAGTCTTACCAACAATTCTAATTACTATAAAAGGCGCGTGCGTGCATATGTGTGTGTGTGTGCGTGCGTGCGCATGCGTGTTTATATACTAGCTCAAGTCGTATTTTGATATTGTCCTGTTTTATTAACCTGTCAAATTTAAATAATTATACGCTTGCTGAACACGCCATATATAGCTTCGGTTGATATCGATTGTTTCCGCTAATAAAAGCGTTCCTACTTGGCTCATTCTATAGTCAAACAACTAGGTCTGACGTGTCAAAGGTCAGTCGAGTCCATTTTTTAGGGAGATCAGCATGTTCTCGGGTCATTTCTTTTAAACAGACGAGTTTAGTATATAAGATAAAATTGAAGGCGGAATTGTTGTCAGCAGTTTAGCGCAGTGGGTAAAGTCTAGGTACGCAGAAGACATTGCGAGAGTAGTTTTTATTGAGCGTGGGTTCGAATCCCGTGTCGACCTTAAGCTTTTTTTTTTTAATGTTTAATGAATAGTAGAGTATTATTTTATGTCATATTGTATACTTGCAATGGCCATTTATGCACATGTTCGTCTATGTTATGGAAGGGTGCCTTTGTTTGAGTTCGAGTCCTATATTAGCCATATTTTCAATAAAAAATCGATGCTAAAATATGAATATCAATATAAGTTTTAGCAAATGTCTTGTACAAGTGGCTTCTTAATGCACAACAAAACTAATGCTCTTAAGGGGACTTTCCTTAATATTTTTAGCAAAAAAAATATTTTAGGTTGATGCGAGACTCGAACCTGCGCCTAATAAAATGTTCGCCGATCATATACTTCTTTATGGTCCTACGTCTTATCCACTACGCTATATTTCCGATAACTAATGCGCTTATTCTTTATACCTATAACTAAACATTTTCTTTTATAAATGGCACGTGGATATCCGAAATGCTGATCTCCCTTAAAAATGGACTCGGCGAACCCGTGACCCGTCAGACCTAGTTGTTTGACTATAATACTTGTACATTTATTGTGAATCTCGTGGAACACGTTTGTTTCAAAGGTTTACCCAAGCTAAATAGAATCCTTCCAGTGACGTAGGAATATTCAGATTTGACAGGTCAATAAAACAGGACAATAGGCTTCTCAAACCCGGAAGAAAACACACGCAACACACTGATATCCAGCCAATATTTGTTTTGTATTTTGAATTCACATTACCCATATCTCGTGTTAATGGTTATCAAAAGCAGAATAGTTCTCCTGCTGTGAAATGATGTCTGCTTAAACTATGTTGCAAGTTTTACATTCTTTAGATTAAGTTAAGCTTTGATATTGCGCTATTGGCTGCGAGACAAGCAGTTTAGATCCTGAGTGAGACGTAGATTTACTTGGTGTTTCAGCTGGATCCAAACTATTATGGCAATTTATAATATTTTTGAGGATAATACGGTTGAGAATTAAACCAGGCGGTATTATTTTGTAGTTGAGAATTAAACCAGGCGGTATTATTTTGTAGTTGAGAATTAAACCAGGCGGTACTATTTTGTAGGTGAGAATTACTTACGCCTTTAACCAATATACCGTTATTGTATTTGACCACATTCCTAATGGGACACCGAGTAACTGGCATTTCACTAGTGAGTAACTCGGCATATCACTAGTGAGTAACTCAGCATCTCTCCGGTGAGCAACTCGGCATCTCACTAGTAAGTAACTCGGCATCTCTCCAGTGAGCAACTCGGCATCTCAATAGCAAGTAACTCGGCATCTCACCAGTGAGTAACTCGGCATCTCACCAGTGAGTAACTCGGCATCTCACCAGTGAGTAACTCGGCATCTCACTAGTGAGTAACTCGGCATATCACCAGCGAGTAACTCGGCATATCACAGTGAGTAAATCGACATATCACCACCGAGTAACTCTGCATGTCACAAGTGAATGACTCGGCATCTCACTAGTAAGTAACTCGGCATCTCTCCAGTGAGCAACTCGGCATATCACTAGTAAGTAACTCGGCATCTCTCCAGTGAGCAACACGGCATCTCACTAGTAAGTAACTCGACATCTCTCCAGTGAGCAACTCGGCATCTCACTAGTGAGTAACTCGACATCTCACTAATGGGTAACTAGGCATCTCAACTCGGCATCTCGCCAGTGAGTTACTCGGCATCTTACCAGTAAGTAAAAAATTAAAGTATACGGCATGTTTTTTGTAGCGAAAATATAAATCTTAATTTGGCTAATCACGACTTGATTCGAACTTGCAATCAGATTGGGTCCATGTGTGACACAGAGTAACCCGTCGTCTCTCCAGGATCCGTGATGTTTAACCCATTACCTCATAGGCTATTTTTGGATACAACCACTTTGAACAAATCTACCGAAAAGGAGCATTCACTAGAGAAAAGGAAAATTTAGAATTTTGTAGTTTGAAATCATTGTGATAAATAGAGCATTTGCTCCTATAGGAGCAAATGCTCTATTTATCACAATGGTTTCACAAAGTAACTTCTACAGTGTCGTCAAAAGTCGTCAATATGCGGAAATGGGTTAATACTCGGTCAAAAGATACCCACACGTTTGATCGTATCAGAAGTAGACGCAACTGCACCAGTTCCAATTTTCAGCAGAAGAATCTTAAAAGGAGGTGGTTGCTTAATACAGGGCAAAAGTAATGCAGAAAACTCTCATAGGAGCTTTCTGCATTACTTTTGACCTGTGTTACAGACCCGTTAACTCCTTTGGCGCCAAATTTCTAATTGTCGTCTACAATCCAATGTTGTTAAATCATTAATTTTAGTACAATAAGGAACTGAGATAAATAAATGCAAATTTAAAAGGAATAAAGCACAGGTATATAAATAGAGATTGGGACAAAAAGTGAGTCCCTGATCTGGGACTGCACTATTTGTCGTGGTGCATAAAGGCGACATTGGCGGTGAAAGGGTTAATTTATTAGACCTCTTTTTGATGGCCGCTTAAGACAGGCTCTACTGCAGTCATACTTGCACCGAGATCCAACTTTGATCAGATATTATTTTGTTTTACACGGGAGTAAGGTAGAATAATTATTTTTCAGAGGATGTATGGGAGAGATCTGGTGGATGCCATCATGGAGCGAAATGAGAGGCGGGTAAAAAAACTTCTGAAAAAACCTGTGGACACTGATTATGTCATAGTAAGTAAATGGATGCACTGTGACTGCTCTATACTATAGAACAATCCTCTCGAACACATCGGCTATTCAAATAAGTCTCAAGTAGAACATGCCTTAAGCGAGCGGCCATTAAAAGATGTATAATTAAGGATGTGTAAAGCAGTTGTAGCTTAATGCAGGTAAAAGTAAAGCGAAAGCTCAAACAGGGGCTTTCTGTATTTCTTTTGCCCTCTTTTAAGCAAACACCTGCTTTTAAGACTTTAAGACTCCTATTTTCAACTAATGAATGGTACTTAGGACAGTCTCTACTGTAATTGTAGGGACGCATTTCAAAGGCTTTCTTAACAGAGAAGATCCAGATCAGATGAGGGTCTATACTATTTCGTAAGCAGACATAGCAGGACCTAAATGAGTCGCCTGATCTGGGTCTGTCCTTTTTTAAAAGGTGTCAAATTGCGTCTGTATGAGGTCAATGGATAAGCCGGCACGTATCGTTAAGGATATCAATATTCCCAGACCCAGTGGCCGCTTTAACCCTCTACTCCATATAGACGCTTTAACCCTCTACTCCATATAGACGCTTTAACCCTCTACTCCATATAGACGCTTTAACCCTCTACTCCATATAGACGCTTTAACCCTCTACTCCATATAGACGCTTTAACCCTCTACTCAATATAGACACTTTAACCCTCTATTCCATATAGACGCTTTAACCCTCTACTCAATATAGACGCTTTAACCCTCTACTCCATATAGACGCTTTAACCCTCTACTCCATATAGACGCTTTAACCCTCTACTCCATATAGACACTTTAACCCTCTATTCCATATAGACGCTTTAACCCTCTACTCCATATAGACGCTTTAACCATCTACTCCATATAGACACTTTAACCCTCTACTCCATATAAACGCTTTAACCCTCTACTCCATAATAGACACTTTAACTCTCTATTCCATATAGACACTTTAACCCTCTACTCCATATAGACGCTTTAACCCTCTACTCCATATAGACACTTTAACCCTCTACTCCATATAGACACTTAAACCCCCTACTCCATATAGACGCTTTAACCCTCTACTCTATATCTATAGACGCTTTAACCTTCTACTCCATATAGACGCTTTAACCTTCTACTCCATATAGACGCTTTAACCCACTACTCTGTATAGACGTTTTAACCATCTACTCCATATACATGAAGACGCTTTAACCCTATACTCCATATAGACGCTTTAACCCTCTACTCCATATAGACGCTTTAACCATCTACTCCATATAGACGCTTTAACCTTCTACTCCATATAGACGCTTTAACCTTCTATTCCATATAGACGCTTTAACCCTCTATTCCATATAGACGCTTTAACCTTCTATTCCATATAGACGCTTTAACCCTCTATTCCATATAGGCGCTTTAACCCTCTACTCCATATAGACACTTTAACCCTCTACTCCATATAGACGCCTCTTCATAAATTTACAAACACTTTACAACACCCAGATCAGACGTCCACTGTAGGAACGGTCTGGTCAGGGTCTGCTGTTTGCCTATAGATTGTCTTAGAAATGATAGCTTATCTTAGAATGAAATTTAAGTAATCACATGTTTTACATAACACATAAAATAGGTATTTAACAATACTCCTTTATACGCCTTTGCAAACAGAGTAGATCAAGAACAGACGACTTCTGTAGGAGCCGTCTGAACAGGATCTGCTCTGTTTGCTTTTTATATAACATAGATATATTCTACAGTTTCTGTACTTTTTCTAAACTTCTTGTGTCCATGTGTTATTGTAGCAAGCAATATTACTGTATATCACTTTCAATTTTCTATGTATTGGTATTGGTAGGAAATGCAACGGGACGAGTGAAACTCGCCAGTACAGACCCCCCCCCCCCCATCCACACACACACACTAAAGCGACCACCAAAACGAGGTTTAACCCTGGTCCTGTAGGAGCCGTCTGTACTACTATCGTTCTGCATTAAGCAGGCACATTTTGTTTTAACAGTACATGTATCTATGTTTATTTCCAATATGGTCGCTTAAGAGGGGTTACTGTATACGTAAAGGGCAGATGCTATATTTAAATTTTGCGTATGGTACGGTATTCCTTTTTGGTCCATAAACACATTAATAAAAATGGCGATAACAGACCCACATGGCTACCAGTTATGCACTTGGTACTTTCCAGAAAGGAGACAATGCGATCCATTTAGCGGCGCGATACGGACTCTACAAGGTCATCAAATATCTACTGGAATATGGGGAAGACGTCGACAAACAAAATGAGGTAAGAATTGCATGAGTGCAAAACTGTTGTAACAACAGTCTAATGGGTGATGGCCTTTGCCATTAAAGAATACAGCAGTCTATGGATGATAGACTTTGTCAATAAAGAGTATTACAGTCTATGGGTGATGAACTTAGTAAATGAATAGTACAGCTGTCTGTGAGTGATGACATTTGTCAGTAAAGAGTACAACAGTATGGGCGATGACCTTTGTAAATAAAGAGTACAGCAGTCTATGGGTAATTACCTTTGTAAATAAAGAGTACAACAGTCTTTGTCAGTAAAGAGTACAGCAGTCTATGGGTAATGGCCTTTGTAAATAAAGAGTACAACAGTCTATGAGTGATGACCTTTGTAAATAAAGAGTACAATTTAGAGAGCGAGAGAGAGAGAGAGAGAGAGAGAGAGAGAACGAGAGAGAGGGAGGGAGGGAGGGAGACAGACAGAGACAGACAGAGACAGACAGTCAGAGATAGACAGAGACACACACACACGCACACAGACAGACAGACCTACATAGACAGAGAGAAACAGGGGTAGACAGAGAGACAGAGAAAGAGAGATAGAGACAAAGACAGAGAGACAGAGAAATGCAAAGGCAGACAGAGACAGAAACAGACAGAGTTAGAGACAGAGACAGACAGTGACAGAGACAGAGAGACAGAGACGGGTATACTGAGGCAGTCAGAGACATAGAGACAGACAGAATCAGAGACAGCCCGAGACAGATATAGAGACAGAGAGGCAGAGTTAATGATAGACAGACATACATAATTACAAACAGACAGAAAGACAGACATACAAACAGACAGACAGGCAGACAGACAGACGACAGACAGACAGATACAATCAAGGACAGAGAGACAAAGACAGACAGAGACAGAGATACAGCTGTATACAGAGAGTTATGTTAAAAGTGTATATGATAAAAGAGATAACAGAGAAATAGACAATGGGTGACAAAAAAGAGAAACGGAAGTAGGTCAGAACAAATGTTGATGTCCTGAGCAACTTGCCTTTCAATAAAAATCTGTCTTTTAACCCTTCTCTTGCTGAATTTTAAAATACATTTCTCCTTCTTTACCCGTGTCCTGTTGTATAATTACATATATCTTCACTGTGTACAAGTATTTCGCTGTGAAATCACTGATGTGGAGTGTACTGGTTGCACAATCAACTTGTAAGTAGTGCAGACCCTGATGAGACAGCTCCTGCAGGAGCTGTCTCATCTGGGTCTTCACTATTTACAGGTACGTATATTGACGCGATTAGCAAGCGAAGGGTTAACCATTTACCTTATGTGAGCGCATTTTGACACATCTGCAAACAATGTAGACCCATGGTGTGCTCTGTTTGCTTACGGTGTAATATAGATATGATTATACAGCTTCTGCCTGAGCCAAAATGACCTGTGTTCATGTGCCATTATAAAAATAATCTTATTGATATTCATGACGTCATTATTTCCTTTATGAATATTTATCAGGGAAAGGGTTAATTCATGGTCTGTTATGTTTTTTTTATCACAACAAAGATATGGGTTACTCGTTTTTTAGTGTAATTATCCTCTCAATTTGACCTGAGACTCGATTAACTTTCGGCGTGTTTATCGGGATTGTTCGTCATACTCTGTGACAAAAAATAGCAAACCAAAAGCCGGTAATAATCATGTTCCTCGCGGATTGTACAGTAAACCCCATTTAATGCGACCACTTAATGAATAAACATGGCTGTCTGTATAAGCAGGTGGTTGCTTAATGCAGGACAAAAGCTATTATGCAGAAAGCTCCTACAGGATCTTTCTGCATAACTTTCTTCCTGTATTAAGTTACCACATGCCTTTGCCACTTTGAATTATGCCCCTTTTTTGCTGGTCGCATTAGAGGGTTTTTTCTGTATTCTTATAGCACATTCTTATACATTCGGAAATTTATTCGAAGATTACCGACGATAATACACGGAATATGCATGAGTCTCAGGGCAAATTTGTAGGATAATATTGTCCTGTTTTATTAACCTGTCAAATTATACGCTTGCTGAACACGCCATATATAGCTTTGGTTGATAGCGATTGTTTCCGCTAATAAAAGCTTTCCTACTTGGCTTATTCAAGTACCTGTATATTTATTTTGAATCTCGTGAAAAACGTTTGAAACACAGGTTTACCCAAGCTAAATATATCCTTTCAGTGACGTAGGAATATTCAAATTTGACAGGTTAATAAAACAGGACAATACAACGTTATTGTATTATCCTCCCAATTTGACCTGAGACTCGATTAAATTTCGGCGTGTTTATCGGGATTGTTCGTAATACTCTGTGACAAAACATAGCAAACCAAAAGCCGGTAATAATCATGTTCCACGAGGATTGTACAGTAAAACCCCTCTAACGGACCACTTAATGAATAAACATGACTGTCTTTATAAGCAGATGGTTGCTTAATGCAGGACAAAAGTTATACAGAAAGCTTCTACGGGAGCTTTCTGTATAACATTCGTCCTGTATTAAGCTACCACCTGCCTACGCCACTTTGAATTATACCCCCTTTTGCTGGTCGTATTAGAGGAGTTTTCTGTATTCTTAATGCTCATTCTTATACCTTCGGAAATTTATTCGAAGATTACCGACGATAATACACGGAATATGCATGAGTCTCAGGTCAATTTTGTAGGATAATACCATGTTGACAAAACAACTGTGCATGCATTCAGTATTCAAAACATTAAGAGCACTTGTGTGTTATTATCAATAAGGTTTGAACTGGCACTCATCACTTTCCGCCGATTTTCTCCGATGAAAAATCGTGATAGTGACGCATGTTTCACGCGTGTGTTTGGAAGCATAAAAACAGCTTACGGAAAAAGGCGGACCAGACCATGCAGTGCCAGGTCAAACCTTATCGACAATAACATAACCTATTTATTAACAAAGCGATAACATAATGTTTAACTCTTCAGTTTGGGAAACCAGTAGTGTCCTTTTAGCCCTGTCACAAAACAGCGTATTAGAGGAACGACTAAATTGGGTATAATTTGTTTTCGAACAAATGGCCTTTTGAGCGTATGCACCCGAATTTTCCACCACCATTTTCGTTGAACGTATTAGCTTCGTGTGTATGGCGTATGAACATCGTAGCTCCGAGTGTCCCTCTAGACTTTACCAGATCATTTATTTCCGAACTAGACTTCCAGATGCCTACAAGGAGAAAATCTTCGTCCCGATAGAAAAGCGAAGGGCAAGAACTCATATGCGGTTCCACCCACTAATGTAAAATTGGGACCCTATACAGATACTTTTCAATACACTGGCAATACGCGCGGGACAGGTTTTACATGCGCCAATCACTCGCCAGGAATACGTTAAATACGTTAGTCATTCGTTAGACATTCGTTACAATTAAATTACTGATACGCTATCCATATGATAGCTTTATTGACCGCCTCCATGTCACCGTATGTGAAGCGTATTTGACCTATAAGTAACGTATCTTTACTCACACTCTAGCGTATTCAACGTATGTCTAGCGTATGATGTGCGTATGCGTCACGTATAATTCATACGCTCGTATATGCTGAGTTTTTTAATACGTTCGAAGATAATTTTCAGTCTCTGCGTATGAGGACGTACACCGACGTATGGCAGCGTACTTGAAACGTATCAAACTCCTCACAGTGATCTCCACTGTCACTATGTGCGGTCATCTCTTCAGCGTAGCGATATGGGGAGATAACTGCGTTGGAGGTTGGAAACGTATACGACGTATGTCTAACCCACCCCAAGAGTATTTCTCATGCGCTCACGTACGTTCATGTCATACACCCTAGTGTGACACCCACTTTAGAAACAGCGTAAACGATATGAGAGGGTCCCGAGAGGAGTACTCTCATCAGAGTCAGCACTGGTTTTTCTGTTACAATTTTCTGTTAAAAAGTACCGGAATATTCACGGTAAGCTTGACCTGTTTGGATTTTGAAATAGTGCATTTGAAATTAAGCGTTGAATGGATTAAGAGTTTGTCCATTCAAATTGTACATAAACATTCACACGGCTGATCCATTTACTACTGCAATCCAATACGTGGAAGTTAAATGTAAACAATGTAGACCTAAATACCAGGTCTTAATCTGAGCATGGGCACTAATCGTTCGGATCAAATGACACTATAGTTCGATTTCGAGTGCTGAGCCGTGACTTCACTTTTCTATTTATTGAAGTTGCAACCATTCTAATTTATGGTTAAGTGGACAATGATTGTCAAACGAAGCTCGTAGTAATCGTGCAGAATTAGTAAATACAGTAAATCCCGCTAATACGACTATCTAAAAGAGATATAATGCTGGGTGCTAGATGCAGGTGGTAGCTTAATGCAGGACAAAAGTAATGGAGAAAGCTCCTAGAGGAGCTTCCTGCATTACTTTTGTCCTGCATTAAGCAACCACCTGCTTATAAAGACGCCCATGATTATCCATTAAGTGGTCGCATATTTGAAGGGTGCTACTGTATATGCTTATTACAGGTCTGTATAACCACAGCTAAATCCGGAACAAATACATTACATGGTTTTTGACGCGTTTTACCTCCACGGATGGACTCGGCCTAAAGGTCATAGATGCCGCCTTTTTAAGGTGGCATCTGACCTGGGACTTCACTGTGTGCTGTATTACTTTAGCCCAAGCATACAGGTTTTTAAAAACAAATATGTTACTAAAATACCTTTATTATTTAGTTTAGAATTATATTTAATATGAAATTATTATTGCAGACGGCACTTTTAAATTTGGCACCAAAAGATTTAAATATAGGAACTGACTCACTCCGTCATTTTTCAGTATGGTAATACCGCTCTACACTACGCGGCTCGAGAGGGACGGGAAGACATAGTAGAGCTACTGGTGAAGAATGGCGCAAACATCAACATCCAAAACCACGTAATGTGTGACTTCTCGTATTGTACAGTAAAACCACGTTCATTCGAACACTCAAATGCTGTAAAACCCCATTCATTCCCGATTCGAACACCAAAACAAGTATCATTATTGGATATACATTTTAGAACAATTCTATATTGTAAATTTTGGAAGGAAAGAACTTTTATTTCAAGTTATCCCGTGTTCGAGTTATCCCGTGTTCGAGTAATCCCGTGTTCGAGTTATCCGAGTGCGAGATGTGTGTGTGTGTGTGTGTCTGTCTGTGTGTCTTTGTCGGTCTCTATCTCTCTATCTCTGTCTGTCTCTCTGTCTGTCTCTCGCTCTCTCTGTTCAACGATATTTCGATGTATCAATTATATTATATGATGGCAGGTGATTTACTTCTCTCCTGTTTGTTTACCGAATTATTTTTGCTAATGGATATTATTACCATGACATGTTACACCATATTCAACCATGTTATATTTACCATGCCCACTATGCATTGATAACTACAAATGATTTATATGTATACCATGTATATGTTTATTGTACCTTGCTTACTGTTACCGAAATATCGCCCGCATATTTATTGTTTGGCAATGAGTATACAAATGCTTGAGCGACAATAAACTACTACTTACATTGGAATAAAACTACTGACAACCACGAGTTCAGAAAACAGCAAAACCGTTCTCTTATCTAAACATGTTTGATCAGTTGAATGTTACAAATGACCCGGGTGACATGTGCTGATATTAGCGGCCCAAAAATGTATAGATATTCTCTATATATCTAGATACATTTTACTGCAATAACCAGTTTACCTCATAGATACGCGTTTTAACGTCTTTGCAAACAGAGAAGACCCAGATCAGAATGCTCCTGTAGGCACCGTTTGGTTAGGATCTGAACTGTTTATTTATGGAATAATACATACATGTATCTGATTATATCGTTTCTGAAATGGTCATGTTCATAGGTATTCATTAGTGTCATCATCGACATTTCCTACCTACAGTTAAAACGTTGCTTTATCACGCACACAATCCTATGTCCACTGAAAATGAAAATAAAAAATTGCTCCAACGATCCCATATATGGGACGTAGGCAAACAGTGTAGACTCTGATCAGACGCCGCATAATGCGGCGTCTGATCAGAGACTACACTGTTTGCTGGTAGGAATTTTAATATGAAATAAAACGAAATTGAAAATTTAGGCCAGGCACCCCTTAGATAAAAATGGAATAATCCAATATATAAACATGGAAGAATCCACTGGGAGCAATTGGGTTAAGTGTCGTGGCAAATTCAGCCGTAGTAACACTCAAAAACACTGTTTACACAGATCAACCGAATAGTTTCCGTCGATGGGACTGATCTAGGTTTCCACTGTTTGACACACACCAGTATCTACAGTATTTAGGCAGCATATCAAACAGTATCACTATGCATCAGATGATCTTTAGATGACAATGAGCTTAATCTGTGTATTCCCTATCAGTGTGCCATTATCCAATTTATTCCCATATAATTTATGGAAACCTGTCCATATCTTACTATGGAACCCGTCCATTTTCCATTAAAATATAGATTTGATTCTACTGTTTCTGCCATGGTCAAACATTCCTTTATCAATGTTCCTCACATGAATAGTCATGGTGTTAACCCTTATAATGATTTGATTGGCATTTTCAAATAGGTTGTATCCAGTTGAAGCATTGAATTACTCGGTATCTCATCAGGATATGAGTTTTCTAACACTGATATAAACGTTCCTCAAAACTAACATTTCAACATTCTAGGACCCGTTATACTAACGAACATACTATCAAACTAACAGTTAGATCTGCAGGAATGATCGTTCCCGGCTATTAGTACCATAATCAGACAAAGAAATGAAGATTTCAAAATTGAAACTTCACAACACAATCAGCACTCATCTTTTTACAAGAAATCAAAACATTTCATCCTAAAATTGTTTGCTTGAGTATGAGATCATTCTCAAGAATCCGACCAATCAGATAATTGAGAGTGATACTTGAGAATGATCTCTGACTTAGAAGGTTTATAACCTTGGACACTGTTTATGGAAGTGTGGATTGAATATTTATGCAGCTCGACACATTTAGTTTTTAAACTTTTAAACCTTATCCTGGTTGTTATTTGGAATTCAGATTAGAGCAAATGGTCATATAATCAAATAACTAGAGCAAATGGTGATCTCATCAGATAACTAGAGCACAGGGTCATCTCATCAGATAACTATTTCCCTGTTTAACATGCATTCAAGATTATATCACCTCATTGATATCCGTTGACATAATCAATAAAAGCAACATGTAGAATGGATTTATAAAATTCCATAAGCAGCAGAGCATACTCTGATCAGACTTTTTTTTACAGGAGCCGTCTGCTCTGGGTCTGCTCTGTTTGCAAAGGAGGCGTGAAAGAGCGTTTACATGAACAAAAGGATTGAAGGGCTTAAAATAGTGTATACCAATAAAGTATTTGACTTTATTCATAATATAGAAGTCTGTAGTAGGTATGTTTATACAGTAAAACCTCTCTATAACGGCGACTAGATTTTTACTATCACCTTGCTTTAAGCAGCCACCTGCCTTTAACACAAACTATTGATGTAATTTAATAACCGTTATAGAGAGGTTTTACTGTACATTTATAATAGATTAATTGTGTATCGTAGGCAGGGGAAACAGGTCTCCACACGTGTGTAGGTTACCAGCCAATGGATGTCATTGAACGTTTGGTAAAAATGGGAATGGATGTCAACATACAGACCAAGGTAAGCGACATAACATTAGTAGTAATTGTGCTTAACGTAATATAAACTACAGTTAGCCCATCTAAACCGGAATTCTAGTAGAGAAGAATTTAGATACTTTTAGGCAGGATGAAATTCGTGCAGAAACCTCCTACGGGAGCTTTCTGCATGGCTTTCACCTTGCATTAAGCTGCCACCTGTCTCCAAGACCGATATTTATACTAATTTGACCGTCCGGTTTAGAGGGGTTCTACTGTACTTATTTAGTACCGTTAGTAGCATTCCTCATTTCGTTTCTTTTCCATTGTGTTTTAAATAATTTAAATCGTGTTATTTGCACAATAATTGCTGTTTGCATTTCCATAAAGCCTGAATAGAATATAGAAGACTCACCTAGTCACTCGACATATGGATCAACGTTTCGCCATTGCATCTAAAAGAAGACAACATCTACAGCAACAACAGCACCTATACACACATGGGAACACACACACAGGCACAGCGTCACATACACGGATACACACACGAACACACACATGGGCGCACACACAGGCACATCGTCACATAGACGGACAAACATACACACATGGGCGCGCACACAGGCACAACGACACATACACGGATACACACACGAACACACACATGGGCACACACAGGCACAGCGACACATACACGGATACACACACATTAGCTCACACGCAGAAACAATGACACATATACGAATACACGTACGCCCGCACGCACACATGGGCGTACACACAGACACGGTGTCACATACACGGATGCACACACGGGCGCACACACAGACACAGCATCACACAAAGACAACAGCGTCACACACAGATACAGCGTCACATACGGACACACACACACACAGACACGGCGTCACATACACGGATACACACACGGGCGCACACACAGACACAACATCACACACAGAGATACAGCGTCACACACAGACACATACACAAACACACACATGGGCGCACGCACACAGACATATACACACAGGCACAGGCAGACACAGATACATATACACACAGATACAGACAGACAGACACACACACACATACACACACGCACGCAGAGCGTCACATACACGGACACACGTGTCTGTAGAGATAGTTAAATAAATAAAGGATACATACATACATACATACAGACAGACAGGCACACAGATGCATAAACACACGTACACAGACACGCAAACATTTACACATACACAGACGTAAAAGACATGTTCAACTTGAGTTAGTACATGTATCCCCCCACACAGAGTCCGCCTCCCCCTTCCCCCCGCCCGCACGCACGCTAGCACGCATACTCACACGGACAAAGACACATGCATAGACACATGTACATGCATCTATACGAGTAGAGATAGACACATGCACATACGTACACACTCGGACAGACAACTTCGTCTGCTATCGTACAGTTATTCGGTGTCTCATCTGGATCTAAACTATTTTCAAAGGGTATAACGGAGCGAATGCAATGCATGATGCTCCTTTGGGGATTTTTTTGGACACGTTAGTTTACATTAAACCACCACCCTTCTTAAAACGAAGTCTTTATGGTACCGTATATAAGATGTTTGATTGTATTTTTCTGACAGTCAGGTGACACCCCGTTACACCGTGCAGTGGAATATTCCATAGAGGAATCCATAGAGGCACTTCTGCTTTGTGAAGCGGATCCTAACATCAAGAATGAGGTACGAGATAACAAATACCCCGCTGAAGGCAACCGTTTTCTGATTAACCATTTCCCTGTTCCTTTGTTTATTTCAAATGTCAATAATTGCTGTATATTCACGGACAAAATAGTTATACTGAAATAAGGAGGGTCGGACATTGTAGTCATTTTAGAAAGTAAAGAAACAGATCTATCAAACTCCATGAGCAAACAGAGGAGACCCTGATCAGACGCATGAAAAGGCGTTTGTATGAAAGATAGGGTTAAATAAGAGCCATTTAAATTCTGAAGGGAGGTGATCTCCCGAGAGCAAAAATTGCAACACATAAAGAGAAAATTGCAGACTCGGTTTTATTGAGTCTGTTCATGAGCAGTAATTGAAAGTACAACACTGCTCACGTCCCCTAGCACCGGCTTAAGCGGTATTCAATTTTCAGAACAAGAAGTACTGAAATTAATGATCTCGAAGGGTCAGAAGGTATAACGACACTGAGAATGAAGCACGGGGCGACGTTTTACGGTCGCCACACAAGCACTTAACACCTGCTGTTGTGAAGATTATAAATTCTGAAGGGAGGTGATCCCCCGAGAGCAATAATTGCAACACAAAAAGAGAAAATTGCAGACTCGGTTTTATTGAGTCTGTTCATGAACAGTAATTGAAAGTACAACACTGCTCACGCCCCCTAGCACCGGCTTAAGCGGTATTCAATTTTCAGAACAAGAAGTACTGAAATAAACCTTTAAATGTTGAATATTTATGTAAGAAATAATGGCATAAATAATATTGATTAAATTATGTTTTATAATGGTGTATGCACATAAGATGTATTGGATGAGGCAGAACTGTAGAATTTGATCTTTATGATACCATATGCAAACAGAGCAGTCTGATCTAGGTCTACTCTGCTTGCAAACGCATGGAAAAGTGTTTGTATTACGAAAAAGGTGAAAGATCCAAGATTATACTTCTTAATTGTAGCTGAGACAGAATCTTCTGTAGTAACATTCTGTGTGAGAGGTACCCATCATTGAATATTCATAAATTGATTACAACCCCGGGAAGAAATCAGAACATATAGACATGTATGTAAAGTATAAACCGTGTTTTGTTGTTTTCATCTCTTCTTTTTTTATTTGTAAAGTTATTTTAACATGCACAATCAAGAGTGCCAAACATAAGGGAAAGCAAATTAAGCAAATTCTGAAGGAAATACAAACGGTTGTATAACTGATTTTCCTTTTTCGTTGTGCTCATTTACTCACAACATTGTAATGACTATTATAATACATATACATATATATATAACCAATAGTCATCGTGTCACATGACTGGTCGTTCCGTTTCAGGGAGGCAAAAGACCAGACCAACTGGCTAAGAAACCGAGCATTGGAGAACAAATAAGGACCCACAGTTTGCTGGCTTCAGCTATGAACTCTGGGTAAGTTTATACATAATTTACTTAATTAGTGCATATAATTACTTGCATACAGCAACGTGTATTAACCCGTTCCCTCGTAAATATTAATGCAAGAAAAGAGGGATGTGAATATTAATTAGATATATTAATGTTTATAATAGCATTATGGACATGGTCTTTTTTACCAAGACGGAAAATGAGCAGACCCTGATCAGAAGGTCATACATGCGCTTTCTGTTATGTGTCTACTCTGCAGATGCATGAAAAGTCGCCTCTATCAGGTAAATTGTTAAGGGGTTAACTGAAAATAAGTACCACATCAACAAGCATTATTTCTCATTTTGTTTCTCGTTTTAAAGGGGATGTCCCTACATTTGACGCGTTTCATAATCACCTAAAATGTACAAAACTCATTTGTTTATACGCTGAAAAGTAGTATATCGCAAAAAGCCCCATCCAATTACCGTTTATAATGACAAAACATCCATGTGTTTGATATCGCCGATCCCGGTTTTACTCCCCGATGTTCAGTTTTATTCGGGTTGGGTTTTAGTTTCGTAACTGTTCGCCCTATTCGCGATTCTCCGACCACTTCCGAGAAAGCGATTACGTAAACAATGGAGGGATCGGGTGATCATCGGCAAAACGCGGAAGAATTTAACGGAAAAGGCCGATAATATTGTGCTGTAGAAGAAAATTTATCAGTATTGATGAAATCGGTTTATTTGTATCACAGGGGCATTTTTTGATATAAGTTCAAATTGGGAACCTTCATAATAATGATAGAGCATAACAAATACCAAGTTTTATGATATTATTGAAAATATGCGATCATTGTAGGGACTTCCTCTTTAAATCAAAACAACCTCAAGTACAACAAACCGGACAGTTTAATATCAACCCATCCGTACAAAATGTAACAAACACACCGGGCACATTATCAGCGTGTTTAAACCTGATAAGAAGGCGAGTGACTCGGTATATTTGAATTGGCGTCTCATAAGGTTCTGACTGTCTGGCTCTCAGACAGAACTACAACGATGTGTACCTAAATACTAAAATCGCCATTTCTTCACCAAAGCCTACATTGTGACCACTCCTTAGAATCGTCTCTCCGAGACAATTCTGAAGAGAGGTCACAGTATAGGGTTTGGTAGATAAATAGAGGAGCTATTTTTGAAAAGTTAATGTTTAAATGTATGCATCATATCTGAAAAATCTGTACTTTGTGATTTCAAGCAGACTTCAACATCTACTGTAAAATGTGTTCAAAGCATTAAGTTCATTCCCACCGTTGATTTTCAGGTATATTCAGTCCCAGGGTATAAAACTTAGTCACCACGACGTCGCGAGTCCTCTGCCAATCGAAAGAGTCGGAATCGTTATCGAACACATGGACATTCCTGATGACTTTCCTACCACGTTTTATTGTCGTTGTGAAAAGTCGGAGAACTCTATACTTAAGGTAGACAATGCAGAAGATGAACATTTAATTAGTGACGTGTTTGTCATGCGAGTACGGGAAGTGTACAGAGATGTTGAAGTGAAGGTGACACTACCTTTGTACGCCAAACCTACGGAGAAGGAATGTTTAAAGGCAGTGTTTCCACTAGGAAAGACGGGGAAAATCATAGCAGACGTGTTTGAGAAAGACGAGGTTGGTATTCTAAAACAAAAGGTCAAGACTTTCAGGGTTATGTACAAACAGGTCTTGTTTAAACCGTTAGGCATTCGATGGCATTGTAAAACATTTATCATCGCCAAGTTTTGGAGGACTTAGTGCGAAATTACTATAACATCGTGCGTAATCTAAGGGGGAATAATTCGTTGCTCATACTCGCAGAATTGGAGATGACGGAAGGTTTAGGACATGCTTTGCATTTACTGTTGTTAACCTGTGATTTTCCCACAACAACCTTTCAGCAACCATAGTACATTATAGTTCATTTTGAGGAGATGGAATGCTTCTAACATCCCTTTTTATATGTTTCAGGTTTTCTATTGCACGGTTGGTTTAATGTTGGTACCTGAAACAACGGGAGCAATAGTCATGTGTGTTAGTCCTAAAGCTGAGACGATAAATGTCGGTATTGAGGAAACAAAACTGGAATCTGAGGTGGACCCTGAGTTCTCATTGCAAATACCTGAAGGAGCATTTAAGGAAAACACAGAAATAAGTCTGAAGGTGCGCTATGCTTATTTTCGCTAACTCTTTACCCCATACAGATGACTTTTGACACATTTGCCAGCAGACACTCTTCGGATCAGACAGCTCCTGTAGGATCAGCATAATCAGTGTCAACTCTTTTTCCTTATAAAATAAAGTCAATCGTATTCTACAGTTTCTTCCGTGGCGAAATATTCCTGTGTTCATATGTTATAATAGAAATAATTCTTATTAGTATTCATAATTATTAACCATTCTCTTGCTGAATTTCAAAACACATTTCTCCTTCTTTATCCATGCCCTGTTGTATAATTACATATATCTGCACTGTGTACAAGTAGTTCGCTGTGCAATCACTGCTGTAGAGTGCACTGGTTGCACAATCAACTTGTAAATAGTAAATAGTGCAGACCCTGATGAGACAGCTCCTGCAGGAGCTGTCTCATCTGGGTATTCACTATTTACAGGTAGGTATATTGACAGGAATAGCAAGCGAAGGGTTAAGTCATTAATTCTTGTATAAACATGCACGATGTAAATGGTTACCGATCTCAAATTCTAGATGAATTCGTCATATAGTCCGCCAACACGTTGGATTAATTCTGCGACTGTACAGGATGCAGATGTTTCCTATTTGATCAAATGTTGAAACGAAAGACTTTTTTATGTATCGAACTTGCGGGAGTAACATTATTATGTGTTTACAAGCCATTATTTACAATAACGAGGAATAGAAGCAAACATACCCCACTCCACTACGGGTAAATTAGCGATCATAACTTCTTATACCATTCAATACCTAAACAAAATGTATATTTGTTCGCTACTAGATATATTCTGAAAGGTTGACTACAAAGCATGACTAAGATTGCATTAATACTTATTGGAGATGCCATCAGGCCGATCCACAGTGTTGGAATTGGATGTCGGCGTATTCTGGGATGGTTTACAATTTTTCTCAAGGAATTTTGAATTGGGATAGTAAAAGGAATATCACCGTCTATCGGACGGTGCGAGTTGTGGCTATTCGCATGCGCGAGTTTTGGTTATATAAAAAATACGCAGTCAGACTATCACTAACCAATAAGGAGTTTGAATATTAAAGTACATGTATTTATAGAAAACGTGGTTGAATTTGAATAAAAAGATCAGTTGAATCCAGAATGTCGATATTTTAATTCAAATATACATGATTATTTTATTCCAGAACAAAGTGCAATGATTTTTGCATTCCGTATAAAATTCGAGTAACAGTAGGCTCAGTTTCTATTTTTAGATTGACCTACTCATAAATCGATGGAGCTGAACAGCTTATTTAGGTCTATGCCAGTTCATGTCCCTTTAAGAGTTTCTTAATCTAATTATCATGCGCGTAGAAAATAAACATGTACTTTTTATCGATTAATCCTTCCTTCCCGACTTGATTCTTATTAATGAAAAAGAAGTAAAGTCAAGCAGGAAAAGCCACACACAAAACGCCACCATCGCCAAAACACCGACAGAAAGCAATTTATATAGTAATCCACACACACGCACACACAGGAGAAAGCCACACACAAGACGCAATCACCACCAACAAATCGATAGACAGCATGTCACACACACACACACACACACACACACACACACGCACACAACCAAACACACGCAAACACACGAGAACACAGAAAACACCAACAAACACACTATCACCAGAGACAAACATGAACAAAACACAAACACAAGGACACAAGACAAACAAAAGGGTGACAAAGAGAGAACGGCCTTGGCACGGTCAGTAGCAAAACCGCGTTTCTCCGGCGGTGGATTAAGTTAATAAAATTAATAAAATCAGCGCTATTTATATCGATGGCAGTGTTCAAGTGGACTAAGGCGTTGGGAATTAGTGTTCAAGTTTACCCTTTGTATGAACTGGCGTAGGCTCGAATCCACCAAGTACCAAAAACATTTTTTTCTCTTTTTTTCTTTTCTCGTGTTTATATATATTTTTTCCCGTTATTTCCATCAACATATTTACAGAAAAATGAAATACTAGGCAGTGGTGCTTGATAGTCATCGTCTTCGGTCTATTTATATCGCATGTACTATTTTATATTCACAATACATGTAGCTATTTATAGAAACCTATTTACGATCCGGTGCCAAAACCTTGTCAAACGGCCCCTGTAGACAGCAACTGTTCGATAAAAAACTGCTACATGCCTCTCATTGGCTTCCTTTTAGAAGGAAGCCAATATGTCTTCATGTACTGACATTTGTATTGTATTCTATAGGTGTTTAATGCAATAGACGAAAGCGAAACTGATTCTAAAAATGACGATTCTGAGGACGATGAAATGAAAGTGGATGAAAACGTTAAACACAAGGTGCCATCCACGACGGAAGAAATTGAGGCCGAAACTAATCAAACAAATGGTGGCATATTTGATTCTGAATACACAAAGTTCAATGAACTTGGGATAAAAAATCAAGATGCAGATGGGCTGGATCAAACTTCTGAAATTGTTGAAAAATATGCCGATACCTCAAATAATGCATCAAAAGACGATAAGAAGCAAAACAAGAAAAGGAAAAGGAAACGAAAGAAGCCCAAATCTACATTGCTGTCTGATGTGTATGAAATAAAGTTGTCTGGTGAACAACCGTCAAAAGGTCTTATGATGCAGATTCCTCTAAGGAATGGGTTAACAGTAAACGATGACGTACAAATTGTGAGAATCGACGACGGCGATGTAAATGCAATACAAGCCCTACCAATAGACGCGACGATAACAGAAGACGGCAATGTTGTTTTCGAAGCTTCCCACTTCAGCATGTAATTATCTACATATTTTGTTATATTAACACCTTTGTCACTTGAAATGGTGATAATAATGTTGTTTTCGAAGTTTCATTTTTCAATATGTTCCAAGGTGTTACTGAAAATGTATCTCATACATGTACATGTATATGCATTATACCAATCAAGCCATTACCACTGAATAGTGAGATAGCGTAGTAATAAGCGTCAGTTCTAACATAATTGTATGTGACTCATTTAGATCACTAATTGCTCGACCGAAGTGCTTGCTTCTCCAGGTTTGTACCAGCATAGAAATCCTTGAAGAAACAGTTAAGGCTCAGAAATAATTTGTAAATATTGATGTAAGCTGCACGATAATTAATGTAAAATGCAGTTTAAGCCACTTCCATTACCAACTTTCAAACACATATTTTACTAACAGTTTGACTCTATATATCAGACTCAAGTGTTGAAGGTTGGTTTCAGAAACATTTGAAATAGCATTGTTTGCTTGTTAATAATTCAAACTTTCAGTAATGATATTAGCATTGAAAAACTTGAAGATAAACAGCAAAATAGTAGAATTAATTAAAAATATTGCTTAATGCCCGAGAATGAGACAGGCCATGCATATCTGTCAATATACTGCAATATTAGCACATGTTGACTATGGTCAGTCTAAATCCTATCCACTCATTGAGTTATTTACCAGCAGAAATATCAGACTTTCGACATATACGTATAGAGCACGTTTATGTGGTTAGTTTTATTTATTCGCCAGGTATGTTGTGATACCTAGAACGAGAATCAGCACAGGGTCTGCCTTGAATTTATCTACAGTATATGAGGATGTGATGAACTCGAAATACAGGAAACAATATGCACGGTTCTTTGTGATGCTAAAGCAGCTTGATGTTGAGGATGCTTTAGGAAGACATGTACTTTTAGTTGAATGCATCAGAGCGGGGTCTAGCAAAAAGCGACGGAAGCGATGGAAGAAAAATGGATTTGAAAAGCAAAAGCCGAAGAACTCGGGGAAACTATTATTAGCTCCTGGACAGGAATTCATTGTTAAATTAAAGGCAAGTATTTGATTGTAATATGCGCAATATGTTCACAGGTGATTTAGTCAATTTCCATAGGATGTATAGAGAATTTCACTTTGAGTATAAATATTTGTGCAAATATAGCGAGCTCTTCTTTGTATACAGTAGAATCTGTCCTTAGCGGCCATTCATTTAATGAACATGTCTTAAAAAGCAAGTGAGTGCTTAATGTGTGGAAAAAGTAAAGCAGAAAGATCCTATAGGAGCTTTTTGCATTACTTTTGACCTACATTGAGCTACCACCTGCATTAGAGACCCGTACTTTGATGGCTGCTTAAGACAGATTCTACTTTTTCAATCTTTCCGTAAAATATAGCGAGCTCTTTTATATAAACTTCAAGAACAAGCAAACGTTATGTATCAGACGATAAGGACCTTCTCCGCAAATACAAATAGAATAATGCTCACTATAACATATACATGTATCTCATTTTGTTATTAAAGAACAAAAAGTTTTATTCAATCAAAAATGTACAATCATATGTAAAAATATTATATTAATAGCAACATCCCAATCAATTTAGACAGAATGACAACAAATCCCACGGAGATCACACAGTTTCTTCCGTTGCAAAACACAGCACCATTTACAGTAAAACCCCTCTAATGCGACCACTTAATATATAAACATATATGTCTTTATAAGCAGGTGGTTGCTTAATGCAGGGCAAAAGTAATGCAGAAAGCTCCTCTATGAGCTTTCTGCATTACTTTTGTCCTGCATTAAGCTACCACCTGCATCTAGCACCCAAATTTATACCTCTTTTAGGTGGTCGCATTAGCGGGGTTTTACTGTATATGCAATATGTGCAAACCATTTTTGTATTTGTAGGGAGAAGCCATGTTTGATCGAACAATGGGCGAGACCGGTTCAAGGAAGCTCGTATTTTCCCCTCATAGAGCAAGCTACCAGCCATACAACATAAAACTACCTCCGTTATATAAAAGTGGGGGAGCATCTGTGTATATTCACACTGTTAATTCAGGAGACGATTCCAAAGTCAATACAAGTAACGGAGATAGCGACAACACTGTCCCATTGGCAAAGCTGAAAATACAGGTTCGCTTAATAGATTGTGTCGTACGAGGATCATAGGTTAAATTGTGTCACTAATATCATTTCGTACAGATCAGCAGATGATAGTACGAGACGCTGCAACAGTTTCACGGTTCATATTTTATTGTTTACCAGTTCGAAATTTCGTTAAATGTCGTTTTATATGTATGTGTTACGTAATTTCCCTTTCTAAATGCTCTTCCCTCATATATTGGCCATTTATGTAATGGAGAGTGCTTTGAAGTTTGAAATACGGGTTTATATTATGGCATTTTACTCTAAATAAAGCACTGTCTCTGATATATATAGCGAACTGAGTAATACCATTGGACATCAGTGATAAAGATAAACTAGATTTAGTAGTACAAAAAAGATGGTAAAATCTAACTTAAAACTGGCCACAATCCTTCTCAACTAATAGCTGCTGACCTTACCAATGCAAATATCACTGCCGTTGAATAAATGGTAAGATTAGATTTACCGTTTCCATCATGTACTTGTCTTTTCACGCATTTGCAAACAGAAGTCATATGATTAGAGGCTTTTCCTTTGCTTATGAAATGCATGTAGTACATGTAATATAAGTCTGATGCTTCAGTTTCTACAAATACTGTCAACCCCAATGCACAGCTGTCATTACAAAAACCCAGGCAATTACTACTGATGGCATCATTTCCTCTATGAATATTAAACAGGTTAAACAAATCAGAAAAAACATGCATTATAGGCCTACATCCTAATTATTTTCGCCATAACTGTGGATTGTTCATGATGTGCTGTAAAAAGGGAAGTTGGTTAGTTAATCACCAGACCTTTAAATGATGTGACGTGTGAGTCTAGAGACAAGTTTTTTCTGATAAGTGTTTAGTCTGGAGACCAGTGTATCTGATAAGAATGGAGTATGAAGACAAGCGTTTCTGTTAGTGTTTAGTCTGGAGGCGAGTGTTTCTGATTAATATTTAGTCGTTTGCAAATGTTAGTAAAGCCGCGGAATGCTGGACAAGCGTGAGAACTTCGTAAAGTTGCAGTGGTATCAAGCGTATTCTGAATGCACATACTTGTTCCATAATATCAGTCATGTGCTGATTTAACTGTTTCGATAATAATGATGTTAAATGTTTTTTTTTGATAAGTTGACGAGAAAACGTAACGATACAGTAGAACCTGTCCATCAAAATGAGGTCTAATTATGGGTCTGTAAGGCAGGTGGTAGCTTAATGCAGGTCATAAGTAACACAGAATGCTTCTATGGGAGTTTGTTGCAATATTTTTGAACCGCATACAGCAACCACCTGTGGTTTAAGTCTCATTTGTTCAATAAATGAATGGCTGCTTAGGACAGGTTCTACTGTTTATCATTTTCAATTACAGTAAACCCCCTCTAAACCGGAATTCTAGAAGACAAGAATTTAGATACTTTTAGGCAGGTGGCTGCTTAATGTAGGGTGAAAGTCATGCAGAAAGCTCCTAGAGGAGCTTTCTGCATGACTTTCACCATGCATTAAGCTGCCTCCTGTTTCTAAGACCGACATTTATGCCAATTTTAACGTCCGGTTTAGAGGGGTTTTACTGTATTATTTCAGAATATCATTTTGTCGTTTTAAATTTCAGCATATCGATTTCAGTTATCATCCAAACATACCATTTAATTTTTATGATCATTATTTCTGCATTACATGTTCAATTCAGTGTAAATATTCAGATATTGTTTCAGCATAGCATTTTCAAATAGGCTTAAGCATCCATATAAAGTACGTTTCATTGCATAACTACAAATCTTTTAAATCGTTTAACATCTTGCTTAATAGAATTAAGTGTCGATGTATATGTCCTTCAACTCCAAACTATACTATTAAGATTGGCAGTGCTCTTAAATAAAGCCTTTAAATTTGTGATTTTATGTCTTGCCATACTCTTGCGTAAGTTATGACGTCACATCTTGCCGTTTGATTTTGATGGGGTTTAGTTTTGGTTTATCGTCGTCACAGCTATGTTGTCTGTGTTGGACATGCAAGGGACAGTTTCATGCGTATGTGCATGGTATATGTGTAGGATGTGTGTATGAGCAACAGTTTTTGTAGCATTCCTTAATGCGTTGCAGTGCCCTAAATGATGGAGCAGACAAGCTACAGTCTATGAAGATAGTGTGTGAGCGCGCATTCCATTTGTGCTTCTGGTGTTGCTCTGCACTAGCGTATGTCATTTTCAGATTTCCTGCGGACTTATATTCTGCTTGTTTTTATAAAACTGGGTAAAACTATATTACGACAAAATAATGGAACGAGGAAACAATGCTGACCGTGTATGTTTTATACAGATACCACGTTTGAAAGTATTACACTGTGTGGACTTGTTCCGAGGTTTGTGAATCAGTCGTCTTTCTTCTGGAGAATATTTTAGTGCGTTAGATATCATATATCGCCGTTATTGGTATTCCACTCGGTGCAAATTGCCCACCACTTGTCACAAACCTTTTTCTATTGTTGTGAGACGGACGTCACGTTAAGTCTGAAACCTAATAAATAGGCAGATGTTCGAATGTTCTTTTTTCTCTCTGGCATACCTATAATAGTTTCTCTGCAATTGCTCTGACTTCGGAAAGTCCACGAGTGCATTTGTGACTGGCTTCAGTATTACACCTTTTGGTTCGTTGAAGGAACGTGTTTGAATTATTTGTTATAGCTCCAGTTCATGTCCTTGTTTTACTATGTTTCTTGCTTTGCATGATTATACACTGTATTGTCAGCCGTCATTTTTGTTGTGGAGCAGTCGTGCGGGTGCTATGTACAGTGTTCGTCTGATTGGGTGAAGATGCGATAAGTGTGAAGTTGGATGCGACTCCTAACCATATTTCAAACCCAAAGTGGTAATTTTACGTCTTACAGTTGCAAGACGACACCCCTGTCCTTACTCTATTTTTATGTTTGTACCTTATATATATAGTTCAACTTTTTGTAAACATGAATGTGCGCATGGTATGCGATTGGTATTTGTGCACGTGCGCGCGCTCTTCAGTTGTGACACGGTGTCAGTGGGGTTCATTCATAGCAAACATCATTTGATGCTACATGACCTTTCAGAGCGGCAGTGTCCAAAACTCAAACTACCAAGTTTAGTGCCGCAGTTGATACAAAACTTTTTGTGATGGTATGTCCTATCGTACTCTTGATTAAATTACGACGTTTCATCTGGAATCTTTCCGATAAGTTTGACTGAGGTTTTGTTTAACGTATTTTTGCTATATACTCGTTATGGCTCGGGTGTTGAGCAGACATGGGACGATTCTTTGAAGGTTTAATGTTTGTACAGATGCGCATTCACTTCATTTATGTTTCTAGTATTGCTGTGGACTTTCGTTTTGCATCCCCTGTCTGACGTCTGTTCCATTTCGTTCTATTACAGCTCAACCTGCCTCCGGAAGAAGAACCATTTTCAGAGGAAATAGAAACTCTGGCATCGTATAAGACTTTAGCAGAACTCCGGTATGAGGAACAGAAACATGCCAGAAAAATGGAGTTACAAAAGCAGAAACAAGTCAGAAAACTAGAAATACAAAAACAACAGAGAATGGCCAAAAAAGAACAAACGTTATTACAGTTTCAGGAAGAGCTACAGAACAAAGGTCTCGAAAGTAGACCAAAATCAAGCAATGAAGGTAACTATAAGACTGTAGGCTATAGACTTTCTCAGCACGTTTTCAATACCGGTGCGTGTCTACTGGGTAAGCGCGCAGCAAGTTTTCAATACCGGTGTGTGTCTGCTGGGTAGGCGTGATTCGGATGCATTCTTGATTTCATTTTAAAACTGGTTGGGTCTTCATGAGTCGTCAATTTACTATAAAATATGTAACACTTTAACCCTTGACCTGTTCAATATCCATGTAAGAAGACATAATGAATATTTATTAGCTGAAGTTTTATAATGTAAATATCTCAAGTAAATTGTTTGTTTGGACAAAAATTGTAGTACCAAATCTGTATCACGTCAAAGACAAACAGCGCAGACGCTGATTAGACGGCTCCTCCAGGAGCCGTCTGATATGGGTCTACTCTAAATGCAAATGGGTGAAAATGCATAAGTTTGAAGGAAAGTGTTCAACGATGGGAAATAAAACCTTTTTGAGAAGTAATATTTCAAAACAATATTGCAAAGTGTGCTAAAAATAGAATAAAAGAGAAAGAGACCATAGTCAGATATCATATAAACAAACATAATACATTGTATAAGTAAACAATGATATTAAAACAAATAAGTTGTACATAGACAATTAATAGCTTACTAGAGATGTTGATACACTCAAAAAATACAAACGGTCGCATAAACAACAAACAGTTTTTGGAAGTGAAGTTTTATCACTGATCTGACGCAGTGCAATTCATAAATAATTTGCATGTTATGTCTCAACTGTGTATGAGGGCATACAGATTTGCTATTGTCCATCCGACTTTCATTCTGTATGTCTCTACTATCCAAACGTCCAAAAACATTGTGGCATTCCCGCCTCCTTTAATAAACGACAGAGTCATTCAAACAAATCCCTAGTGAGAAGGGAGGTGACACACATTGGCTTTGCTTAGCGTATTAGACCCGTGACTTCAGAGTTTGTGACATATATGGATGTGGAGGGGATTCTCTTAAGATATGGACAATGTTTATATATGTTAATATAATCTGATTCATATGTGCTTTTCTATTTTTTTTATTTCAAGTTTTTGTAATTCCAGTGACAGTTTCATTTTCTGTTTTCCAGCTGTTGACGTAAAGTAACAGTACTGATATTATCTACTGGCATTTTCTTTTCTTTTCAGCATCTCGATTCAAGACACCCAACCAGATTAATATTGACTTGTAACCATATAATACGTGTAAACCATACTTCAAGAAAACTTGGTGACAGATTCAGCACACGGAACCCTTTCCTGCGAAGTAAAGCCTAGTTAGTAACAGATTCGGCACAAGGAACCCTTGGCTATGAAGTAAAGCCTAGTGAGTGACAGATGAAGCACACGGAACCCTTGCCTATAAAGTGAAGCCTAGTTAGTGGCAGTTTAAGCTCGCGGAACCATTGCCTATGAAGTAGGGCCTAGTTAGTGACAGATTAAGCACGCGGAACCCTTGCCTATAAAGTGAAGTTTAGTTAGTGACAGATTAAGCTCGCGGAACCCTTGCCTATGAAGTAAACCCTAATTAGTGACAGATTAAGCCCACGGAACATTTGGTTATTAAGCACATGGAACCATTGGCCATGAAGTAAAGCCTAGTTAGTGACAGATTAAGCACACAGAACCATTGACTATGAAGTAAAATGTAGTTAATGACAGATTAAGCACACGGAATCATTGGCTATGAAGTAAAGCCTATGGTCCATGACTGATTTTCTGTTTTTTTATTATTAATTAAGCTAAAGCTATCTTTATACACCCATATCTATTCATAAAAATGATTACATGCAACCAGTCTTACTGTACTTGTAAGAAAACCCTGTCTATACCGACAACTAAGTGAATAAACACGAGTCTAAAAGAGCAGATGATTGCTTAATGCAGAACATAAATACATGAAACGAATAAAACTCCCATGCAATAATAAAGCTACCACCCGCTGCATACAGTAGAACCTGTCTTAAACGGCCATTAAAAAGACGTCTAAATACTGATTTCTAAAACAGGTGGTAGCTTACTGCAGTATAAAAGTGATACAGAAAGCTCCTATAGGAGCTTTCTGCGTCACTTTTACCCTGCATTAAGCAACCACCTGTTTTTAAAGACTGCTATGTTCAATAAATAAATGACCATTTAATACTGGTTCTACTGTATACCAAACCACTCAGACTTCTGTTAGAGGATTGCTTCAGAGAGACTTCTGTTAGAGGATTGCTTCAGAGAGACTTCTGTTAGAGGATTGCTTCAGAGAGACTTCTGTTAGAGGATTGCTTCAGAGAGACTTCTGTTAGAGGATTGCTTCAGAGAGACTTCTGTTAGAGGATTGCTTCAGAGAGACTTCTGTTAGAGGATTGCTTCAGAGAGACTTCTGTTAGAGGATTGCTTCAGAGAGATGTACTACATTGGTATTGCTGACATATATGTATTTTATATGGATTTATCAGGAAGCCACTGAGTACAGTAGAACCTATGTTTTAGTGGTCATCAAAAAGAGATCTAATTATGGGTATATTGAAGTGTATTGAATTCGCCCCTTACTCCATTCTCAGAACTTATGTAAAGGAGGTGGTAGCTTAATGAAGGTCAAAAGTAATGCAGAAAGCTCCTATATGACCTTTCTGCATTACTTTTGCCCTGTATTAAGCAGCAACTTGCTTTTTAATACTCCTATGATCAATAAATGATTGGCACCTTAGGACAGGTTCTCCAATATTAGGAATGAGAGATGCGAACAGTTATTTCAACATCGGATTTCAAAATGAATTTGACTGTAAACAACGTCAATGTGTCTACTACAAATAATTTCGCATGTCAAGTGTGCCGACTACAATATTTAAACAGCTGGTATTCTCTGAGTTTGAAAGCAATGTGGACTTATTAACTGCTTATTCTCCAATACCTCATTTGATCAGGATCTACATGTTTTGCTATGGGTATGGTACATAACAATGGTACTGTTTTGGGTGTTTATAAAACATATGCAAGTATAGGTCTGCTGCGATTACAAATAACATGTGGCATCCATTACCATGAAATAGCTCATACATGTATTTACATCTACAAGCAATGTATAGCATACAAAGTATATTTAGATATTGGAGTATGAATGTGGGAAGTGAGTGCACTTCCATTAGGAAACAGTGTAGAAGTATACAATATAGCGGTTCTGGGCCAACAGATAAAGAAGTGTTATTTCCCCCATTTATAGAGCGGAAAATCTGCAGAGGAAACCAGGAGTTTTGGCTACCTTTTCCACCCACCACTATTTTTTCTGAATCTCGTGCACAACCCACAGGCGGTGGCCCCCAATTTTTCTATTGAATTAAAGGTCGTGCCAAGTATACAACCGTCTTCCAATGGTTATTTAATATTTGGTTGCAATAGGCTTTTTATATATTCATTAGCATTAAATATGAAATTAGGCCAACATTTCTTTTAATAATTATCAGAATGCAAACTGGGCATCAATTAAACAGGACACTCATATCCTCAAGTTTTGCAAACAGTATTCACCGGTATATCCCTTCAACTAGCAAACACACCAATATAAACTAGAGTTATCAGTAAAGGTGATGGAATATCCCCGCTCAGCTGCCTTGATCGCAAATCAAACCAGGTTGTGCCACGAACAGACAGACAGACAAGGTTGTGCCACGGACAGACAGACAGACCAACCGACTGACCAATACACCGACTCCTATATACCCCCTAATCAAACTTCGTTTGCAGGGGTATACACAACAGGAATGAACTAATAACAAACAATAGATTTTGGAACACTTTTATAGATATATAGACAATATAAACTGGCAGGTCATCTGCTTAAGTACAATACAGAATAATGAAAATAATCCCTGAATGGAAAAGTAGTAAAGTCAAGCAGGCAAAGCCACATGCAAGACGCAACCACCACCAAAACACCGATAGACAGCATGACACACACACACACACACAACCACACACCCAAACGCACACGCACACACACGAAATGAACACAGAAAACACCAAAAGACACACAAGAACCAGGGACAAACGTTCCACAACATGAACAAACCACAAGCACAAAGACGCAATGCAAACAAAAGGAACGATGAATATAATTTACATGCTCATGGAATTAATTTTGATAAAAAAGGTAAAAACAAAAGAACCCCGAAACAAATACAGACATTAACAATTATTATACTGCAAAGTAAAATCCTCGGTTTTGATTGGTCAATTAGCCATGTCTAAAAGCCGTGTATCCCTCTCAATTCTGATGTATATACGGAGTCATGAGCAACAATGGAATTTCCCCTGTCGAGGGCCTCGCTTCATTGCTCCAACAAACTAAAAATGGCCGACTAGCTTCACTTCGTCGATTCGATCCAAACAACCGCTCTCAAACGAAATAACAAGAGTTTGGGGAGGAACAAAGTTATCCATTGAGAAACTTTTTTGTTATAGTTGTTGTATAACAATGTAAAAGAACCCGATACGTGGCGAAGGTCTTATTCTGCTCTGATGCTGCAAATGTTGTCAAAGTGCTTGTGTATATACAGATTAGCCCCCAAACCCCCGTTTTTACAAAAACAAACCACACCCAATTCGATTCAGATTTTATTTATGCACATGTACAGTACACGTACCTGTAAATTGCAGTATAACCGCTCCTTCCAAAGCCCATTTGTTTGAATATTATAAAACCGTCATTTTGACGTCATCCAAATGACGTCGGAATTACGCCAATTATGTTTGACCGTTCTCATGCTAAAAACTAGTGTCTGCTTAAACGACAAAAGTTTTTACTAACGTCTGATTCTTGCAATTCTTTGAGAAACTAATGCTCTTGGAAGATCCCTTTATATCCACAATTGTAATGAGCTGGTTATTATACAGCTATTACAAGCCCTTACCTTACAGTATGAGGCCCCTGAGGGGAAGCAAAACGACGCCTACATTAACAACGCTAATTAGCTGCTACAAATATTAAACTTTGCAGTATTAATAAAATCGTTATACAGATCATTGGCGGGATATCTAATTTTTATTCCCTGCTGAGGAAAATACATGTAGCCCTCGCCTTACGGCTCGGGCAACATGGATTTCCTCAACAGGAAACAAAAAGCCAGATACCCCGCCAATGATATGTATAACTAATATGATTCCACTTTAAACCACTGTTTTAAGGTATTAGCACCAGGAGAAACATTCTAAGGTAAAAGTCTGAAAAAATATTCCATCTTTACAAAGACAAGCAACGCAAAACATGCATGCCCCAGTGGCAGCCAGACTATAAATCATGACCTCTGACCTTGAAGGGTGTCATTTACCTTGATATGAGACCACTGAAATAATGCAGCTTCACGAAATGAGCAAACATGTCAAATATTATGTCACTATTGATAATAGGTCAAATGTTATGGCCAAGTTTAACTTTTAGAAATTTGACTTTTGATATTGAAGTCTGACATCGAGTGAATGAGTGAAATGGGTTTTGCGAGACTGCAATGGTATATAGGTTATATGGTGCCAAGACAGGAAGAAAAGTTGCCGAACCCACATCTCATTTACATGATAACACATGGAGTATGGATCCAGAAACGTAACACCTGCTGGAGAATCAGAAGAGCAGAAACTCTAGTTTACATGAAACCTTTATTAGTCACACATTTATGATCATGCAAAGGATTGACAGTGGTACCCATTTTTGTGCCTAAGGTTTAAAAAACATAGGCCCAACTGTTCTCTTGATCAGAAACAGTTTTGTATACAAAGTTCATTGTTACCAAGACCTTTAACCTAATTATATCAAAATGAATTGGGGTAATCTGCCAGCTATTCCCAAGCAGCATACTAATTTTGAAGATCATATGCCAGTGCATTCCTCCGTTACTGAGTGAAAATGATGCTATTTTCAAGGTCAGAGTAACTTTGACCATTGACCCACCATTCCTCAAAACCATAGTGGTCATCTACTGATCATGTCAAACCACTCTACCAGGTTTGAGGAAGTTTGGGCTAACAGTGTCTCTAGTAACTGATCGGAAACCATTTTGTGTACTGACAAAAGGACTAACCTACTGACCAATCCACATATGGGTAATGGCATTTAACTTGTATTTTGCAAAACAGTTCTAAATCAATGTAAACATGAAACTTTTCTGTTAATAAGATGGTTGTAATGCCACCATAAATGATAAATGCCCCCACCAACCTGGGCTGAATTTCTTCTAGAGATATTCAAGAAAGATTAACCCTTCGCTTGCTATTCACGTCAATATACCTACCTCCTGCAGGAGCTGTCTCATCAGGGTCTGCACTATTTACAAGTTGATTGTGCAACCAGTGCACTCCACAGCAGTGATAGCACAGCAAAATACTTGTACACAGTGAAGATATATGTAATTATACAACAGGACATGGGTAAAGAAGGAGACATGTGTTTTAAAATTCAGCAAGCGAAGGGTTAAACTTACATCAACTGTATGACAATAAATGTATTAAAAATTTCAAGTTGTCAAAATGCAGGCCATAACTCAGTAAGCCAGTGTAGGTCAAACTTGATCTATAGGTCATTATAATTCCCACATGCAAACATGTAACACATCAATTTTAGAAAGTCTAATAGCCATAACTCTTTGAATATGAGCGAACAGAAAGGAAATTAGAGCTTGGTCTGTAATTCACTTAATCATACATAAATTTTCAGCTCAAATTGTGATACAAGGAAAGAATTTTAAAAGTCCATGGGCTATAACTCATTCTAAACACAGTCAACAAAAGCTTAAGTCTACCTAGATCTGTTACTGAATGATATTTAATCATATACAAAATATAAGCTTAATATAGAAAAAATACTGTGGAAACCTACTATATGACGGAAATAACGGACTGACAGCTAGAGGCAAAGCCATAAGCCCAACGTCATTTTATGACAGGGCTTAAATATACTAAAATATAGATAAACAAAGACCTGAAATATATGAAGTCATTATCAACAGTAAAATAGATATATCACAGGGACATATTTTGATATAAGTTAAAATTGGCAATATTCATAAAAATGATTGAACATAACAAATACCATGTTTTATGATGTTATTGAACATATGTGTTATTGTAAGATACAACAATGTATTTTATGAAGGAAACTGAATATATTTGCCAGTTTTATTTCAATTTACAAATCTCATATAAAAATATGGCACAACATGATGGCAATAACTCTTTCTTAACCCTTTACCCCATAAATATGCACTTTAATGTCTTTGCAAACAGAGTAGACTCAGCTCAGATGGCTGCTTATGAGCTTTCTAAGCATTTGCAAACAGAGTAGACCCAGATCAGACGGCTCCTACAGCAGTCATCTGATCTGGGTCTGCTCTACTTACTTATGAAATAATACATAGATCTGATTCTAGTTTCTTACATGGTCAAACATTTCCTTGTTTATATGTCATTATAAATATTCAGCTAATTAATATTCATAGTCATTATATTTCAATGAATATTCATTAGGTAAAAGGTAAATGAATATCATAACCCTTTACTCTATAAATATGCTTCATGGACTCTGCCCATTGTGAAAACTAATTGTTCCATATAAAACAAGAGAGTACATACCTATGCCAAATAGTATAGAATCAGATCTAAAATATTCTATAAGAAAACAGAGAAGACCCTGACCAGACAACCCCCTACAGGAGCCTGAGCTCTCTGATCTGGGTCTTGTCTGTTTACAAAGGCGTCAGAAGGTGTCTCTATGGAGTAAAGGGTTCCAGACAGATTAGATATTGTGTAGATATTCACAAAATGAATTAACCCTTTGAATACGGGAAACAAGTTCACTGTCATTTGAAAACATTGTAGACCCAAGATCAGAGATCTCTGAGAGAAACCCTCTGATCAGGGTCTGCACTGTGTGTCATTCAAAATCATCTTGTCAATTTTACCATTTTATATAGTAAGGATTCTACTAACATACAATGATGGACTATTCCACTTGAAACTTCAGCATTGAAAGGGTTATCCAATACATACTAATACTCCTAACAAACAATTAAAAAATCCAGACAACATACAGTAGATGATATAATGCACCAAAAAAACCCACAGTAACACCTCGCTAACGTAACTACATAAGGAGTCTGTAAAAGTAGTTGTTTGCTTAATGCATGGCAAAAGTAATGCAGACAGCTCCTATAACATTAACCCCTTCCTCCATGAATACGCATTTCTACGCCTCTGTAATAGTCACTTCTAGAAACCATTGTGATAAATAGAGCATTTGCTCCAAGGAGCAAATGCTCTATTTATCACAATGGTTTCAATACTACATAAGTCTAATATTTTCCTTTTCTCTAGTAAATGCTTTTTTTGGTAGATTTATTCAAACAGGTTGGGTCTAAAAATAGCCTGTGAGGGAATGGGTTAATTGCAGTAAGCTACCTCCTGTTTTAAAAATCCAAAATTATACTAATTGAGTGGTCGTAGGATAGTGCACATGTAATACAAATACAAATTTCTCAAACCAATGCAGAACACATTATGTTGCAATAGCGCCTATATTTGTTTTGTCCAACTAAAAACTGTATTAATGTGCCTTATGAGTTTAGTGTACTCAGTGTATACAAACTAGGCCATAAAAGTCGCTAATATGAGCCTTGCTTTTTTTACTTATTTCAACATCATTTTTTCCAATTGTTCAAAATACAACGCCAGCAGTTTTAGCCCTATGGCAGTGTCACAGCAATGTTTTTTGACAAATAACAGTAACTTGGACTATTTTGGTATAGGGTCACCTCAGAATTATTCTTGCAAAATTATATTGAAATTTGATTTGTGGTTTCAGAGACGATGTTTTTTTTAAATTTTCAGACAACTTATGCATAGAAACTTAACCCCTTCCTTCATATAAACACAAGTTCATGCTTTTGAATACAGTAGATCCAGATCAGACAGCTCCAGTTAGAGGCATCTGATCGGGTATGCGCTGTTTTCTTATGAAATTATGACATCTGATTCTATAGTTTCTATCAAAAGAGCCTGCATACATATGCAAGATTATAAAAAACAGCTAATAAATATTCATGCTGTTATTATTTCTTATATTAATATTTAACAGGGAAAGGGTTAAGAATATCTACACAAAACTTTGCAACTGACCAGTAACCATTCAGTATTGCTTTACTGTATGACTAGTGAACAAATGCCAACAAGCAGAAACAGTGTGCTTGCAAGTTTAACTTTTGTCACTGACCGTTCCAAGGCGGTACTTCCATCTTCCCCCTATTTTATGTTTGTTTTGTCTTTGTGCGTCTCTTGATGTTTTTATAGTTATGTACAATTGCCGTTTCCTTGTGTTGCTGTTCGGGCGGCTGTTTTTTCTGCATGTGGTGTTTCCTGCATGACTCATTTTTGTACTTCCATGTTATATATCAACCAACATATGCTATTATAAAATCCTAAAAACTGGAGCCAATATTTACTTTAACTGTTTACTCCATGAATATTCACGTAAGAAATAATGACATCAAGAATATTAATTAGATCAATAGTTGTAATAGCATAGGAAAACAGGAAAGTTTTAGCTTAGACAGATTCTATAGAATCATAGATGTAATAGCACATGGACGCAGGAAAGTTTAATCTTAGACAGATTCTGTAGAATTATATCTACATGTATAATATATCATAAGCAAAAGAGCAGACCCTGATCAGACGGCTCCTATAGGAGGCGTTTGATCTGGGTCTACTCTGTTAGCAAAGGCCTAGAAAGGTGTATTTATGGAGTAAAGGGTTAAATAATTGAAATTTGTAATCCATATAGCTTTTGGTACAGTTATACCAGTAAGTTTTATATAAACTTAAGGAATTAAGCAGACAGCATTTTCTGCATAACACTTGCTCTACTACAGTAAAACTTCTCTATAACGGCCACTAAATTACATCGAGTATTTTGTGTAAAAGACAGGTGGCTGCTTAAAGCAAGGTGAAAGTAAAACAGAACGCTCCTAAAAGGTTCTGTTTTACTTTCACCTTGCTTTAAGCAGCCACCTGCCATAAATACAAACTAATTAACGCAATTTAGTGGCCGTTATAGAGAGGTTTTACTGTATATACATGTAGTGCCAAACACAGTAGTGCTGTGTTAACCCTTTGTCTGCCCTTTAGTTTGTCCAAATTTCAATACCTATTGAATATTCATGGCCAAAATAGTTATAATGAGGTATGAAATGTGGAACAATGTAGCCATTTTAGAATCTAAAGAGACAGATCTAATAAATTCCATTAGTAAACAGAGCAGACCCTGATCAGACGGCTCCTATAGGAGCTGTCTGATCTGGGTATTCTCTCTGTTTGCAAATGCATGAAAAGTTGTTTATATGAGGGAAAGGGTAAATGCAGACAATGCAGTTTGAAAGATACCTGACAATGTGCAGAGAGCAATCACAATAGCACTCTGAGGAAACAGTACGATAAATATAAAAGATACAGTAAAACATGTTGTCAGCGATATACAGTGGCACCCCTCTAAGGCAGCCACTTAACATTTAGGAGCTTTCTGCATTACTTTTGTCCTGCATTAAGCTACCACCTGCATCTAGCATCCAGAATTATACCTCTTTTAGGTGGTCACATTAGCGGTGTTTTACTGTATATACTTTGCTCTAATTATTTCCCATGGACATTGTAATGTTGGTGACCAACAAAAGACAAGTCACAAGAGGTTGTAACTACCCTAATTACAGTATTCTCTCTAATAAATGCTCAACTCACTCTAATAAACGCCCCCATACTTCTAGTGGGAAACTAACAAGAAATAAAACAACTAAAACCATACATTATAACCATTACATAAAGGTGGGATTTTAAAATACAGAAGGTAACTTAATGCAAATTGAAAGCAATACAGAAAGTTCCCCTAGGGGCTTTCTGCATTGCTTTCAATCTGCATTAAGCAACCACCTGTATTCAAAATGCAAAAAGCTTCTTTTAAAAAACTTAATGCTTCCAGGAGCCTCTGTTAGAAATAACCAAATTTCCCTCCCCTGCCACTTTTAGAAGCTGAATTAGTCAATTTGGCACTTTTTAAACCTTTACTCCATGAATATTTATGCAAGACATAATGATGTCATGAATATGAATTAAGATTCCTTTTTATAATGGCAAACGAACACATGATATTTTAGCCATGACGGAAACTGTAGAATCAGATCTATATTATATTATAAACAAACAGAGTAGACCCTGATCAGACGGCTCCTCTAGGAGCCGTCTGATCTGGGTCTACTCTGTTTGTAAAGACGCAGAAAGGCGTATTTATGGAGTAAAGGGTAAATGATGTAGTAACAAATAGTGCAAACCATGATCAAATTGCCTACCTTTTCCGTGCAAATACTTAGAGCAATTAGGGTAACAGTTTGACTGAATTTAAACTCACGAGAACTAATACATCACTATATTAACATAACTAGCACCACTATTAACAACAATATATAGGCACCTGAGTGCTTTAGAACAGTTTATTATCTATAGTGTAATATGGTAAATCATTGATTATTATGCAACACCTTTGTCATCAGTTTGAGACACAGAGTAAATTGGTATTTCATCAAGATCATAACTCTTTGATGCTCTAATGATGAATACGAAAAAAAAGCAAGGTAAATGAGGAAAAATTAACAATAATAATATAAACAAGATGTGTTTGTGAAACACTATGCCCCTGATTATCTTGGAAAATATTATTCCATATGCTATTATAGCAATTAATCTAATTAATATTCATGATCTCATTATTTCTGTCTTGCATATTCTTTGAGTAGAGGGTTAAATTTCAGATGTTATGTACATTTGTATAATGTTTTCACCCTCAGTGAATGCATGTAGTATTTCAACTTTGATACATGTATATAACTCATAGTAGATTTTCAAAACTTTTTGTAGATAATTCCAACTCTTTACTGCATAAATAGTCACTTTAGAAATAATGACATCATGAATATTTATTAGCTGAAGTTTTATAATGGCATATGTCCAAATGATGTCTTGGTATTGGTAGAGACTGTAGAGTCACATCTATTACAATTTCAAAAGCAAACAGAGCAGACCATGATCAGATGGCACCAATTGGAGTCGTTTGATCTGGGTCTACTCACTTTGCAAAGACGTAGAATGGTATATTTATGGAGTAAAGTGTTAACCCTTTTTTATGACAGTAGACCCAGATCAGATGGCTCCTGTAGAAGCTGTATGATTAGGGTTTGCCCTGTTTTTTTTAATTATATAGATCTGATTCTACTGCTTCCACCAATGCCAAACTATCGTGACATTTTCATATCATTACTTCTTACATGAACCTTCAGAAAGTAAAAGGTCCCTCATTAGCTATTTTAGACCCAACCTCTTTGAATAAATCTACCCAAAAGGAGTATTTACTAGTGGAAAGAATTTTTTTAGAATCGTGTAGTTTTGAAACCATTGTGACAAATAGAGCATTTGCTCGATGGAGCAAATGCTCTATTTATCACAATGGTAAAGTGACTTTTACAGAGGCATCAAAAGGCGTAAGTATGAGGGAATGGATTAAATTCAATCATACCCATTACCTGATATATATACATCTTTTGATACATTAGCAAACACAGTAGATCTAGACAGATGTTGTATTATGGTCTGCTATGTTTGCTTTATATGGAATAATATATACCTGATTCAACAATTTATGCCATAGTCAAAATGTCAGTCTTCACATGCAATTAAAATAATCATTCAATCAATATTTATAATATGATTATTTCTGATATGAATATTCATCAGGTAACGGGCTAAACCAAATACATGTACAGTAGAACCTGCCTTAACACTTTCCCTGTTCTGTATTTACAGTAAAACCTCTCTATAACGGCCACTAAATTACATCAATTATTTCATATTAGAGGCAGGTGGCTGCTTAAAGCAAGGTGAAAGTAACACAGAACGCTCCTATAGGAGTGTTCTGTTTCACTTTCACTTTGCTTTAATACCAACTAATTAACACAATTTAGTGGCCGTTATAAAGAGGTTTCCTGTATTCCAATTTCGATACCTACTGAATATTCATGACGAAATAGTAGTTATAATGAAATATGGAAGGTCGAACATTGTAGCCATATTAGAAAGTAAATAAATAAACAGAACTTTCAATTCACTAGCAATCAGAGCAGACCCTGATCAGACAGCGCCTATAGGAGCCATCTGATCTGGGTCTACTCTGTTTGCAAATGTGTGAAAACACATTTATATGAAAGAAAGGGTTAAGCGGCCACTAAAAATGTCAATTACGGTTCTGTAAAGCAGGTGGTAGCTTCATGCAGGTCAAAAGTAATGCAGAAAGCTCCTATAGGAGCTTTCTGCATTACTTTTGCCCTGCATAAATCAACCATCTGCTTTTTATGACTCCTATGTTCAATAAATGAATGGCCTCGTAAGACAGATTCTATTCTATTTACATTATTGGATTGTTTAATTTAATTCTATAGTTTCTGCTATGGCAAAATATCATGAATATTCATGATTTCATGAATACATAGTAAGACATTTATTTCTTCATCCATCTGGTATCCAATTTGAATACAAAAAACTTTACAAAGGCTCACAGTTTGGTAGTTATATCTTTAAAAAGAATTCTTCTGTTACACTGGCAAACAGGGTGACCTTTTTGGGAAATATTCTGCAAAAAGAAGAAGAAAATAAGTTCATACCTCATGGTTGTTTGAAGCAATTAACATTGCTTCTGATGATTGAAACCAATAACAACTTGTCAGCTGTATACATGTACTTCATACATACACATGTTTATGCCTGCAAACAGGATAGACCAATAAGAGATGGCTCCTGGAGGAGCTGTCTGAAAAGGGCCGGTTCTGTTTGCTTATGAAACGATATAGATCTAATTCTACAGCTTCTGCCATGACAAAAATTCTCCGTTCAGGAACCATTATAAAGATTCAGATATACACTAAACCCTGATATATAATGCAACCGCCTAAAAGTGGTATAATTCTGGGTGCTAGATGCAGGTGGTAGCTTAATGCAGGACAAAAGTAATGTAGAAAGCTCATAGGAGCTTTTTGTATTACTTTTGCCCTGCATTAAGCAACCACCTGCTTATAAAGACACCCATGTCGATTCATTAAGTGGTCGCATTATGATTAGAGGTGTTCTACTGTAATTAATATTCTGAATGTTATTATTTTTACATATAATTAATATTCCTAATGTCATTATTTTTAAATATAATTAATATTCCTAATGTCATTATTTTAACATATAATTAATATTCTAGTTTTCGTAATGATGACCCATACCTGCAAATTTGCCCATATCACAGCCAGTTTTTGTCCTAAACCTATAAAACTGGTACCAAATTGAAGATTAAAACATTGTGCTTTTATTTCCAGCATGTTTGTTTTAAATTACCTTATTTGCATACTCATGAATATTAATGAGAACATTGAAAATAGTAAAAAAAGTATAGAAATAATATAAACCTTTCACTTTTTTATCCTACAAATATCAGAAAACAACTTCAAATGCAGTTTAACATGATGACTAAATCCTCAGAAAACAAAATATCCAATTTGAGGACCAAAACATTAACTTTAAGAAACGTTTTAACTGTTTCCATGGCAATCCCCCCCCCCCCCATTTTTTGTAATGATGACCCATACCTGCAAAATTGTCCATTTCACAGCCAGTTTTTGTACTAAACCTATAAAACTGGACAAAAACTAAGACATTTTGCTTTTATTTTTAGCTTGTCCTTGAAATCGCCTTATTTGCATACTCATGAATATTAATGAGAACATTAACAATAGTAAAAACAATATAGAAATAATGTAAATAATGTAAACTATTCATTTCTTTATTCTACAAATATCAGAAAACAACTTCAAATGCAGTTTAACATGATGAAAAATCCTCAGAAAACAAAATATCTAATTTGAGGACCAAAACATTAACTCTAAGTAATAGTAACCATTCATTTCACTCTGTTCACACATATTTTATTAGTCGACATCTACCTGCAAAAATCTTCCATATCACAGACTGTTTTTGTGCTAACAGTTAACTGTATAAACCTGGAACCGAATTAAAGCTAAGACCTTGTGCTTTTGTTTAAAGGCTATACTTAGGAATAACCTTATTTGCATGCACATGAATATTAATGTGAATAATAAAACAAGAGTGTCAAAATGTCACAATATACGTCCATCAAATGTCTGGATGTTGAAAAGGCCATTACTCCATATCATAAAGTAAGGGGAGATAATGTGGAAAGTCAAGGGAAATCTTGATATTTATCAAACTTGACCGAGACATCATTGTAATATACATGCTGACCAAATTCGAAAAGGATTGGATTGCGATTGCTTGAGTTAGACAGCGGACAAGCAAATGTTCATCAAAATTCATTAAGTAAGGGGAGATAATTCTTGAGCGTCAGAGACAATATTGCTGGCTATCGAACTTGACTTAGACATTATAGTAATATCCATGCTGACCGAATTTAAATAGGATTGGATTACATTTGTTAGATAGTTAGATAGCGGACAAGCAAAAATTCAGGGAAATTCATAAAGTAAGGGGTGATATTTCAGGAGTGTCTGGCGCAGTCTTGCTGGTTATCGAACATGACTGAGATATTATAGTAATATACATGCTGACAAAATTTGAAAACAATTGGATTACGTTTGTTTGAGTTAGAGAGCTGACAAGCCAAAATTTACAGGAATTCATAAAGTAAGGGGAGATAATTCTGGAGTGTCTGGGGCAATCTTGCTGCTTATCGAACTTGACAAAAACAAAAGTTAACGGACGGACAGACAGACAGATGGACGGACGACGCCACGACATAATACCTCCCGTCTGAAGACGGGCGCATAAAAATAGTAAAACAAGAGGGCCATGAGTCCCTGAAGCGCTCACCTGAGATAACCTCAGAGGCGGGGCCATTTTTGACCACAAGAAATCATGTGTACAACCTTGGTAGAGAACCACAAGGCAAAGCAGTATGCCATTAATTAAAGGTCTAAGCCTTATGGTTTCAGAGAAAAATAATATTTTATATTTTTCCCATGAAAAACTGATAAGCCTTGAGGCAGGGCCAAGTTTCTCCCAGTGGTCAGGGTCGTAAGTTAAACATTCTTGGCAGAGGACCACAAGCCACAGCTACATATTTGTAGAGGACCATTAGATCATGTTACATACCAACTAGAGTTTGTTTTTGAGAAAAACAAATGTCTCCCCCCGGTACCCCGCCCCCGCACCCTTAAGAGGAATGAACGTTGTAACCAAGAGTTGCGTTTTAACAACTATTATGATAATCAAGCTTAATTCAAAATCACATGACCATCTTCACATATAGATTCCACATATAGATATAGATTGGTTGTGCGTCACTTATAGATACATATAGATTGGTTGTGCATCACATATAGATTGGTTATCTGTAAACTTTTGTAGACATCTATAAACACTAGTTTTCCCTATAAATTTCATATTTGAAAAAAAATCTAAACTTCTGTCAAAATTGTTGCAGCCCATATTCCAATCCACATGACCAGCCTCACATATAGCTGGTTCATATATAATAGATTGAAGTAAATCCCTCAAATAGTGTAGGTGGAGTTAGCTGCACAAGATTCCTCACATATAGCTGGTTCATATGTAAAAGTTTGAAGTAAATCCCTCAAATAGTGTAGGAGGAGTTAGCTGCTATATCTTCTATACAAGGAAAATAGTGTTGAAGCACAAGATTTTTTTGCTATATATTCTATATAAGGAAAATAGTGTTGGAGGAGTTAGCTGCACAAGATCTTTTCGATATAAGGAAAAACTACAAAGGGCCATAACTTCTGTCAAAATTGTTGCAGCCAAAATTCCAAACCACATGACCATCCTCACATATAGCTGGTTCATATGTAAAAGTTTGAAGTAAATCCCTCAAATAGTGTAGGAGGAGTTAGCTGCACAAGATTTTTTCGCTATATATTCTTTATCAGGAAAAACTACAAAGGGCCATAACTTCTGTCAAAATTGTTGCAGCCAAAATTCCAAACCACATGACCATCCTCATATAGTTGGTTCATATGTAAAAGTTTGAAGGAAATCCCTCTAATAGTGAAGTAGGAGTTAGCTACATAAGAATTTTAACAGACAGACAGATGGACAGATGGACAGATGGACAGACGGACGCCGAACACAGGGGTATCACAATAGCTCACCTTGAGCACTTTGTGCTCTGGTGAGCTAAAAATACAGTAATAATGTAAACCTCTCAATTTTTATCTAGCGGAGTATTACAGGTAGATGTCAATTTTCCAAAATGTGTAAAAGGTTCGGTTACCATGGTAACAGTTACAATGTTAATTACAGTTCATTGTTTGGTTATCAATTTAGATACTTTGCATTCCAAGTATTTTTTCATCAATTTAAACTACATTTGAAGTTGTTTTCTGATATTGGTAGGATAAAAACTAGAAGCAGACATCAAGTTTTATAGTATGGTGAGGGTTAAAAGCAACAAAGAAGCCAAGCTGTGAACTTACTTGCAATGATAATCTGGAGATTTCAAATGAAATGATTCCCCATCAATATTCATTAGGTTTGCCTTGCCATTCTGCTCATCTGGATTATTCACTTTCACCTTATATTCCACAAATGGCCAGTGGTCTATGTTGTCATTGTGAAGCTGAAAAAAAGTTTTGCAGCAATTGTTTTGAAATATTTAAAACTCATAATAGCTCAAACAATAAAACAAGTATCATTATTGTCTTTTACCCTTTCCTCCATAAATATGCCTTTCTACGCCTCTGTAATAGTCACTTCTTGAAACCATTGTGATAAATAGAGCATTTGCTCCTATAGGAGCAAATGCCCTATTTATCACAACGGTTTCAAACTACAAAATTCTAAAATTTTACTTTTCTCTTGTTAATGCTCCTTTTCGGTAGATTTATTCAAAGAGGTTGGATCTAAAAATAACCTATGATGGAATGGGTTAAGACAGGTGGCAGCTTAATGCAGTGTGAAAGTCATGCAGAAAGCTCCTAGGACTTTCACACTGCCTTAAGCAGCCACCTGCCTAAAAAGGCATTCATTCTTCATTACTAATACCGGTATTTGGAAGTATCAAATTCTTACTGTAGTCAGTACAGAAGAACTTCGTTAGATCTATTTTAGAAACAATGAAATAAGACTACTGTATTTATTCTTAACTCTTGACTCCATAAATATTCACGAAATAAATAAATACATCATGACGGAAACTGGAGAATCATATCTATACTATATTATAAGCAAACAGCAGACCCTGATCAGACGGCTCCTATAGGAGCCGTCTGATCTGGGTCTACTCTGTTTGCAGAGGCATAGAAAGGTGTATTTATGGAGTAAATGGTTAATACATGTATAAAGACATCAAATCTGCCCTCTCTATCAATTTGTATAGCTGAGTACGGCAATTGTGCACTGGTTTTGGTCACTGTAGAAACTGTAGAAACTGTAAAATCACATATATATTATCATTTCATGCAAAGAGAGCAGATCCTGATCAAATTGCTTCTGGATCTTCTCTGTTTGCAAAGGCTTTAACACTTTTCCCAAAAAATAGACAACCTCTGGCACATTTGCAAACAAGGTAGACCCAGATCAGACAGCTCTATAGAATGCTTATGGAATAATATATACATGTATTTGATTTTGAAGGTTCTGTCAGAGCCAAGAATTAAATTGCTTTGTTAATGTGTTGTTATAAATTCCTGAATGAATATTCAAGGAGGAAATAGTTAAAGTGTGTATCTATGGAGTTATGTGTACATGGTTAACCCTTTCCCTCATATAAACGCCTTTTCATGCATTTGCAAACAGAGAAGACCCAGATCAGATGGCTCCTAGAGGAGCCGTCTGATCAGGGTCTGCTCTGTTTGCTTATGGAATTTGATAGATATGTTTCTTTAGATTCTAAAATGGCTAGTGTTCCACCTTCCATATTTCATTGTAACTATTTTGCCAACGAATATTCACTAGTATAGGTATTGAAATATGATCTAAATATAGAACAAGGAAAGGGTTAAACTAAAACAAATCACTCTTGAGTCTTGATGGTTAATAAGGTGGTAGTTTGGGTTGAAGAGAAAATTAAGAATATACCACTTACATAATTCCTTATATATGATCAAACAAGGATCCCATGAATGAGAAGCAGGTACCAGCCACTGTACTACCCAGAGACAGTCACCAGCTCTCTGACTAAGTAACACTTTACTCGATGAATATTTGTGTATGAATTTGACATCATGAATATAAATTGAATGAATTTTCTGAATGGCATATCAGCAGATGTAATTTTTGCAATGGTAGAAAGTAGAAACTTTGAAACTTTGAAATATCTTTATTATTCCATATTAAGCAAACAGAGAAGACTGATTAGAGGTCTCCTACAAGAGCCATCTGCAGAGCTACAGATAAGGGTGTGTACCCAAATACTAAAATCGTCATTTCTCCACCAAACCCTATACTGTGACCACTCTTTAGAATCGTCTCGAAGAGGCGATTCTAAAGAGTGGTCACAGTATAGGGTTTGTAGGAGATATAAAGGAGTTATTCTTGAAAATGTTTTAATTTACACATCTTATCTGGATCTTATCTGCCATCTGAACTGGGTCAACTGTTTGCAAATGCATTCAAAAGGTCTATTTATGGAAAAAAAAGTAAACCCATTACCTAATCAATATTATTGTAAGACTCGACGCATTTTTCAATATTAATCTATATAATTATTATGTTAAATACATAAAATAAGGACATTGTTTTATTGCCATGGCAAACAGTAGCGACTTTGTAACAAACAAGCAGACACTGCAGACTCTGATAATTAAAAAGTATCTCTATCAAGTAAAAGATCAATATTTCTTTTCGACTGTGCGTTAACCTTTTCCTCCATAAATACCCCTTTCTACGCCTCTGTAAAAGTCACTTTTTGAAACCATTCTGATAAATAGAGCATTTGCTCCATAGGAGCAAATGCTCTATTTATCACAATGGTTTCTAAACTACACAATTCTAAAAGTGTCCTTTCTACAGTAAATGCTCCTTTTCGGTAGATTTATTCAAAGAAGTTTGATCTAAAACTAGCCTATGAGGGAATGGGTTAAACAGCATTTTTTTCTGATTAGATGCTCAAATGTTACAGAAGATCCATGAGAGTAACAATATTCAATTAACTTGTTACCTGATAGGGTTTAATCTGTTTGCAAAGATGGCTCTATCAGTTAACTCATTCCCTCATAGGATATTTTTATATTCAACCTTTTTGAATAAATCTACAGAAAAGGAGTATTTACTAGAGATCTACCGAAAAGGAGCATTTACTAGAGAAAAGGAAAATTCTAGAATTGTGAAGTTTTGAAACCATTCATGATTGTGATAGGAGCAAATGCTCTATTTATCACACTGGTTTCACCAAGTGACTTTTACAGAGGCATCAAAATGCGGGAATGGGTTAAAGGGTTACATGAAACTAGTGGAGTAGCATATGGTGTAAGTCTAGGGATGTTTTCTCCTTTAGGCCTGTACTATTTAATGAAACTTGTCTAGTCAAGTATCCCTTTACTCCATGAATAATCATTATTTCTGTGTATCCACTCCCCTCTCCCTCGGGCATCCAGTTAGCCCATAGTTGGCAGAAACGGAGGTTTATCAACACAATCAACCAACATTGTAGAATCATCTTGTAGGGATATAGGGTTTGTTGGAGAAATTATTATTTCAGAATTTAATGATGCATTTTTATCTCTTTCTCGACCGTGATCAATTTCTTTGAAGGTACATGATAAACTTTTTAATTAACCCTTTTGTGCATATTGCCGCTTAATTTGGACAGATAAACAGTGTATGCCCATACATGAGGGTTCCTGAAGGAGCCCTTTGATGTATGCCCATACCTGAGGGTTCCTGAAGGAGCCCTTTGATGTATGCCCATACCTGAGGGTTCCTGAAGGAGCCCTTTGATGTATGCCCATACCCGAGGGTACCGGAAGGAGCCCTTTGATGTATGCCTATATCTGAGGATTCCTGAAGGGGCCCTTTGATCAAGGTCTGCATAGTTTGCTTCACAAATTACTTTATCTTTAATATATATTTGGACAAATCTCCCAATAGAACATGAAGCATAAATGGGTTAAAAAATAAGATAATGTTTTTGCTAGTAATGTATAGCATGCAATTGGTCAGTACATTTTGGCATTGATTTTCAAGAATAAACAAAGTACAGTGGAGCTCACTTATAACGAAGTTCTCGGGACCCTCTTATTTCTTTCGTTATATCCAAATTTCGTTATATCAGGTCCGTTTTACTATATGTAATCAGAGAGGGGGAATAAATTCTATTTTGTTATAAGCAGTATTTCGTTATATCAGAGTTCGTTATAAGCGAGCTTCACTGTACTGTTATTGAAACTTATTTTATACTGTAAATGCCCTAAATAAGCCTTTACTCCATAAATATGTTTTTCTATGCCTTTGCAAACAGAGTATACACAGATCAGACAGCTCCTGTATGAGCTGTCTGATCAGGGTCTGCTGTGTGTGCTTATGAAATAATATAAATACGATTCTTTAGTTTCTGCCATTGTAAAAATTTCCTGTGTTTTTGAGCCATTATAAAAATAGTCTAATCAGCAATAATGATGTCATCATTTGCTACATGAACGATACCCTACTCTTATTGTTAACACAGTTTCTCTAGTTCTTTTAGATGCCCAGTGTAAAACACTGATACGCCGGACCTCTGTTTATAAAGCCACAACAGCAAGTCTGAAGGTGAAATAAAGGAGTAATTCCTTTAAAAAAATTATCATTTCCCTCATATAAACATGTTTTCACACATTTGCAAACAGAGTAGAACCAGATCAGATGCTCCTATAAGAGCCGTCTGATCAGGTTCTGCTCTGTTTGCTACTGGTATTTGAAAGATCTGTTTCTTTACTTTCTAAAACGGCTACAATGTTCCACCTTCCATATTTCATTATAACTATTTTGTCCATGAATATTCAGTAGATATTGAAATTTGGAATAAACATAGAACAAGGAAAGGGATACATCAGTCATTTAACCCTTTCCTCCATCTTTGAATGAATCTACCCAAAGGGAACATTTACTAGAGAAAAATAAAATTTTAGAATTTTGTAGTATGAAACCATTGTGATAAATAGAGCATTTGCTCCTATAGGAGCAAATGCTCTATTTATCACAAAGGTTTCAAGAAGTGATTATTACAGAGGCATAGAAAGGCGTATTTATGGAGGAAAGGGTTAACTCTTTAATAAACAGGGAAAGAGATACACCAGTAATTAAACTCTTTACTTTATACAGACTCCTTTCGAATTTTTTGCAAACAGAGTAGACCCAGATCAGACAGCTCCTGTATGAGTCATCTGATCAGGGTCTACTCTGTTTGCTTATGTTTATATAACATAGATCTAATTCTACAGTTTCTGCCAAGATTTATATACCATTATAAAAGTTCATCTGAAAAATATTCATGATGTCATTATTTCTTACATGATAATTGATCAGTAACGGGTTTAGTGAGAGATGCTGATCTATACATGTATCTAATTGGGGTCTCATTTAGCTAAAAACTATTGGCATAATATTTGGAGCCAATCTATTTGGAAAGGAAATAAGAATTCTTAAAAGTATACTGCAATTTACCCTTTCCTACATAGAAATGCTTTTTGCAAACATGAGTAGACACAGATCAGGGTCCATGCTTATAAAACTTTTAGTCGAGTCTGAGTTTCGTTCTCAAGCTTTTGATTGGTCAGATTTGAGTTCTCAAGCTTTTGATTGGTCAGATTTGAGCCAGAGGCTCAAATCTGACCAATTAAAAACTTGAGAACGAACTCAGACTCAACTAAATGTTTTATAAGCATGGACCCAGATGACTCCTGTTGGAGCTATCTGATCAGGGTCTGCTCTGTTTGCTAATGAAGTTATATAGAACTGGTCCTACAGCTTCTAATCAATATCAAAACTTCATGTGTACACATGCCATTATAAAAATACAGCTAATAAATATTCATGATGTCATTATTTTTTACATGAATAGTGTTAAAGAGATACTTACCATACTTGAACTAAATCTCATGAGAGCTGCAAAGAACTGAAAGTACTTTATTCTGCCCCATTCTTTCATCACTAAACAGCGTGAGAACCTCAGGTGGGCAGGATCCTTTGTTTCCCTAAATCCAAATACGTCACCAGTAAAAACTGACAAGCCAATAGTTCTTCCTTGGTATGTTTGCCAAGACTGACTGGAAAAATAAACCATATGTTATTACAAACTTTCAAATAAGGAAAAGAGTCTATTGCTCTCGTCTGTGGCTTTTACATGCTTTGCAGTCTTGTAGTTATTGACCTAGTGACACACAGGTGAGGTTCATATGGGGTGCCAAAATACATCTGATTTGAATCCAAGCGTAATACCTCTTGACTTATAGTCTATAAAATACTAAAAAAGCAAATAAGAAACAAGAAGGTCATGATTGTCCTATATCATTCACCTGTGAATTGTAGCACTAGATAGAGATGATTGAGTGAGTTGGGTTTAACGGCACCGCGACACAAAGAGGTCATATAGCGCAGAAGATAGAGATGAACTAGTCTCCGTAAAATGAAGATAAGAGGGCCATAGTAGTTTTTAGTATTTTTGACTGAAGATTATTCAGTTTGTTCAAAATGCATGGTAGTCATAATTAATTCTCAATATGGTCACCAGAGGACTATTCCTGTAAAATAACACTCCAATTGGACCATCAGTTTTGGAGAAGAATTTTTTTTTAAAAATTTCGCTATAGTCATAGTCATATAAGCAATTTACCCCTTCCCCATGCTTTTTGAGATAGCAACATAATTTTAGCAATTTTGATAAAGGGTAACCAGGCGACTATTCCTACCAATTACCATTCAAACTGGACCACCAGTTTTGGAGATGAAGATTTTTAAAGGTTTTCTATAAAATTATATAAGGAAATCTAGCCCCTCCTTTTTTTGAGATATTAATATGATTTTAACAATTTTGATAATAAAAGGGTCACCAGGTAAATATTCCTACCAAATACCATTCAAATTAGACTAATGGTTTTGGAGAAGATTTTTTAAGGTTTTCTATCTAGTTATATAAGACAATCTAGTCCCGGACCCTGGAAGCCATGTTGTTTTGAGATGTTGATTTCAAAATTTTATTGTAGAAGGTCGCAAGATATTCCTATCAAATATCATTCAATTCTGACTACTGGTTTTGGAAAAGAAGATGTTTAAAGATATTTCGTTTGGTTGCCATGGCAACCATAGTTCTACATGGATCCAAATTCTTTTAACAATTTAGATACAGCATGATACAAAGACCAATTCTGTACAGTTTGGTTAAGTTCTGCCTTGTGGCTTCAGGACATGCCGTATAAAGCAATTGTTGAAGGACAGATGAACAAATGTCCTTACATATGGACACTTATTAGGTCTTTCTTTGGTTTAAAACTACCCAACAGGGCATAAAATACCCAACAGGGCACAAAAACACCCACCAATACAAACAGAATGAATGGAATTTACCGGTTTTTTTTTTAACCGAACTTTTGTTCGGACGGAAAGACGCTGAACAGTGGGCGATCACAAAAGCTCACTTGAGTATGCTAAAAATTGAAAAGCAGTTAACAGAGTTAAACAGAGATGTTTATTAACCCTTTCCTCCATAAATACGGCCTTTCTACGCCTCTGTATAAGTCACTTTTTGAAACCATTGTGATAAATAGAGCATTTGCTCCTTAGGAGCAAATGCTCTTTTTATCACAATGGTTTCATAACAACAAAATTCCCAAAATTTCCTTTTCTCTAGTTAATGCTCCTTTTCGGTAGATTTATTCAAAGAGGTTGGATCATAAAAAAAGCCTTTGAGGTAATGGGTTAATTGAGTTTAACAGAGATATTCATTGACTGGTGAATGATCAATGACTACTTAGAAGAGAACAAAAAAAGAACTGTAAGCCAAAGACATATCCCCGCACCGGCTCCTTTTCTAAATTCACGAAGGACCGTAACTCTAATAAGATGCAAGTCAGAAATATAGCTCTTGCATTCACAAAGGACCATAACTCTTATAACAAGAGGGCCAGAATGGCCCTGACATCGCTCACCAGACAATCAGAGGAGAAGATTTTCAAAGTTTTCACTATATGATTCTATTGAAAACTTAACACCCCAGGGGCGGTGCCAATTTTGACCCCAGGGACACAATTTATATAACTTTTGTAGAGGACCTGAACATGATGCTAAAAGACTGTAGTGAAAGAATGGATAGAGCATTAGACCACTGGAACTTGTATTCTTTGGATGCTAGAGGCGGATTCTCCCACCACTAATGACCTATGCAATCAGTTTGGATCCAGATCAGGCCCCACATAATGTGAGGCCTGATCTGATATCCAAATTGTTTGTAAATGAGACTGAACTTCTGAAAAACTTAGAAAGAAAGTGTGTAGTGGGATTCTCCCGCCACTAATGACCTATGCAAACAGTTTGGATCCAGATCAGGGCCAACATAATGTGGTGCCTGATCTGATATCCAAACTGATTGTCAATGAGACTGAACTTCTGAAAAACTTAGAAAGAAAGTGTGTAGTGGGATTCTCCCACCACTAATGACCTATGCAAACAGTTTGGATCCAGATCAGGGCCAATATAATGTGGTGCCTGATCGGATATCCGAACTGTTTGTCAATGAGACTGAACTTCTGAAAAACTCAGAAAGAAAGTGTGTAGTTAGGATAACTTGTGAATATGCTGCAGACAACAATTTAGCAGATCACAAAATTACCCAGCATGCAAAGAGTTAAGCTGAAATTCACAACAGATATGCTCTATATTGATAGCTGGTAGCTTAATGCAGGGCATAGGTATGAAAAAAGCTTTAAGAGTATTCTGCATTTTGAGAATTATCCACAGTTTTCTCAATCTTAAATGAGTGTGTGTTATTTGTCTAAACACAATTTCTACTCTACTGATCAGGCTAAGGGTGATTATATAAGAACTCCCACTGACTGGTCTCAGCTAAGAGTGATATTAAGGAGAAACCTTTAGAATGTAATTTCTGGTGTAAAGAAGTATATACACACAGGGCAGGGCCAATTTTAACCCCAGAACTATGATACTTATAAAACTCATAAAGTTATGCTAAGTAAATCTATACACCAAATATCTAAGCTCTGGGACATGTAGTTTCTGACAAGAATATTTTTAAAGTTTTCCCTATGCATAACTAGTGATCCCATAGGCTGTTTACGCAGTCAGCTATTAAAAACTGGCAATCCCTGGGGTGGGACCAATTTTGACCCTAGGGGCATAATTTATATAACTTTTGTAGAAGTCCTGAAGTTGAAGCTATGTGCCAAATATGAAAGCTGAGGACCTTCTAGTTTTAGAGGAGATGATGTTCAAAGTTTTCACTATATGTTTCTATTGAAAACTGAAAACCCCTGGGGCAGGGCCAATTTTGACCCCAGGGGTATAATTTATAAAACTTTTGTAGAGGACCTACATATGATGCTATGTGCCAAAGATGAAAGCTGAGACCACTGTAGATTCAGAGGAGAAGAACTTTAAAGGTTCAAATTGTTGACGACGAACGACGCACGCCGACGGACGACGGACATCAGGCGATCACAAAAGCTCACCCTGAGCACTTTGTGCTCTGGTGAGCTAAAAATATATGTAAGCATTATGACCCTTGCATTACATAAGCAGCATATGATGGTTAATAACTGTTCCAAATTACAAGCCAATTTTGTATCATTTTTAACCCTTTCCCTCATATAAACGTGTTTTCATGCATTTAGACCTAGAGGAGCCATCTGATCAGGGTCTGCTCTGTTTGCTAATGGAATTTGATAAATCTGTTTCATTAGTTTCTAAAATGGCTGTAATATCCACCCTTCCATATTTCATTATAACTATTTTATCCATGAATATTCAGTAGGTATTGAAATTGAAATAAACATAGAACAAGGAAAGGGTTAAATTCAAATTAGACTGACATAGTAGCAAATAGTGTAGTCCTTGATCAAACTGCTCTTTCTGTTTGATCTGTGTCTGAACTATTTGTCTTAGGGTTTTTTTGTCTGAACAAGGGTATTTTGGATAAGTATGGCAGTATTGAACGGTATAGAACCTGATTCAAATTCTGGGGATGTAGGTATCCAGGTAAATAAAATCTACATTTCTCAGTATCTTGTTAGTAATCGTTAGAATTGTTTCTGAGAGTATTGACCTTTTCCCTGTTCAGAGCAACAGATAAATATGCGTAGTCCTTTACTAAAAGTATCATTTCTCTACCAAACCGTATGTTATCTCTTCGAGATTATTCCAAAGAGTGGTCACAACATAGGGTTTGGTGGAGAAATAAACAATTCATTCTTGAAAGTGTTTTAATTTAAGATTCTTATCTGGACCTCTGCCTGTACTACATTTATGAAAGAAATACAGTATAATGGCGTTATTTCGACTCACGATTTTCCGAGATACCCGCTTATTCCGAGGGAATGTTGAGGTCCCAACTCAAATTCTATCAAATCTCATTGAAAATACCTGCATTAATCCGAATAGTGATAATCCGAAAATTCGAGCATGTGTGCTGGTCCCGCGGATCATTCTGGTTCCCTTTATTGATTGTTTAATTCGAGCACGGTGTTTTCCCACCTCCGAGGTAATTATTCACACCTTCTCGATACGTTGTCGTGACCTTTTGAAAGATCCGTCTATGGGACATTAGATGTTCCAAATGTGTGAATAACACATTCATTGAATGCAGACTTTACTTTGGTGTAAATAATGATGAGAATTTAATAGACTGAAGTCTTAATAAACAAAGAGTCACAATCATAATTTGCATACGTTCACAAACTTGTAGTGATTTTTCGGTACCGCTGAAAGTGTGCCATATAATGTCTTTCTGCTTTAAATTTTGAAATAGTGCAGTGCTTTTCGTGTAGTGCTTTGAAATTCGCAATATGTTTGTTACTTTTAGACAGTCCCGTACAAATTATAGTGAAACTTCGGTCGCCGATGTGAATGGTGTTTTCTGTTATCACTTATATAAGGAAAGAATCGATGAATTATAATTATATGCATTGAAGTTTATGATAATGTTAAACAATTTTACTGTGAAGAAATACGCTTCCTGTCGTTGTCAAACAATGCTCTTAGGAAATGACATAAAATCCTCTCAGTTCTTTCAAGCATCGCGATAATCCGAGGTTTTTGCTGATTCCCGATGGTGCTCGAAATATCGCCAATATACTGTAATGACATCATGAATATTAGTTGGCATATAAATAAGGGATATTTTGGCTCTGACAGAAACTGCAGAATAAGATCTATATTATACCGTAAGCAAACAGAGCAGACCCTTATCAGACACCTCCTTTAGGAGTCATCTAATCTGGGTCTACTCTGTTTGCAAAGGTATGAAAAGACGTTATATGAAGGAAAGGGCTAACAAGAAAGAGTTTGGCTGAGAAATAAAATATTTAGATCGATAAACTCTATACCTAATGAGTATTCAAGTAAAAGATAATTGCCTTATGAATATTAATTAGCTGAAGTTTTGTAACGACATATGAACATACATGTGTAGGATGTTTTGACCATTGCAGAATCAGACCTATATAATTCAATATGTAAACAGAGCAGACACTGATTAACCCTTTCCCTCATAGGCTATTTTTAGATCCAACCTCTTTGAATAAATCTACCGAAAAGGAGCATTAACTAGAGAAAAGGAAAATTTTAGAATTTTGTAGTTCTGAAACTATTGTGATAAATAGAGCATTTGCTCCTTAGGAGCAAATGCTCTATTTATCACAATGGTTTCAAAAAGTGACTTTTACAGTGGCGTAGGAAGGCGTATTTATTGAGGAAAAGGTTAATTGGCTCCAGCAGTAGCCTCCTGGGGTTGTCAAGGTGTCCAAAGGTATCTGTATCAGATAAAGAATTAATACACAGCTTATATACAGCGCTGGACTCCAAGGTTTCAAAGCTGTAGTTAGGGTGGATCAGCATTGTTAGTCAAATCATAAAGGCATAAAAGGGTTGAAAAGTAGTTCTTACACTTGCATATCGTTCTGGCTGTTCCCAGCCTCGGTTTTCATCTCTGTTTCTTTGGCATCTGATTTCATGCCTGACAGGTTGGGCATTTTATATTGGACAGTTACATCCATCATCCGGGCAGAACTCTTACGCAATAATCCAAGAATTACAGCTGAAACAAACAGTTACATCCATAATCTGAGCAGAACTCTTACGCAGTAATCCACCAATTACAACTGAAACAATCAGTTACACCCATGATCTGAACAGAACTCTTACGCAATAATCCAACAATTACAACTGAATTGATCAGTTACATCCATGATCTGAACAGAACTCTTACGCAATAATCCAACAGTTACAACTGAATTGATCAGTTACATCCATGATCTGAACAGAACTCTTACCCAATAATCCAACAATTACAACTGAATTGATCAGTTACATCCATGATCTGAACAGAACTCTTACGCAATTATCCAACAATTACAACTGAATTGATCAGTTACATCCATGATCGTAGCAGAAAAAAATCACATGTTAATACGCTATTTTCAAACTTCATTTCAATAATATTTGTGAAGTAATTATTTCTTACAGGATTAAAGGGTTAATGAACATTCACTTTCCACCCTAATCCTGCTGACGATACACGACTGTCCTTTGTAAATGAGAAACTAAGTAACTCAGTGTCTTACCATGATTAGAGTGGTTTAACCCTTTCCCTTAGGTAAGCACATTTTGAGGCATCTGCAAACAGAGTAGACCCAGATCAGATGGCTCCTATGGGAGCCGTCTGATCAGGGTCTGCTCTGTTTGCTTATGGTTAAATATAGACCTGATTTTACAGCTTATACCTGAGCCGAAATGTCCAGTGTTCATATATGCCATTACAAAAAATTATATTATCAATATTCATGATGACATTATTTCTTACATGAATATTCATTAGGGAAAGGGTTTAATACCTGGACATTAGTTTCTCAAAGGCTCAAGTGAATCATTAGTAAGTAAAAACATCATGACAGAGTTTGAGTAGTCATAATTTATACAGCACAATAAAGGTTACCATCTTTTGTCAAGTTATAATGGTACTATACAACTGATTTTTAAGGCTAAAATATTAGAAAATACTTAGTTCTAGTGGTTAACATGCAACTGGTTTAACGTCTGAGTCGGACCTGCTGTCAATTTAAAAATGGATGTGATCATAAGGCCAAACTTGTGACTTTCACGTCTGACAATCAATTGTGGTTAGATTAAAAGAGTTTCTTTTTATCTTTTAATGTGCAGTAGGCATTCCCCATCATCAGTATCTAATTTTGATATAGAAAAGTGTGAATCATATTTGGCAAAAGGCCGTAATGGAAAATTTGCTGTAAAAGTCTGTAACATTATGCTTTTAACCCTGGTTCCCTGTTCTGTATTTAGGCCAAATTTCAATACCTACTGAATATTCATTAAGAAAACAGTTATAAAGAAATATGTAGACATTGTAGACATTTAAGATATTAAATAAACAGATCTATCAGATTCTTTTAGCAAACAGAGCAGACCCTGATCAGATGGCTCCTCTAGGAGCTATCTGATCTGGGTCTACTCTGTTTGTAAATGCGTGGACACGCGTTTATATGAGGGAATGGGTTAAAGAAAATATCTGGCAGATGATGGATATCAGAAAATGCATACTCCAACATACCAGGGTACCTCCAGACGCCCATACTTCTGCGCTTTTCAGTTTCATATATCAGGTCTGCCAAAAATCCTGAGCCTTGTAACAAAGTAGAATACACAACAAATTGCCCTGCTGACCATACGCCAAATGTGTTATTCCTCTGTTTTCCACCTGTGAGAAGAATCACATACATTGTATATCTATTGATCATCAGCATAAACAATATTGTTCAGACAGTAGGGGAAATACTAACATTTTGCAGCTGCTATGTCTTAATATGCCTTAACTTACTACATCATAGGCTGTTTTAGACCTAACCTCTTTGAACAAATTTACTGAAAAGGACTATTAACTAGAAAGAATGAAAAATTTAGAACTGTGTTTTTTTATCGGGTTTTTAAGTCATTTTAACAGTATTTCAGCCATATCAGGACGTCCAGCTAATTACAGGTGGAGGAAGACCCCAGAGGTTTTTCTGTGCATGGAACAAATTGCATTATTTCGTGCACAGAAGATGATCCAGGTGGAACCACCGACCTACTGCAAGCCAGTTGGAAGGCTTCCTAACATGAAAAATCCAAATGCCCAGTCCAGGATTCGAACCAACAGCGGTGAGGGGCTAAGCGATTGTCAGTCGAAGACCATAACCACTCGGCCATGGAGGCCTCGACCTAGGATTGTGTAGTTTTGAAACCTCTGCGATTAGGAGTAGGATAAGTGCAAGAGCAAATGCTCTATTTATAACAATGATTTGCAAATGCTCTATTTATCTCAGTGGTTTCAAAAAATGACTTTTTTTAAAGGCGTTAACCCTTTCCCAGTTCTATGTTTATTCCAAGGTTTGGTACCTACTGAATATTCATGGACAAAATAGTTCTAACAAAATATGGAAGGTGGAAAATTGTAACCATTTTAGAAAGTAAAGAAACAGATCTTTCAAATTCCATTAGCAAACAGAGCAGACCCTGATCAGACGGCTCCTCTAGGAGCTGTCTTATCTGGGTCTACTCTGTTTGCAAATGCATGAAAACACACTTATATGAGGGTAAGGGTTAAACAACTTAAACAAGAGCTTTCAAAATTACTGCTGAATTAACTGGTTTCTCACTGTCATCCAGCCCACATATGACAGACAATTAGCACATTGACTTCTTAATATTTAAAGTGGGATGGCCCATCAGTGTTTAACTCTTTTGGCGCCAAATTTAAAAGTGTCGTCTGCAATAATAATTTCATATTAAATATAATTCTAAACTAAATAATAAAGGTATATTAGTAAAACATTTGTTTTTAAAAACTTGTATGCTTGGGCTAAAAAAATACAGAAAACAGTGAAGTCCCAGGTCAGATGCCGCCTTGAAAAGGCGGCATCTGACCTGGGACTACACTGTTTTCAATGGTGCCAACAGGCGACATTGGCGCCGAAAGAGTTAATGATAGCGTCCAATCAGTATCAAAGATTTAAATTGCTCTAAATGATAAACAGCAGAGACTCTAATCATTTAGGATGAAATAATGATGTACGTGCAGTTTTTACTCTGTTTACAAAAGTATTTAACTATTTCCCTCATATAAATGCCTTTTCATGCATTTGCAAACAGAGTAGACCCAGATCAAATGGCTCCCATCGGAGCCCTCTAATCAGTGTTTGCTCTGTTTCCTGTTGACATGATATAGAACTGATTCTAGTTTTTGTCAAAGCAAAATATTTCCTTGAAAAAATTAAGCTATAAAAATTCAGCTGATAAATATTCATGATGTTATTATTTCTTTCATAATTATTATTGAACTGGTAATGGGTTAAAGGTGTATCTATGAAGCAAAGGGTTAAAACAGGTGGTATAACACAATACAGCACGAAAGTAGGGACATTCTGTATTACTTTCATTCAGCACTATGCGATCACTACTTTTAACCTAAATAGACACATTTGTACACATTTACAAACAGAGTAGACCCAGATCAGACAGCTCCTGTAAAGAAGATTATAAAATAGTGTAGATCTGATTCTACAGTTTCCACCGCGATAAAGAAATTCCTTGTTCAAAATGCCATTATAAAATTTCAGCTAATTAATATTAAACACTGATTATTTCTTAACCCTTTCCTTCATAGGCTATTTTTAGACCCAACCTCTTTCTATGAATGTACCCAAAAGGAGCATTTACTAGAAAAAAGTAATTTTTTTAGAATTTTGTAGTTTGAAACCATTGTGATAAATAAAGCATTTGCTCCTATAGGAGCAAATGCTCTATTTATCACAATGGTTTCAAGAAGTGGTTATTACAGAGGTGTAGAAAGGCGTATTTATGGAGGAAAGGGTTAAACAAATATTCATAAGGTAAAGGCCTAAATATTATTCAGTAAGTGGAGGTGCTTAAGCCTTTACCAGATTAACCCTTTCCCTGTTCTATGTTTATTCTAAATTATACCTACTGAATATTCATGGACAAAATAGCTATAATGAAATATGGAAGGTGGAATATTGTAGCCATTTTAGAATGTAAAGATACAGACCTATCAAATTTCATTAGCAAACAGAGCAGACCATGATCAGACAGCTCCTATGGGAGCCATCTGATCTGGGTCTACTCTGTTTGCAAATGTGTGAAAACATGTTTGCATAAATATGAAGGAAAGGGTTAATGAAGACCCTGGTCAAACTGCTCCTTCACAAGCAGTTTGATCTGGGTCTGCTCTATTTGTCTAAGTTTGTCCTGATGACCATTCTGGACAATCTGGGTAAAGCCCAAATTAACTACTTACCAATTACTATTGCCAATGCAGCTGTTACTATGTCATAGTTCCCATAGCAACCAACAGCGATCCCATTGCCTGTCCCTACAAAAATATACAACATGAGGATTGAATCAGGCGCCCTCCTTTCTATCAGTATGAATGAAACAAATACAGGGAAGATAGTGGATAAATTTGAGACCAGGTTTGTATGATTGTTTGCACCATGATGAAAATAAGAATAGCATAAATAACTCACAGTGTTGCAGCAACACCATTACCCTTTCCTTCATAAGCATATTTTCATTCCTTGCAAGCAGAGTAGACCCATCATGTCATAATTCCGTACATGAGTATTCATGAAGTAAATGGTTATATGGTGATTATCCCTTTCCCTCATATAAACGTGTTTTCACGCATTTGCAAACAGAGTAGACCCAGATCAGACGGCTCCTAGAGGAGCCGTCTGATCAGGGTCTGCTCTGTTTGCTTATGGACTTTGATAGATCTGTTTCTTTACTTTCTAAAATGGCTACAATGTTCTACCTTCCATATTTCATTATAATTATTTTGCCATGAATATTCAGTAGGTATTAAAATTTGAAATAAACATAGAACAGGGAAAGGGTTATATAGAGGTTCCACTGTACTCACCACAAGGTATTACGCCAATGGGCAATGATACATCAGGTATATCTTTCTCGCTGTCATTTACATCGAGCCCCGCCTCTCGCATATCTCTCTGAATCAACTCATCGGCAACCATGTGATACATTCCATCCCCACCCACCACAACAATACTAGAAAAGAAAGTGATTGCTCACTTTACATACCATCCCCACCCAGCACAATACTAGAAAAGAAAGTGATTGCTCACTATATTCATGGTTGTCATATAGAAGAATACAGGAGGAAAAAGAAAGTTTTGTAAGTACATGTAATTGTTTGTAAGTAATTGTAGTTTTTCAGATAAAATGCCTCTAAGTTAACCCTTATCCCAGTTGTAAAAAAATGATGTCTGCTGATATTTGGGCCTGAGGATATAAAATTTTCGCTTGAGTCTGAGATCATTCTCAAGCATCTGATTGGTCAGATTCTGAGCTTGCTCAGAATTTGGCCAATCAGATAATGGAGATACTTAAATCACAGATATTCATTAGCTGAACTTTTATAATGTAAATTTATCAAGGAAATTATTTTTGCTTTGACAAAAGCTGTGGAATCAGATCTATATAATGTCAAAAGCAAACAGAACAGATCCTGATCAGACAACTCCTATAGAAACCATTTGTATAGGAGTCATCTGATCTGGTTCTACTCTGTTTGTAAATGCGTGAAAATGCGTTTATATGAAGGAAAGTGTTAAATCTTAAATTTTGTGACAAAAATTTCATGTGGTAAAAGTAATGTTTTAGGTGTTTCGAGAATGTAATTTTGTAACATCAAACTCCAATATTATATAGCCATTACAGTCAATCATATATTTCATATACATGTACATATATTTGTCATAAACACTATAAGAATGAACATCTGTTTGGATCCTGATGAGACAATTTGTAGCAGTGTGTCATCTTAACCCATTCCCTCATAATTATTATCGACGAATTTTGACGACTCTGTAAAAATCACTTTGTGAAACCATTGTGATAAATAGAGCATTTGCTCCTATAGGAGCAAATGCTCTATTTATCACAATGGTTTCAAACTGCAAAATTCTAAAAAAAATCCTTTTCTCTAGTTAATGTTCCTTTTCGGTAGATGTATTCAATGAGGTTGTATCTAAAAATAGCCTATGAGGTAATGGGTTAACCCTTTCTCTGTTCAATGAAATCATGAGAATTCAATAGCTGAATTTTTATAATGTGAACTTTTCAAGGGAACTTTTTGCTTTGACAAAAACTGTAGAATCAGATCTATATCATGCCACAAGCAAACAAGAGCAGACACTGACCAGACAGCTACTATAGGAGCCATCTGATCTGTGTCTACTCTATTTGCAAATGCGTGAAAAGGAGGTTATATATGGGAAAGGGTTAATTCAAACTGTTTTCACAAATTCAACCATAGTTTAAACCATTTTCTCACGAAAATTCGCCAAACTCTTCCAATTTGGAATATTAACTTATATGTGTCATTGAAATATGGAAATTTGATGCCATAGCAACAGATAAACTGGGCACACAGCTCCTACAAGAGCTGTCTGAAATAGGTCTACTCTACTAGCTAAAGCGTAAGTAGGCGGGAATATGAAGTAAATGGTTAAAATGATTTTAATCTTGGCCTATCACTACATAGAAAAATATATACATGTACTAACAATGTCCACCTTACCTGTCTATAGATGACAGGTCATAAGTTCTTATGATTTCTCTGACATGGTCTGCACTTTCAGTAACTGAAAAACGATTAACCCTTTGAAAACCAGCGGCAAATTTGTGATTTCCTATGCAAACAGTTTGAATGTGATGATGAGATGCCTCGTAACTCAGCATCTAGTCAGGATTCTAACTACAGTAGAACCCCTCTAATGCGACCACTTAATGGATAAACATGGGTGTCTTTATAAGCAGGTGGTTGCTAAATGCAGGACAAAAGTAATGCAGAAAGCTCCTAGAGGAGCTTTCTGCATTACTTTTGTCCTGCATTAAGCTACCACCTGCATCTAGCACCCATAATTATACCTCATTTAGGTGGTCGCATTAGCAGGGTTTTACTGTGTATGTCTCTCTATACATTTGACCATAAACAATAGACAAAATAACTTGGAAGTTTGTAGCAGATAATCATTTCTTGTAGACGACAATTATACAGTGTGAGTTAAACCCTTTACCTCATGAATATTCATATAAAAATAGTCACTAGTGACTTTAACCCTTTCCCTGTTCTATGTTTATTCCAAATTTCAATACCTACTGAATATTCATGGACAAAATAGTTATAATGAAATATGGAAAGTGGAACATTATAGCCATTTTAGAAAATAAAAAAACAGACCTTTCAAATTTCACTTGCAAATAGAGCAGACCCTGATCAGATGGCTCCTATAGGAGCTGTCTGATCTGGGTCTTCTCTGTTTGAAATGTGTGAAAACAAATTTGTATATGGGAAAGGGTTAAGAATATTAATTCATAGAATTTTTTGGCCATTGTAGAAACTGCAGAATCAGATCTACATTTTATCCAGTCACCAGGCTTCTCTAGTGACATAATAAAGGGGGTGCAAATAAACTTAGGTTTATTAGGTTACTTCCGGTCGTAGAAGGTTTATTAGGTTAGTAGATAGGCGGAATGATTCTATAACCATGGAACTATTTTAATTTTCGGTAAATATGCATGAACATGTTGACGGAATAGATCTAACAGAAAATTCACCAATATAATTATTCAAAGAAGAAAAAATAAAAAAATAAATGGCTATAGCTGGATTCGAACCCGCGCCTGATTCTACAAAAGCCAAATCCAATCTCTCTAGAGACGTCGTGCTTACCGATTACGCCACTGAGGCCACATACAAAGCGACGTTGATTTATCAGTTTTATTAATTTAATTCACTGCTGGCGAAACGCGTTTTTGATAAAAATCAAGTCAGGGAGCAAAGATTTACAGATAAATAGTAAATATTTTCTTTTCACTCTCATAATAATTTGATTGATAAGGGCGGTGATTGTCATAGACCTAAATATAGACTGTTCAGTTCCATTGATTTATGAGTGACGTTAGCCCTATCTAAAAATAGAAACCGAGACGACGGAACTCGAATTTGACCAGAGAGCCTCCGAGAGAATGTCTGTTTGAATTAACATATCGACTCTCGATTCAAATGATCTTATTTTTCAAATTCAACCACGTTTTCTCCTCTTGTAATGTAAGTATCGAAACTATTTTCCTCTGCGGTAGGTCATTATTTACGTCTCTGGAATGGAAATGAAAAGGGAGGGTCCGTTGATCGAAAAACCGCATTTTCAATGCAAATTATTTCAATATTCGTATGTTTTATGAGTCTATGAAAAAAGATATAACTAAATTGACTGGATAAATAGAATAATAGGTTAGTGCCGTAGATGGGACGCCTTTATCCGACTCGGAGAGAAAACAGTTGAGGCTCGGCAAGCCTCGCCTCAGCGTTTTCTCCCCTCGTCGGATAAAGCGTCCCATCTACGGCACTAACCTATTATTCTCTATATCTCATACACAACTAGAACTGTAAGCCAAAGGCTAATGAATAACCCCCCCCCCACCTGTCTGCTTGTCAGAACACCTACCATCAATCTGAACATATGTACATACAGAAACATGAAGAGATTTAAAAACAATACATGTCCCAACCCAATTTATGCAATAAAAATGAAGAATAATTCAGAGAAATAAGACCCTTTCACGAGGTTTTTGTCAAATCCAAAGTTAGGTACATTTTCAGAAATACATTAGGTTCAAGGACCATAACTCTGACAAAAATTATTCAACCAGACAGATATTTGAACTTAAGCTGTACCTCATCTAGATTTAGCTTTATGTCAAATATGAAGTTAATATCTCCAACCACTTCCAAAGACGGACCGGAAAATTGAAAATTTGACAATAAATTAAAGTTCAAGGGCCATAACTGTGGCAAAAATTATTCAACCAGACTGAGATTGGGAATTAAGCTGTAAATCATCTAGATTTAGCTTTATGCCAAATATAAAGTTAATATCTGCAGCCACTTCCAAAAAAAAGTCTGGAAAATCCCAAATTTGAAGAAAAAAATTAAAGTTCAAGGGCAATAACTCAAGAAATAATTATTCAAACGGACTGAGATTGTAACATAAGCTGTAACTTATCTAGATTTAGCTTTGTACTAAATATAGAGTTGATATCTCGAGTCACTTCCATAAAAAGTCCAGAAAACCGGAAAACATTGGTAGGGGACTAAAAAGGGGAGATAACTCCTGAAGTAGTGGTCCGATCATAATGGAAATATGCGGTGCACAGGTTTATATGGTCATATGGCTATACATGAACTTTCAACAAAATTGAAGTAAAACTGTAGAAGAAGAAGGCCGGACAAAATTGTGTCCATGGACGGACAGACAGACGACCTGATTCAAGTATAACCCCCCAAAACTTCGTTGTGAGGGTATAAAAACAGCTCCTAAATGAGCCATCTGATCTGGATCTACTCTTTTTGCAAATGTGTGAAAAGGTGTCTCTATAATGAAAGGGGTTAAAGTGACAGGTGAGAAAAGAACAAGGTCACCCAAACATGCGTATAAAGGGAATATCTCAGGCTGCATCATAAGGTAATGTCAAATCAATATCTGCCTTTTATGCTACTTAACCCTCTACCCCATTTAAACGCCTTTTCAAACCTTTACAAACAGAGTAGATCCAGATCAGACGGCTCCTGCAGGATCCGTCTGACCAGGGTCTGCTCTGTTTGCTTATGAAATTATAATAGATCTTTGGCAATGGCAGAGATAGTAAAATCAGATCTGTACTGTGCCATAAGCAAATAAAACAGAACCTGATCAGACCTCTCTTACTGGGCCTGACTGATCTGGGTCTACTGTGTTTACAAAGGAGTTTAAAAGAATACCCATGGGGTAAAGGGTAAATTCAGGATTAAAGTAATGCAGAAAGCTACTATGGGAGCTTTCTACATTACTTTGGTCCTGCATTATGCATCAATCTGCTTTTACAGACACCCACATTCATTCATTGAGTAGTCGATTAACCCTTTCCCTCATATAAATGTTTTCACGCATTTGCAAACAGAGTAGACCCAGATCAGACGGCTCCTAGAGGAGCCATCTGATCAGGGTCTGCTCTGTTTGCTAATAGAATTTGATAGATCTGTTCCTTTGCTTTCTTAAATGTCTACAATGTTCCAACTCCCATATTTCTTTATAACTATTTTGTTAATGAATATTCAGTAGGTATTGAAATTTGTAATAAACATAGAACAGGGAAAGGGTTAAGAGGGCTTTTATTGTGTCTGCACTGTTTGTCATTCAAAATCGTCTAGCGTGTTTAATCCTTTCATACCGAGTGGACTCAACAGTTAGACACTGATGGACTGTTCCACTCTGAAACTTCAGTGTTGAAAGGCTAAACATAAACCCACCTTTTACATCTGTCTTGAGGGAGGCTTCACTGAACACAGGGGACACCTTCTCTTTGTACTGTTTTGGTCCGTTCTGGTGGCCACTCATGGGATTAACAAGGACTAAGGCACTTCTTGGTCTTTGGACAACTACAGGTTAAAGAAAATAAAAACAATCTATGAAAATACAGTAAAACCCTTCTAAAGCAGAATTTTAATACAGCAGAATTGATATCTTTTTATAGAGGAGGCTGCTTGATACAGGATGAAAGTCATGCAGAAAGCTCCCAAATGCATGACTTTCACCCTGCATTAAGCTGCCACTTATTTTACAGACCATTTCAACACCCAGTTTAGAGGAATTTTACTGAATCAGTATTAGTGTACTGAAAACCCTGCAGACCCAGACCAGTCACCAGGTCTACAAGGTGGCTGATCTGGATTTCCACTGCTTTCTGAGGTAGCAAACAAAATGTAGACACTAATTCAAATGATGTGACTGATTTGGGTCTATCAGACTATGCTCTTTGCAAAGCACTAACATCTGTTTTGTTAAGGACCTGCATCTAGATGTGTAACACTAGCCATCTGATAAGCAGCAAAATGTGTTACAATAGATCACCAACTCTTACACTAGCCACCTTATAAGCAGCAAAATGTGTTACAATAGATCAACAACTCTTACACTAGCCACCTTATAAGCAGCAAAATGTGTTACAATAGATCACCAACTCTTACACTAGCCACCTTATAAGCAGCAAAATGTGTTACAATAGATCAACAACTCTTACACTAGCCACCTTATAAGCAGCAAACTGTGTTACAATAGATCACCAACTCTTACACTAGCCACCTTATAAGCAGCAAAATGTGTTACAATAGATCACCAACTCTTACACTAAGCCACCTTCAAATATGTTACAACAGGAACCCTCTTACATTAGTGATAAATATGTTAAAACAGGAGTTCCCTTTGGATTAGCCATCTAACCAGCATCTAAATATATAACAACAGGACACTCCATTCACATTAGCCATCTTACAAGCATCTAAATATGTTACCACAGGACCCCCATCTTACCAGCATCTACATGTCCCTGCAATGTTTTACACCAGTGACTGCAGACATCCGTGCTGCTGGTGAAAACTACCGTGGCCTGACTCAGTTTGTAGCTCTTCTTGTGCTTAACATAAACCACCTTCAAACAACCTTGTCCTTCTTTCTTGACTTTACCAGTTACCATGGCAACTGAGAGTATCTCAGACACTGGAACAGTGACCTCATCTGCAAAGAAAAAATATTGCTTGTCGTGGCACTTTGAATCCTTTCAATGCTGATTATTCAAAATGGACTATTCCAAAATTCATATGTCAAGCTTATAATGAATATTCAGGGCAAGATGTAAAATGACAAACAGTGCAGACCCTCTCATCTAGGTATATACTGTCTGCAAGGGATATAAGTGACTCGTTTCTCAAACTGAAAGAGTTAAAATAACAGTGTTTAAGTATATTTCTTGGCATAACTGTACAGTCTGATAAAAGTAAAGGAATACAACCCATTATTTTCTTGTACAATGCATGTGATTTGTTTTGTTTTGCAAACTCACTAATCATGCATAAACACCCCTAAGCATTTGATTACCATAGGAAAGTTTCAAACAAAGGCAATTTGACACATTCAAAGTGAATACAAGTGTATGTTTCCATATAGACCCTATAAACAGGTAATTTAACTCTTTACTCTATCAATAGGCCTTTTTGTGCCTTTGCAAACAGAGTAGACCCAGATCAGATGGCTCCTATAGTATAGCAGCTGTCTGAACAGGGTCTGCTCTGTTGCTTATGATAGAATAGTTATCATATTTTGCAGTATATGTTATGCTAAATCGTGATTTTGTACATACATGTAGTATATAATAATTCAGTTAATTATTCGTGCCTTCCTTAATTTTTGCATGAATATTCATGTAAAGGATTAACTTTGCAATATTTTGTTGAGTCAATGTCTGTACTACATGTATTTGGAAATGTTTGTCTACGGTGGTTAGTGTATTACTGCAGAACTTAACAATTTCAAAATACAACTGGATATACTTTCATAAAGTGTTTTGATAATCACCTGATAAATATTAACGTTAGACAAACTGAATGTATGAATATTAATTTGTTGAACTTTTATAATGGCATGACAGATATGGGAATTTTCAATCATGGCAGAAAAAGCAGAATCAGAGATATACCATTTCATAAGAAAATTGAGCAGAATCTGATTAGACACCAGGGGCCATCAGAAATACAGGAAAACCTCTCTAAACTGGATGATAAATTTAGTATAAATATCGGTCTTGGAGACAGGTGGCAGCTTAATGCAGGGTGAAATTCATTAAGCAGCCACCTGCCTAAAAGTATCCAAATTCTTCTCTACTAGAATTCCAGTTTAGAGGGGTTTTACTGTAAATATGAGAAATACTTGCATGCAAAACATATCTATTAACCAGTTAATCATTTCCCTGTTGAATATTCATGTAGGCAATAATGACATCATGCATATTTATTAGTTTAATATTCATAATGGTATATGAACAAATGAATTATCGGCCATGTTAGAAACTGTAGAATCAGATCTTTATCATGCAACGTCACGAAATACAGTCACTTCCTACTAGCATAATATTTTCCACGTCGGCGCTGTATTTTGTGAGGTACAGTGCATGTGTACTGACCCGACTGGAATGCAAGTTTGGTTCAGCCAATAGGAGGAAAACAGAAGGACGAAAAAGGCATAATTAAACATAAACATCAAATTAACACATTTTCTCACCTTTGTCTCAACTATCTGTCCATATAAAAGGATTAAATCAAGTTCGTTTTTGTTGTAAAAGTCGATGACGTCACTGCATGCCAACATGATGTCACGTAATTCGTACTTGCATGTATTTTCATCCAGGGGACGAAACCGCTTTAGCAATCTTTCTATTTCTTCATTTTTTCCATTTTTCTTGGTGTTGCATGATAAAAGAATTACTATGCTAGTAGTTTGGAAGTTCAGCTGTATTTTGGCTCGTCAGAAAAGTAGTTAAATGCTCGCCAAGGCTCGCATTTAACAACTTTACAGCTGAACTTCCAAACTACTAGCATAGTAATTCTTATATATTAGTCCATCAGCAAGCAGAGCAGCCCCTGATCAGACGGGTCCTATAGTTGTCTGATCTGGGTCTACTCTGTTTACAAAGGCATGAAAAGGTGTTTATATGATTATGAAGGAAAGAGTTAACCCTTTGAATGTGGGACACACATTTGCAGACAGTGTTATTGTAGGCCCAGATCAGAGGGCTCCTAGAGGAGGGTCTGCAGTGTTTGTCATTCAAAATCTGCTAGCAAGTTTAAGCCTTTCATACTGGTTTGAATCAATAGTGATGGGCTATTCCACTCTGAAAAGTCTGCATTCCAATCACAATCTACTCTGTTTGCTTATATTAGATAATGAAGTTAACCCTATGAATGCGGGACACACATTTGCAAACAGTGTTATTGTAGGCCCAGATCAGAGGACTCCTAGAGGAGGGTCTGCATTGTTTGTCATTCAAAATCCTCTAGCAAGTTTAACCTTTTCAATACCTACTGAATATTCATTCACAAATGAGTAATAAAGAAATATCGAAGGTGGAATACTGTAGACATTTTAGAAAGGAAAGAACCAGGTCTATCACATTCTATCAGCAAACAGAGTAGACCCTGATCAGACGGCTCCTCTAGGAGCTGTCTGATCTGGGTCTACTCTGTTTGCAAATGCGTGAAAACACGTTTATATGAGGGAAAGGGTTAAGCCTTTCATACTGGTTTGAATCAATAGTGATGGGCTATTCCACTCTGAAAATTATGCATTCCAATCAAAATCCACTCTGTTTGCTTATTAGATATTAATGAAGTTCTGATTCTACAGTTCTGTCATGGTTAAAACATATCTTGTATATGATTTCATCATAAATAAAATCAGCTGATTTATATTGATACATTAATTATTTCTTATACATGTATGAGTATTTATCCCGTAAAAGGGACAATTTTTGCAAGTACCCATAAACCCTTGCAAATGTACTTACATCAGTTTTGCCCTCATGTCTTGGCAACAGCTCTGTTACTAACCTTCATTTTTGGATCCTTTTTTGCTCCACTTCAATGTTTCAGTTGTAAGAATAAGCTGATATGGCTTTCCTTGTATAGTAAAACTGCCCTCCTGGCTATTGTCAGCAGTGGAAAGGGCGGTTGCCATATCACACGTACACCTCTTTGCTTGTCTGCCAAACAAAATTCCCTGAATAGAAAATATCTATTTCAGTTTGCATATTTGATCTCAAATGTATCTTGATTTTCTTTTTAGCCGTTACCCTGTTGCATATTCATGTAAAAATGATAACATCATGAATATATGTATTAGCTGAAGTTTCATAATGGCATTATATATACATGAATGTTTGGTGTTGGTAGAAACTGTAGTCAAATCTATTGTGATTTCATTTAATTAACCCTTTTACCGCCAAAGTCGCATAAATGCACCATGACAAATAGTGCAGTCTCAGATCAGACCCTGCCTTTTCAAGGCGGCGTCTGATCAGGGACTTTACTTTTGTCTCAAACTCTACTTCTACATCTGTGTTTTATTCCTTTGAAGCTTGCATTTATTTATCTCATTGCCTTACTTTACTGAATGATTGAACAAAACTGGTTTGCAGACGACAATTAGAAATTTGGCGCCGAAAGGGTTAAGCACAGTAGACCCTGATCAGATATGGCTCCTATATGGGAGTTGTCTGATCTGGGTCTACTCTGTTTGCACAGGGGGAGAAAGTTGAATATGAGGGAAAGGGTTAACTTGATGACTGTAATCATTTTATGTATACGCTAATGCAATATTATGTACTTCATCCAATACAAGACAAAATACACATGGCAAACTACTGTACAGTAGGAGCCATCTGATCAGGGTGTATTCTGCTTACATACAGAACAGGCGCAGATATAGAGGGGGGCGGAGCCGGTGTACGCCCCCCCCTCCTAAAATTGCCAAAACAATTTTTTTAGTAAAATTCTAGATCTATATACAGTAAAACCTCTCTATAAAACCACTTAATTGTGTTAATTTGTAGGTATTTAGAGCAGGTGGCTGCTTAAAGCAAGATGAAAGTAAAACATAGGAGCGTTCTGTTTTACTTTCACCTTGCTTTAAGCAGCCACCTGCCTTTAACACAGCTCATTTTCATGTATTACAAACACACTATTTATTATGTCATCAATCATCAAACATAAAAAATATACGCCCCCCACCCCACCTGCCTTTAACACAGCTCTTTTACACACTATTTATTATGTCATCAATCATCAAACATAAAAAATCTAACCCCCCCCCCCCCAATTAGTTATTACAAAATGTCAGTTATCACAGTAAAAAATTAAATTGTTTTGTTTTATCAATAAAAAATATCTATGTAAAGTGTGTATTGTTAACGCTTTATTTCCCATTTATAAACATCTTTACACATGTATGTTGGAATACAGAATAGACCCTGATCAGACATCTTGTGTAGGAGCCATATCTGACCAGAGTCTGCTCTGTTTGCTTATAGAATTTGATCCATTTCTTAAATGAACTCACTTTCTTTAACGGCATATATGTACGCATGATATTTTGATATTGGTAGGAAATAAAGTCATATAAACAAACAGAATAGACCCTGATTACACTGCCATATATTATTGGCCTTTGCTATTTGAATATTTACTGGACCCAGATCCTCTGACATGAAGTAAGACTCATATTATAACTGCTTCGAACATAAGGCAATTTTAGTATATAATTAACACTCCCTGTCGATTCTATGTTGTTATCAGGGGCTACAATGATCGTTCAATACTGTTCATTACGATCTGGAAAACAATACCACACAACAATTTAATCTTGTCGGTGGTCTGTGGAATTATTCAATTCCTATAAAGTGACGTATCGGAGGATCATTCATTTGCCCATTATAATCATTTTATTTTTCTACAGTGATCCAGATCATATTACAGTAAGTAAGACTCATGACATGTTCACTCTGCAAATTTGCCATAACTATTGATGGATCTATATCATTATCGCTCTTTTTCCATTTTCTGCCAAATTCTATGTAGTGATCAGGGGTTACACTGATCGGATCCAGATCATCTGACTAGACATAAGACTCATACTATAACTTGTTCCGTGCATATGACATTCATACTTTCTGCATAACTATTATAATTATTGCTCCTTATATATATAAATATCTTCTGTCAAATTAATTCTATGTAGTGATCATGATGCAGGGGCTACACTGATCGATCAATCTTGGTCATCTTGATCTGGAAAATAATATCACAGAACAATTTAATCTTGTTACAAACATTCTTTATAGTTCTGTCATGTTATCAGTCCTGTACCATAGCTGTGAAATACAAACACATAATTGCTTTCTAGGCGATTTCTCCAATTGGTTTACTATATATCTAATTGTAGGCAATTTCGTCACTAGGCGATTTCTCCGTAAACTGGCAATATCCTAGAATAGCTCCCCACACAACGGAATGAATGGGAATACCTTTGATATTGCCTCCATTGGTATTTAAGTATACACTCATTCCGAGATATTGCGATTATAGCTGTGGGGGCTATATTCCAGGATATTGCCATATAGTAAATAACTTAACTGTTTGCAGCACATTTTAGATTTTTTTGACAGTGATGGCAGGTATTTGTTTATTTTGTGGGTTGCAAAAAGTGATGACGTAATTCAGCTCTTCTCAAAGAATATAGCATTTCCCAAGTAAAGTACACCGAAACAGGGCATGCATCGAAACAGGGGCAATCGATAATAAGTTAAAGTGTCTCAAGAGTCTGTAAATATTAACCGTTATAACGGTTAATCAATATTACCCTTTTTAACCCATAATCGTACACCTGTCAAAACAGATTTTCAACATCCAATGATCAATTGCATTGCGAAAGTTCACTAGATAAATAGGTTACTGACCTAGTTGTGGTGTTACGTGACATGCACTCCTTTTTTTAAAGTATAAATGTAGGCTATACCGAATCGGTTATAAATGTTTTCCACCTACGCAATTTACTCTCTGTAAAACAATTATCCAATATTAATGACATCGAATATTAAATAACGCAGCCAAATGCTGTTCAAATCTGAACTTACCCGTTTATACTTTCAAAGAACTGAAATCCGATTATTTTTTTCTCGCAAAATTCTTCTGTTGATAGTCTGTTTACATTTTAAACAAGGGAGGCAACTACTCCAATATTTTATCTATATCTTCTCTGTACTCACCGCCTACCGACAACACCGGAAATAGCTACCAGCCGAACTTCGCGAAGAAAGCGATTAAAAACAGCTGTGACAACACATAGGTCTTTGCCAGGTGTAAACATACTTTTTTTAAGCGGCTATCTGTCTATTTTCATTCTTGTTCTAGTTTTCCATCAATCAGGAACTCTGTTACATTGTAATTTGCAGACAAGAAAATCATTGATGCAAAGCATCAAAAGGCGCGTATTAATTACTGAATAATAATAAAACCACCTATTTTACATGTATATAATATTTAAGTAATGTAAACAAAATGTCTAAATGTTTTAGATCTACTCATATGGCCTTAGTAACACAACAAAATTCTTCAGTTTCATCACAAAGGGCCCTTGAAACGGCAGCCGTTTTAGTCGGGTGGCCCTAGTTATACAATAACCCTTTCACACTGGACCCCTTATCCCCTTTCAGGTTAAATATTCATGTAAGAAATAATGACATCATGAATATTTATCAGTCCACTTTTTATAATGGCACAGAGACATATAAACATAATATAGGTCTCTGCATTTTCATAATGGAATTTGAACACTGGAAGCTTTCACCATAGCAGAAACCTTTGCATCAGATCTATATTACAGTAAAGTTCCGCTAATGCGACCACCTAAAAGAGGTATAATTCTGGGTGCTAGATGCAGGTGGTAGCTTAATGCAGGACAAAAGTAATGCAGAAAGCTCCTAGAGGAGCTTTCTGTATTACTTTTGTCCTGCATTAAGCAACCACCTGCTTATAAAGGCACCCATGTTTATTCATTAAGTGGTCGCATTAGCGGGACTTTACTGTAGTTCATAAGTAAACAGAGCAGATTCAGCAGGAGCCATCTATTTTGAGTTTACTCTACGTTTACACTGTTTGCAAAGGTGTATCTATGAAGTAAAAGGTTATGCCTGGGTCTTAAATCATGCTCTAGCATGAAGTATATTAATTAAAAACACTAATGATAAACCGCAGTCCTGCATTTCTGCATTCAATTACAATACTTAAGAGCTCCTTTCGCGGGATTTAGTACCAGGCACGTACCCAGGTGGGGGGCTCGGGGGCCCGGGCCCCCCAGCTGGCTGCCAAGATACCATTTTTATTTATGGGCCCTTTTTAGTTTTCAGCTAAATCTACCGTTTTGAATTTTTGCCATGGCAATTTTTTTAGTGACCGATATTTTCCTCCCTGGGGGAGATTATCTGTTAGTTCTCTACACAGACAGGCCACCTTTAGCACGCTGTCATGCTGTGTGTCACGCTTGGCCTATTTTGGTATGGACCAATCAGGGTAACACCCGAATTACGTAATCACGAGTTGGTTCCGGTTTTCGCTATACTTGAGTTCAGCAAATAAATTGTTCAGGAACCAGTCGTGAGAAAATGCAAATTGCTACGTTGTCCACAAATACCACATGTGGCACGTAAATTACTCAAGCGTGGAGACAATGTCGCAAAACGAGGGGGCCGGGGTGACGTATCAAGACGCTAAGCAGAATGCACTTCGACCGATAAGCGTTTTACTGTATTGATCAATAACTAGTAATGAAAGAATAATTCCGAATGATAAAAAAGTATGAATGATTCGTCCCCAGACCGATAGTACTGAAGAAATCGAGGATTGTTAACCTATTTCTTGGAAATTTTTTTGTAACTTGAGATTGGGAGTTGTCTTTAAAAAAAATGGGTGAAATACACACCTTTTGCCATTGGGAATATAGCCAAATAAGGGCTATAATATCATCAGAAAAACCTGAAATTGCTATTGTAAAATAAGATAAAATGGAACATCTTTTTCATTGTACATGTATACATAAATCTGTTATAACCAGGTGAGCGATTAAGGGCCATCATGATCCTCTTGTTAAACTGTAACATTTGATGTTTGTAGTATTGATCAGGGTTGTTTTCACATTTAGAAGAAAGAACTATTGTGATGCTATGGTTAGTTGAGTGTATATTTATACTTGGATATTTTGCTTCTTTTATATATATATAATTTGGTAATGTTCAGAAAAAAACAAAACAATCTATGTTTTTGCATTTCAGTTATTTATACTTACAGAAAATCTTTTTTTCTTCCTTTAGCCAATCTTGAAAATAATAGTTTTTAGCCATATTGCATAAAATCAATTAATTTTGAAAATTCAAAAGGATTTTCATTGTTATCAATGAATAAAAGAATGGTTATTTTCTTTTAAAAGTAAATATAGTTATACAGACAACTGATATACTTATGTTTCTTATTTTAATAAATAAATGAAGATAAAATTTTTTTTTAAAAAAAACCCCTGTTTTCTTTATTACTTTTAATTGTGCTCTTGCCAATCTTGGTAGATCAACATGCATGTCCTTAAATAAAGACACAAGCAGATGTTAGTTCTGAGATGAATAATGCCGAGTCTGTCCATAGCAAAAAACTTTAATCATGATCAAATGTCTGTCTGTTTGTCAAAGGCAAAACTTTAATCATATATGTCTGTCTGCCTGTCTGTAAATGGCAAAAATCTTCAATCATGATCACATGTCTGTCTGTCAATGGCAAAAAAACTTTAACCAAGATCACGTCTGTCAATGGAAAAAAGTCATGATCACATGTCCGTCTGTCTGTCTGTTAATGGCAAAAAACTTTAGCCTTGATCACAACTTTTGTGTTAGGGTGATTTGTATGAAGTCCATACATTGGAACATTGGTGATCATTCATCATGTATTAAGTCTATGCACTGAAACCCAGGTGTAAAAGGAGCTGGTTTCCTATATTATAACATAAAATTATATATTGATAGAGTGATCCAGATAGCAGGAAATTGCACCATTCAATGTGGCATACCAAAACAAAAATCGGCTACCGACCGGGAGGGGACACCCCTCCCGTACCCTCCCCAACTAGGCCCCCCAGACAAAAAAAATCTGGGTACGGCCCTGAGTACTGTGGCGAAAGCAGCAAGTAGTCAGTTTTCCCCGTAAATCATGTAAATGTCATCAATATATTAATGATGTGTTCATATATCCAGACTTACATCAGTATATTAATGCCAAATATATTTAAAATATATATTCATTGGCAACTAATCAGTAGCCGGGGACTTAATGTCCACGCGCCAATGACCCACTAGTTGATCGCCGCATGAGCGGCGATCACTAATGGAATGTTCAAAAGTATTTACCCATGTAGGAGGGGTAGCGACAAGTTTTACAAGGTCTATTCAGCGTATATCGGTGAGGAGATCCAAATGAATTGGCTCATGAGAGCGTGGCAGAGAATAGTTTCTATCTGCATTATTGATGTAGTGAAATATGTGATGTAAAAACCTTCATACGATGTTTAAAAAGAAATTTATCAAATTTATTGATTAAATTATTATGAGAGTGATAAATGTTATAATGAAGTTTTATTGTTTTATTTATTTTTATTTAAAAAGTCGTCAATATAGTAGCATGATAACTTTATATACATCTTCAATTTCCCCTGCAGTATGTCTGGCCTGATAGCGTAGTGGTTACCACGGTCGCCTATCGTGCAGTCAGCCCTGGTTCGATTCTCACCGCTGACGAAACTTTTTTTTCTCTCTTTTTCTTTTCTATTTTTTTTAATGACGGTTTGGGTTTTTACTGGGATAGTTAATGATAATTATCCATATTAAGTGTTTTTTCTTTCAACTTATACGTTATTTTTGGTAAAACAAATTTGTAGAAAAATTAAAAATAGTTCCTGTTGTAAGAAGAAATTGAAATTCCTACACCTACTATACAAATAAACCTCTACTGTACATATAAACTTAGTTTTAAAATGCTACCCCTTTATTACGTCACTAGCGGCTGTAGAGACGGGATAAAAAATTTATCCTCTTACGTTTTGGTATCGTCAATATGCCTCTGAACCAATCAATGACCGCCCTAGATATTTGTGTCAAGTTTCATGTGATACTTCCAACAATGCATATGTCATAATAGTTTTACCAGGTATTTACTTGTTACAGTTTGCAACAGAGTTCTTTATCAGCATGCCATAGTATATATAGGTCTTTGATTTATCCTCATTTTTTTAGCTCACCAGAGCACGACGTGCTCATGCTGAGCTTTTAGGATCGTTGGATGTCCCTCGTCTGTTGTCCGTTGAGATACCACATCAAGTGGCTACAAATGTTATCAGATCTTACTGAAATTTTATCAGAATGTTTGTCCACATGCAATCTTGGTCAAGTTCAAATATGGATCATGTCGGGTTCGAAACCAGGTCACTACGTCATTACACTCTAGAGGCTACATATTTCGTTAAGTTTTTAATGAAATGTTGTATTTCAATTGTCTTAACAAAACAATTCCTTATTAAAAACCTTCCTTGTACACAAATTTCCCGGCGATCCAATGCCTTGCATCAGTATTCGTCTTGTATTATATGTAGTAAACTGTGATTTCATTAGTTAATGCCTAGACTGGTATACAGCCTTTTTACAATGCTCCTATACATTGCCAAACTGGGGTCATTCTTACGACCTAGTAGTTATTTCAAAACACCATGTTGTTGTTGTCTGGTAGATTCCTCCGTTTTCTTCGGAGCACTCCTTTAAAGGGGTCGCGCTAGATCGACGGTGTTTCATGTATCCTCTGTGTGTTTGTGACGTCATCATTTTGTGTGTCATCTAAATATAGTAACGTTCCAAAAATAGCTACGTTTTAGCGGGATTTTACTATTTAAAAGGAAAGCAATGGACGACGGACAGTGGCAACCACCTTGTTTGAAAAACGCCAAATGTGACGATCAATTCTCTATAGGATACCTAGAAACTGACAAATAATTGGAATTTTTGCTGGAATCATTTAAACGTGTATCGTTGTATACATTTGTGTCCTGGTAAGATTGTTGCTAGATTTAGTTTTAACCCTTTCTCTGTTCTTTGTTTTATTTTCCAAATTTCAATATCTACTGAATATTCATAGGTAAAATAACATTATAGCCAGTTAAAAGATACAGAACTATGGAATTCCATTAGCGAACACAGCAGACCCTGATCAGGCGGCTCCTATAGGAGCCTTCTGATCTGGGTCTACTCTGTTTGCAAATGCATGAAAAGGCGTTAATATGAGGGAAAGGGTTAAAAGAAATCGGGTTGGGTTTCCCAAATTTCATCTTGTAACATATTGTAAGACCTTTCATTTTGCCATTAGGGTGTATCCATACATTACGGTAACACGAGATTCCAGACATGCTGGAAGGAGTTTCATGTAACCCTTCTTTAAGGCGGATACATTAATGTGACATGATTTTCCTGTTATGTTGTAAGGAATTTCATGTTAGATCTAACCCTTATTTAGTGTAGATACATTAATGTGACATGCGAATCCTGTTACGCTGTAAGGAGTTTTATGTATCCCCTTCTTTAGGATGGCTACATTAAGGTGACATGATATTCCTGACATGCTGGAAGGAGTTTCATGTTACCCACTTCTTTAACGTTGATTCATTAAGGTGACATGAGATTCCTGTCCTGTTGTAAGGGTTTCATGTTACCCCTTTATTAGATTTTACCTGCTGTACAAGGAGTTTCATGTTACCTATTCTTTAGATTGGATACATTAAGGTGACATGAGCTTCCTATCATGCTGTAAGGAGTTCCATGTTGCCCCTTATTTAGGGTAGATACATTAAGGTGTCATGAGATTCCTGTTCCGCTGTAAGGAGTTTCATGTTATACCTTCTTTAGGATGGCTACATTAAGGTGAACTGAGATTCCTGACATGCTGGAGGGCATTTCATGTTACCCACTTCTATAGCCTTGCTTCATTAAGGTGACATGAGATTCCTGACCTGCTGTAAGAGGTTTCATGTTACCCTTTCTTTAGGATGGATACATTAAGGTGACACGATATTCCTTACATGCTGGTAGGAGTTTCATGTAACCCTTTCATTAGCGTTTACCTGTTATACAATGAGTTTCATTTTACCCTTCTGTAAGGTGGATATATATACATTAAGGTGACATGAGCTCCCTGTCATGCTGTAAGGCTTTTCATGTTACCCCTCATTTAGGGTAGATTCGTTAAAATGACATGAGATTCCTGTTACGCTGTAAGGAGTTTCATGTTACCTACGTCTTTAGCTTTGATTCATTAAGTTGACGTGAGATTCCTGACCTGCTTTAAGGAGTTTCATGTTACCCTTTCATTAGCTTTTACCTGCTGTACAAGGAATTTTATGTTACCTTTTATTTAGGTAGGATACGTTAAGGTGACATGAGCTTCCTGTCATGCTGTAATGATTTTCATGTTACCCTTATGTAAGGTGGATACATTAAGGTGACATGAGCTTCCTGTCTTGCTTTAATGAGTTTCATGTTACCCCATCATTGGCTTTTACCTGTTGTGAGGAGTTTCATGTTACCCTTCTGTAAGGTGGATACATTAAGGTGACATGACTTTCCTGACATGATGTAAGGATTTTCATGTTACCCCTTAATTATGGTCGTGACATGAGATTCCTGCTACCCACTTCTTTAGCTTTGATTAATAAAGGTGACATGAGCTTTCTGTCATGCTGTAAGGATTTTCATGTTACCCTTCTGTAAGATTGATACATTAAGGTGACATGAGCTTCCTGTCTTGCTTTAAGGAGTTTCATGTTACCCCATCATTGGCTTTTACCTGTTGTGAGGAGTTTCATGTTACCTTTCTGTAAGGTGGATACATTAAGGTGACATGACCTTCCTGACATAATGTAAGGATTTTCATGTTACCCCTTAATTATGGTCGTGACATGAGATTCCTGCTACCCACTTCTTTAGCTTTGATTAAAAAAGGTGACATGAGCTTTCTGTCATGCTGTAAGGATTTTCATGTTACCCTTCTGTAAGGTGGATACATTAAGGTGACATGAGCTTCCTGTCATTCTGTAAGGAATTTCATGTTACCCCTTAATTAGGGTAGATACATTAAGGTGACATGATATTCCTGTTACGCTGTAAGGAGTTTCATGTTACCTACTTCTTTAGCTTTGATTCATTAAGGTGACATGAGATTCCCGACCTGCTGTAAGGAGTTTCATGTCACCCCTTCATTAGTTTTTACCTGCTGTATAAGGAGTTTCATGTCATCTTTTCTTTAGGGTGGATACGTTAAATTGACACGAGATTCCTGGCATGTTGGAAGGAGTTACATGTTACCCCCACGTCTTTAGCTTTGCTTCACCCAGGTGTCATGAGATTCTTGACCTGCTGTAAGGAGTCTCATGTAACCTCATTATTGTTTTTTACCTGCTGTAAGAAGTTTCATCTTACCCTTCTGAAAGGTGGATACATTAAGGTGACATGAGCGTCCTGTCCTGCTGTAAGGATTTTCATGTTACCCTTCTGTAAGGTGAATACATTAAGGTGACATGAGCTTCCTGTCATGCTGTAAGGAGTTTCATGTTACCCTTTAATTAGGGTAGATACATTAAGGTGACATGAGATTCCTGCTACGCTGTAAGGAGTTTCATGTTACCTACTTCTTTAGCTTTGATTCATTAAGGTGACATGAGCTTCCTGTCATGCTGTAAGGATTTTCATGTTACCCTTCTGAAAGGTGGATACATTAAGGTGACATGAGCTTCCTGTCATGCTGTAAGGAGTTTCATGTTACCCTTCTGTGAGGTGGATGCATTAAGGTGACATGAGCTTCCTGTCCTGCTGCGTGGAGTTTCATGTAACCCCTTCTTTAGCTTTGATACATTAAGGTGACATGAGATTCCTGTTACGCTGTAAGGAGGTTCATGTAAACCATTTTTAGGGGGGATACATTAAGGTGACCTGGGATTCCTGTTACACTGTAAGGAGTTTCATGTAACCACTTCTTTAGGGTAGATACATTAAGATGACATGATACCCCTGTTACGCTGTGAGTTACATAATACCCAATCCTTAGGGTGGATACATTTAAGTGACCTAATATTCTTGTTACACTGTAACGAGTGTCATGTAAATGAAAAAGTTTTAAAGTCTAGCAGGAAAAGACCCCTTCTTTATGATGGATATATTAAAGTGGTACGAGATTCCTGACATGCTGGAAGGAGTTTCATGTAACCCCTTCTTAAGGGTGGATACATAAAAATGACACGAGATTCCTGACATGCTGGAAGGAGTTTCATGTTACCTACTTCTTTAGCTTTGATTCATTAAGGTGACATGAGCTTCCTGTCATGCTGTAATGATTTTCATGATATCCTTCTGAAAGGTGGATACATTAAGGTGACATGAGCTTCCTGTCATGCTGTAAGGAGTTTCATGTTACCAAATTTTTAGCTAATTAAGGTTACATGAGATTCTTTACCTGCTGTATGGAGTTTCATGTTACCCCTTCTTTAGCTTTGATACATTAAGGTGACATGAGATTCCTGTTACGCTGTAAGGAGTTTCATGTAAACCATTCTTTAGGGTGGATACATTAAGGTGACATGATAATCCCGCTGCGCTGTAAGGAATCTCATGTTACCCCGTCTTTAAGATGGATGAAGTAAGGTGACATTAAGCTAACATTCCTGTTACGCTGTAAGGAGTTTCATGTAACCCCTTCTTTAGAGCGGATACATTAAGATGACAGGAGCTTCCTGTTAGACTGTAAGAAGTTTATTGTTACCCCTTCTTTAGCTTTGATACATTAAGGTAACATGAGATTCTGTTACGCTGTAAAGAGTTTCATGTAACCACTTCTTTAGGGTAGATACATTAAGATGACATGATACCCCTGTTACGCGGTGAGTTACATAATACCCAATCCTTAGGGTGGATACATTTAAGTGACCTAATATTCTTGTTACACTGTAACGAGTGTCATGTAAATGAAAAAGTTGTAAAGTCTAGCAGGAAAAGACCCCTTCTTTATGATGGATATATTAAAGTGGTACGAGATTCCTGACATGCTGGAAGGAGTTTCATGTAACCCCTTCTTAAGGGTGAATACATAAAAATGACACGAGATTCCTGACATGCTGGAAGGAGTTTCATGTTACCTACTTCTTTAGCTTTGATTCATTAAGGTGACATGAGCTTCCTGTCATGCTGTAATGATTTTCATGATATCCTTCTGAAAGGTGGATACATTAAGGTGACATGAGCTTCCTGTCATGCTGTAAGGAGTTTCATGTTACCAAATTTTTAGCTAATTAAGGTTACATGAGATTCTTTACCTGCTGTATGGAGTTTCATGTTACCCCTTCTTTAGCTTTGATACATTAAGGTGACATGAGATTCCTGTTACGCTGTAAGGAGTTTCATGTAAACCATTCTTTAGGGTGGATACATTAAGGTGACATGATAATCCCGCTGCGCTGTAAGGAATCTCATGTTACCCCGTCTTTAAGATGGATACAGTAAGGTGACATTAAGCTAACATTCCTGTTACGCTGTAAGGAGTTTCATGTAACCCCTTCTTTAGAGCGGATACATTAAGATGACAGGAGCTTCCTGTTAGACTGTAAGAAGTTTATTGTTACCCCTTCTTTAGCTTTGATACATTAAGGTAACATGAGATTCTGTTACGCTGTAAGGAGTTTCATGTAAACCATTCTTTAGGGGAGATACATTAAGGTGACCTGGGATTCCTGTTACACTGTAAGGAGTTTCATGTAACCACGTCTTTAGGGTGTATACATTAAGGTGACATGATACTTCTGTTACGTTGTATGGAGTTTGATGTTACCCCCTTTTTAGGGTTAATACATTAAGGTGACCTGACATTCCTATTAAGATGAAATAATTTTCATATTACCACTTCTTTAGGGTGGATACATTAAGGTGACATGACATTCCCGCTGCGCTGTAAGGAATCTCATGTTACTCCGTCTTTAGGATGGATGCATTAAGGTGACATGATACTCCTGTTACGCTGTAAGGTGTTTCGTGTTACCCCTTCTTTAGGGTGGATACATGAAAATGACAGGAGCTTCCTGTAAGCCTGTAAGAAGTTTATTATTACTCCTTCTTTAGGGTAGATACATTTAGGTGACATTTGTGAAATTTTCCTTTGAATCTTATATGTTCATATGATCTCAAGAGAACATTTATAACTCATCGGAAAAATGACGACTGTTTCTTTTTCATTAACAGATGCAGTGTACAAAGTGTGACAGATCCTTTCACATAAAGTCATTGTGTTGGAGAGCAACTGGCAGAGTGTGAAGACAAAATCATTTGTTTGTGCTGCTTGTTTGCAGGACATGGGTAAAGCATTGTAGATTATGTTGTATTGGCCATTAATAATTAAATTGTAGCAAACCCCCACTTGTTTTTCTTATTTGTATGTACAGTACTCCATCTCTTTGACGACATACTTGTAGATAAGAATGGTCACCGGTGAAAAAGTAATACAGAGAGCTCCTGAAGAATATTTCTGCATTACTTTTGTCCAGCATTAAGCTATCATATGTTTTAACACACTCCCTCTTAGTGACACATTTTGGTGCGTCTGTAAAAGTCACATGTTGAAACCATTGTGACAAATAGAGCATTTGCTCCTATGGAGCAAATGCTCTATTTTTCAAAATGGTTTCAAAACTACACAATTCTAAAATTCTCCTTTTCCATAGTTAATGCTCCTTTTCGGTAGATTTATTCAAAGAGGTTAGGTCTAAAACAAATCTAAGAGAGAACGAGCTAAACAACCACCTACATTAAACCATTCATTCATACAAGTGTTTTCGAGCTCCTCTATCTAATCCTCCATATAGGTACCACTAATCAAACATGGTGTTGAATAAAAGTGGCAGCTTAAAGCAATATAAAAGTAAAGCAGAAAGCTCCCTAATGAAATTTCTGTTTTACTTTGTGGACAACTTTAGTGCTAAGAACATTTCATCAAACTGTCTTTGCAAGAACAACAGCAGAAGCATTATATGAATATTTCAATTTACACTATGGTGTACTTAGTGGGCTACATTCTGTTTAAGTCCAGGATAACATGTTATTCCAGCTATGATGGCCTGTTTTAGCAGCTTTACTCTTACAATACTTGAACCGTATATATACATCGTTTGCAAGCAGTGTAGACCCTGATCAGAAGGTCCCTTATGGAGCCCGCTAATCAAGATCTGCACTGTTGTCGTACTTATAAATATTTTGAGAACAAATTTCTCAAGAGTAAGAGTAAACTGGTCAAGAACTGGTCCATTTGAAATTCAGCATTGTAAATGTACTATTCTTAACATGTTTGGAACTTTGAACCCGGAAAGGTTCTGTGACTGGCTCCAGTATATTGCTTCCATGGTGTACTCATACATCAATACAAGGGGACCTCCATGGCCATAATAAGCTGGACGTCGCGATATGACTAAAATACGAGTGTTAAAAGTGACTTGAAATCATAAAAAATCTAATCAAATACAACACAAGGTATGTTTCATATTTGAAATAATGTTTGAAAGGATTTACGGTTGTATCGTCGACGCTCCCGTTCGTCGACTTTGATTTATACAGTAAATTCTGAAGGGTGGTGATCCCCCGAAAGCAAAAATTGCAACACAAAAAGAGAAAATTGCAGACTCGGTTTTATTGAGTCTGTTCATGAGCAGTAATTGAATGTGCAACACTTTTCACGCCTCCTAGCGTGATTTATTTATATTTTGATTTATATAGTAAACCTAAAGTCGTTTCGTAGACCTTATCACTACATGTATATAGGGATTTGGCTTGCCTATGCTATGCCTTTGTTGATGGCTGGTCAAAGAGGCATGTGCTTGCAATTATTGCAGACGTCCTGTCAATATAAAACATTTGTTTATAGTTTAGTCCCAGATCGCGTTATATATTTTTTTTAAATAAGAACATAAAAGACCCCCAACAACACACACACACATGTAGTTTATATACGATTGTAGAAAGATAGATCATTTTGTAATGTTTATAACATGTAATAAATTAGTTGTGCATGTTCATCGTAAGTATTGTCAAGAGATCAAGTTCTTCTCTGTCAAGCAAGGCTACACTTGCTAACAATTTGGATCAAAGTCAGATGCCAGCAACAGGTTCAAAGGTCATAAATCTTTTGAGCTGAGTCTGAGATCGTACTCAAGCATTTACTCAAATATGACCAATCAAAAACTTGAGAACGATCTCAGACTCAGCTCAAAAGATTTATAATAATTGAACATCGAATCTAAACAGGGGTGACTTGACGTTTATTGAATTATGTAAGGCACCTCTTGTCACATTAATGTGTCAAAACTTAAGAAGGGGTAACATGAAACTCCTTAAAGCATTTCAGAAATCCCATGTCACCTGAAGGTATCTCCGCTAAAGATGTGGTAACATAAAACTCCTTATGGCATACCAGGAAGATCATGCCACTTTAATGTATCAAATCTTAAGAAGGGATATCCCTAAGTTCCTTACAGTATGTCAGGATCAACCTTAATGTATCAAGGCTAAAAAGAGATAACATGCAACTCTTTACAGGGTTTCAGGGATTTTAAGTCAACTTAATGTTTAAACACTATTGGGGTGACATGAAACTCATTACATCGTGTCAGGAATCTCATGTCACCTTAATGTAACATAGCTAAAGGAATGATAAAATGAAACTCCTTACAGCATATTAGGAATCTCATGTCACCTTACGGTTTCACCACTAAACGGGGTGACATGAAACTCCTTACAGCATTTCAGGAATCTAATGTCACCTTAATGTTTCAACACTAAAGGGGTGACATGATCAGGAATCTCATGTCACCTTGCTGTTTCAACACCAAAAGGGATGACATTAAACTCCTTACAGCATGTCATGAATCCCATGACGGCTCAAAGTATCAACGCTAAAGACGTGGTAACATAAACGCCCTTACAACACATCAGACTCATCGTGTCACTTTAATGTATCAAATCTAAAGTAAGTGTGACATGAAACTCCTTACAACATCTCAGGAATATCATGTCACCTTAATGTATCAACGCTGAAGAAGTGGTGAATAAAACTCCTTACAGCGCGGCAGAAATTTCATGTCACCTTAATGTATCACTGCTAAAGACGTAGTGATATGGCACTCATTATAACATAGGAACCCCATGTCAGTTCCCTTGAGATCCCTTACAGCATGTCAGGAATCTCATGTCACTTTAAGTTATCAAAGCTAAAGTAAGTGTAATTTGAAACTCATTACACCATGCCAGGAATCTTATGTTACCTTAACGTATCAAAGCATAGAAAGAGTAATACGAAACTCCTCACAGCATGTCAGGAATCTCATGTCACCTTAATGTAACATGGCTAAAGGAATGATAAAATGATACTCCTTACTGCATGTCAGGAATCTCATGTCACCTAAATGTATTAACACTCAGAAAGGGTACCATGAAACTCCTTACAGCATATCAGGAATCTTATGTCACCTTACTGTTTAAACAGTAAACCGGGTGACATGAAACTCCTTACAGCACGTCAGGACTCTGATTACGCCTTAATGTATCAACGCTAAAGACGTGGTAACATGAATCTCCCTACGACATATCAGAATCATCATATCACTTTAACAAATCAAAGCTAAACTTTAACCTCCTTACAACACGTCAGGAAATTTCAGTTCACTTAAATGAAATAAAGCTAAAGAAGTGGTTACATGAAACTCCTTACAGCATGTCAGGAATCTCATTTCACCAAAATATATCAAGGCAAAACATGTAGTTACATGAAATTCCTTACAACATGTCAGGAATCTCATGTCACCTTAATGTTTCGAAACAAAAACAGGGTAATATAAAATTCCTTTCAGCATGTCACAAATCTCATTTCACTTGAATATATCACCGCTAAAGATGTGGTGAAATGAACACATGTTTTGCCTTGATATATTAAAGTGAGGTGAGATTTCTTACATGCTGTAAGGAGTTTCATGTAACCACTTATTTAGCTTTATTTCACTTAAGTGACATGAATTTCCTGACGTGTTGTAAGGAGTTTAAAGTAACCCTTTCGTTAGCTTTGACATGTTAAAGTGACATGATGATTCTGATATGTTGTAAGGAGATTCATGTTACCACGTCTTTGGCGTTGATACATTAAGGCGTAATCAGAGTCCTGGCGTGCTGTAAGGAGTTTCATGTTTCCACGTCTTTAGCGTTGGTATAATTATTAAGGTGAAATGAGATTCCTGGCACGCTGTAAGGAGTTTTATGTCACCCTTCCGTATATTTAATACTTTAAAAAGACTTGAGATTCCTGACATGCTGTAAGGTATTTCATGTTACCCTATTTTAGCATTGATAAATTTAGGTGATATCAGATTCCTGACATCTGTAAGGAATTTCATGTTACCCTTTCTTTAGCTTTGATATATTAAGATGACATGAGTTTGTGTGACATGATGTAACGAGTTTCAAATTGCACCTTCTTTAGCTGTGATAAGTTAAAGCTGAAATGGCGGTAACATGAAACTCCTTCCAGCATGTCAGGAGTCTCGTGCATCAATCCCAAAGAAGATGTTACATGAAACTCATTACGGCGTAACAGGAATCTCATGTCACCTTAATTTATCTACACTAAATAGGGGCAACATGAAACTCCATACATTAAGTCAGGAATCTCATGTCAACTTAATGAATCAAAGCTAAAGAAGTGGGTTACATGAAACTTCTTTCATCATGTCAGGAATCTCGTTTCACCATGATGTACCCACCCTATAGAAGGGGTTACATGAAACTCTTTACCTTACAGAATGTCAGGAATCCCGTATCACAATAATGTAGCCATCCTAAAATTGTTACATGAAACTCCTGACAGCGAAACAGGAATCTCATGTCAGCTTAATGTATCTACACTAAATGAGGGATAATATGAAACTCCTTACAGTATGACAGGAAGTTCATGACACCTTTATGTATCCACCTTACAGAAAGGTAATATGAAACGCCTTACAGAAGGTAAAAGCCAATTACGGGGTAACATGAAACTCCTTACAGCAGATCGGGAATCTCATGACACCTGGATAAATCAAAGCTAAAGAAGTAAGATAACATGAAACTGCTTCCAGCATGTCAGGAATCTCGTGTCACCTTAACGTATCAACCCTAGAGAATGGGTTACATAAATCTCCTTGTACAAAAGGTAAAAGCTAATGAAAAGGTAACATGAAACTCCTTACAGCAGGTCAGGAATCTTATGTCACCTTAATGAATCAAAGCTAAAGAAGTAGGAATCTCATGTCACCTTAATGTATCTACACTAAATAAAGGGTGACTTGAAACTCCTTACAGTATGTAAGGAAACTCATGCCACCTTAATGTACCCCCTTACAAAAGGGTTACATAAAACTCCTTACAGCATGACAGGAAGCTCATGTCACCTAGATGTATACCCCTAACAGAATGGTTACATGAACCGCCTTACAGCAGGTCAAAGTCAATGAAAGGGTAACATGAAAATCCTTACAGCATGACAGGAATTTCATGTCACCTTATTGAATAAAAGCTAAAGAAGATGTTACATGAAACTCTATACAGCGTAAGAGGAATCTCATGTCACCTTAAGGTATCCCCCTTACAGAAGGGTAACATGAAACTCCTTACAGCATGTAATAGCTAATGAAGGGGTAACATGAAACTCCTTACATCAGACCGGGAATTTCACGTCACCTTAAGGAATAAAAGCTAAAGAAGGGGTTACATGAAACTCCTTACAGCATGACAGGAAGCTCATGTCACCTTAATGTATCTACACTAAATTAGAGACAACATGAAAATCCTTACAGTATAACAGGAAGCTCATGTCACCTTTATGTATCCACCTTACAGAAGGGTTACATGAAACTCCTTACAGCAGGTCAAAGCCAGTGAAAGTGTGGCATGAAACTCCTTACATCATGAAAGGAATCTCACGACACCTGGGTGAATCAAAGCTATAGAGGTAGGACAACATGAAACTCCTTCCAGCATGTCAGGAAGCTCTTTTTCACCTTCACGTATCCACCCTAAAGAACAGGTAACATGAAACTCCTTGTACAGCAGGTAAACGATAACAAAAAGGTAACATGAAACTCCTTACATCAGGTCAGGAATCTCATGTCACCATAATGAATCAAAGCTAATGAAGAAGGTAACATGAAACCCCTTCCAGTATATCAGGAAGCTCATGTCACCTTATTGTATCTACTCTAAATAAAGGGTAACATGAAACTCCTTTCAGCGTAACAGGAGGCTCATAACACCATAATGTATCTACACTAAATCAGGGACAACATGAAACTCCTTACAGCATTACAGGAAGCTCATGTGACCTTAATGTATCCCCCTTACAGAAGGGTTACATAAACCGCCTTACAGCAGCTCAATGCCAATGAAAGGGTAACATGAAAATAATTACAGCATGACAGGAATTTCATGTAACCTTATTGAATAAAAATTAAAGAAGATGATACATGAAACTCCTTACAGCATAACAGGAATCTCATGTCACTTTAATGTATCCCCCTTACAGAAGGGTAACATGAAACTCCCTACAGCAGGTAAAAGCTAATGAAGGGGTTACATAAAACTCCTTACAGTAGAACGAGAATCTCATGTCACCTTAATGTACCTACCGTACAGAAGGGTAACATGAAACTCCTTATAGCAGGTAAAAGCTAATGAAGGGGTAACATGAAACTCCTTACAGCAGAACGGGAATCTCATGTCAGCTTAAGGAATAAAAGCTAAAGAAGGGGTAACTTGAAACTCCTTAGGGAGTAACAGAAATCCAATGTCACCTTAATGTATCTACACTAAATAAGGGGCAACATGAAACTCCTTACAGCATGACAGAAAGCTCATGTCACCTTAATGAACCCCCCTTACAGAAGGGATACACAAACCGCCATACAGCAGGTCAAAGCAAATGAAAGGGTAACATGAAAATCCTTACAGCAGGACAGGGATTTCATGTCACCTTATTGCATAAAAACTAAAGAAGATGTTACATGAAACTCCTTACAGCATAACAGGAATCCCATGTCACCTTAATGTACCTACACTAAATTAGGGAAAACTTGAAAATCCTTACAGCATGATAAGACGCTCATGTCACCTTAATGTATCCCCCTTACAGAAGGGTAACATGAAACTCCTTACATCAGATCGGGAAACTCACGTCACCTTAAGGAATAAAAGCTAAAGAAGGGGTTACATGAAACTCCTTACGGCGTAACAGGAATATCATGTCACCTTAATGTATCTACAATTTCAAGAGGACCAGAATGACCCTGACATCGCTCAACAGACAATCAGGAGAGAAGATTTTCAACGATTTCACTATATGTTTCTATAGTAAACTAGCCGGCCCTGGGATGGGGCAAATTTTTATTTCAGAAAGAATAAATCAATCTATACTTATGTTCAAAATTTCAGATATTTTCATTACATATTCATGAGTTCATGTTATTATTCATATCTTATCTTAAGATTGATGTACTTTTAACCCTTCCCCTGTTCTATGTTTATTCAAAATTTCAATACCTAGTGAATATTCATGGACAAAATAGTTGTAATGAAATATGGAAAGTGGGACAGTCTAGCCATTTTAGAAAGTAAAGAAACATATTTCAAATTCCATTGACAGATAGATCAGACCCTGATCAGACAGCTGCTATAGGAGCCGTCTGATTTGGTCTGTTCTGTTTGCAAATGCATGAAGTCATTTATATGAGGGAAAGACTTAAGTAAACATATTATAAGTGCATGTATATTGTACACAAAATAAAATAATTTAATGCAATTTGCACTATATTATATCATAGCAAATACAGCAGATTGATCAGATGGCTACTACATGAGCCATCTGATCTGGGTCTACTCTGATTGCAAAGGTGTAGAAACGCATATTTATAGGGTAAAGGGTTAATTGTTCTATTTACAGGTCAGATCTAATTTGCAACTGCCATTATCAAGAAGGGACGCAATCCGGTGCCCAATCAAAAAGTGTGAAAGGGAGATGTATGCTTAAAATAGCCAGCTAAAAATCGACACTGCTCTCCAAGATGCAATAGAACATTTGAATTTGTATTAAGCTGAACTTCACAGCAGATACGGTTATGGGATATATATTGATAGCTGGCAGCTTAATGCAGGGCATAGATATGGAAAAAAGCTTTAAGAGCTTTCTGTATTTTGAGTATTATCCACAAAGTTTTCTCAATCTAAAATGAGTGTGTGTAATTTGTCTAAACACAATTTCTACTCTACAGATCAGGCTAAGGGTGATTACTAATACACTCTGGCTAGCGAGTCCTATCAGAGAACTGGCTTATCTCTGAATATTAGGAAAACTTTAACCTGTAGAACCTTTAGACTGTAGATGTGAAAAGTATATATACACAGGGTAGGGCCAATTTTAACCTCAGAACTATGATATTAAGAAAACAACTCATAAATGTATGCTAATTAAGTTAATCTATACAACAAATATCTAAGCTCTGGGGCGTGTAGTTTTGACAAGAAGAGTTTCAAAGATTTTCCTATGCATACATAGTGATCCCATGGGCTGTTTATGCAGTCAGCTACAAAAAACTGTCAATCCCTAGGGTGGAGCCAATTTAGCCATAGGGGCATAATTTATATAACTTTTGTAGAAGTTGAAGCTATGTGCCAAATATGAAAGCTGAGAACCTTCTAGTTTGAGAGGAGAAGAATTTCAAAGTTTTCACTATATGTTTCCATTGAAAAATGAAAACCCCTTGGGCAGGGCCAACTTTGACCCCAGGGGCATGATTTATATAACTTTTGTAGAGGACCTACAGATGATGCTATGTACCACAGATGAAAGCTGAGAACCCTGTAGATTCAGAGGAGAAGATTTTCAAAGGTTGAAATTGTTGACGCCCGACGACGGACGACGCACGACGGACATCAGGCGATTACAAAAGCTCACCTTCAGCACAAAAGTGCTCTGGTGAGCTAAAAGGGGGCAACATGAAACCCCTTACAGCATGAAAGGAAGCTCATGTCGCCTTAATGTATCCACCTTAAAGAAGGGTAATATGAAACTCCTTACAGCAGGTAAAAGCTAATGAAGGGGTAACATGAAACTCCTTACAACAGAGCGGGAATCTCAAGTCACCTTAGGGAATAAAAGCTAATGAAAGGGTAACTTGAAACTCCTTAGGGCGTAACAGAAATCCCATGTCACCTTAATGTATCTACACTAAATAAGTGGCAACATGAAACTCCTTACAGCATGACAGGAACCTCATGTCACCTTAATCCATCCCCCTTACATAAGGGTTACATAAACGGCCTTACAGCAGGTCAAAGCCAATGAAAGGGTAACATGAAAATCCTTACAGCAAGACAGGGATTTCATGTCACCTTATTGAATAAAAGCTAAAGAAGATGTTACATGAAACTCCTTACAGCAGGTCAGGAATTTCGTGTCACCTTAATGAATAAAGCTAAAGAAGAAGGTAACATGAAACCCCTTCCAGTATAACAGGAATCTCATGTCACCTTAATGTATCCACCTGACAGAAGGGTAACATGAAACTCCTTCCAGCATGGCAGGAAGCTCGTGTTCACCTTAACGTATCCACCCTAAAGAATAGGTAACATGAAACTCCTTGTACAGCAGGTAAAAGCTAATGAAAAGGTAACATGAAACTCCTTACAGCAGGTCAGGAATCCCATATCACCTTAATGAATCAAAGCTAAAGAAGAAGGTAACATGAAACCCCTTCCAGTATAACAGGAATCTCATGTCACCTTAATGTATCTACTCTAAATAAAGGGTAACATGAAACTCCTTACAGCGTAACAGGAGGCTCATAGCACCATAATGTTTCTACACTAAATCAGGGACAACATGAAACTCCTTACAGCGTGATAAAAAGCTCATGTCACCTTAATGTATCCCCCTTTCAGAAGGGTAACTTGAAACTCCTTACAGCAGGTAAAAGCTAATGAAGGGGTAACATGAAACTCCTTGTATCACATCGGGAATCTTACGTCACCTTAAGGAATAAAAGCTAAAGAAGGGGTTACATGAAACTCCTTACGGCGTAACAGGAATATCATGTCACCTTAATGTATCTACAATAAAAAGGGGCAACATGAAACTCCTTACAGCATGACAAGAATCTCATGTCACCTTAATGTATCCACCTTACAGAAGGGAAACATGAAACTCCTTACAGCAGAGCGGGAATCTCATGTCACCTTAGGGAATAAAAGCTAATGAAGGGGTAACTTGAAACTCATTAGGGCGTAACAGAGATCCCATGTCACCTTAATGTATCTACACTAAATAAGTGGCAACATGAAACTCTTTATAACATTTTTATAAGGAACCTCAAGTGAAACTTCTAGCAACATGTCCGGAATCACATGTCATCTTAACGTATCAACCCTATAAAGAGGTACATGAAACTCAATACAGCATTCAGAACTCTCGTGTCACTTTTTTGTATAACGAAAGGGTAACATGAAACTCCTTACAACACGTCAGGAATATCATGTCACCTTAAGTTATCAAAGCTAAAGGGTGTATAAATTTTAACTCTAACATCATGCCAGGAATTTCATGTCCTATTAATATAAAAGCTTAAAAAGGGGTTACATAAAACTGCGTCCAGCATGTCAGGAATCTCACGCCGCTTTAACTAGTCACAGCTACAATTTGAAATTCGTGACATCATGTCATCTTAATACATGTATATCAAAGCTACAGAAAGGGTAACATGAAAATCCTTACAATGTCAGGAATCTGATATCACCTTCATGTATCAATGCTAAAATGGGGTAACATGAAACACCTTACAACATGTCAGGAATCTCATGTCTTTTTAATGTATTAAATATACAGAAAAGTGACATGAAACTCCTTACGGCGTGCCAGGAATCTCATTTCACCTTAATATAACAATGCTTAAGACGTGGAAACATGAAACTCCTTACAGCATGTCAGGAATCGCATGCATCACCTTAATGTGACAAAGCTAAATACGTGGTAACATGAAACTCAATATGAAATAGCAAGAACATCATATCACTTAAATGTTTTTAAATAAAAGAAAGGGTAACATGAAAATCCGTCCATTATGTCAGGAATTTCATGTCATCTCCTTACAACACATCAGAGCTCTCATGTCACTTTAATATATCAAAGCTAACGAAGAGATAACATGAAATTCCTTTCAGTATGTCAGAAATCTCATGCAACCTTAACGCATCAAAGCTGAAGAAGAGGTGACATGAAACTCCTTACAGCGTTTCAGGAATCTCATGTCACTTTCGTGTAGCAAATCTACCAAAGCATCATTATCATAGAATTGCATTGGATTTATCAACAATGAAGTAGATTATTTTCTAATATTCACAAAAAATACACATCTTAAACATATTTTCAGTATATTTTCTTTATTGGTCATAGTATATTTGCTGTGCACATCACCTAAAGCTTTTTATTAGACTTGCAGTATTTTTAGATAAAGGGGAATTCCAGTTCTATTTTTAGATGCACCACACAAACTGATGACGTAAAACAGAGGGTACACGAAACACCGTCGATCTAGCCCCTCCCCCTTTAAAGGTCAAGTAAACAGGCAGGACACTTTTTCGTAAATATATGACAAATCATCAGGGTCTGCACTATTTACAAGCTGATTTACAGCAGTGATTGCACAGCGAAATACGTGTACACAGTGAAAGTAAGATGTAGTTATACAACAGGGCATGGGTAAAAGGCAAGAGAAGGGTTAAGATTAACAAAATTAAAAAATATGCGTTTAATATTAAGTATCATTGTATTTAACACCTAAAATAAACATCACACCCCATAAATAGTTCCCCTACTCGATAAAGTGTCACTTTCTATGACTAATCCATGGACGTAATGTCTGGAAAAGTGTGAAAATAATTTGGGTATTTATAGAAACTTAGGAGTCGGATTTGATCTAATTTTGTAAGCAAACAGAACAGACCCAAATTAGACGGTTCCTGTAGACGCTGATCTGGATCTACTTTGTTTGCAGAGGCGTTAATTTAAAGGAAAGGGTTAAGTTTCTGTGTACATTCCTCCCTCTCAATGGGATCCCTGACTGGCGAGCATCACAAGTGACGTCACGCAAGGGAGATAATCATGTATCGATTTTCAAAATGCACGGTTCGCGGTACAATAAAAACTCGATTTAAATCAAAACTAGATAAAAACGGTAAGAATTTTCTAAAGCTTGGTGTTTAACTAACTGTATACTATCAGAATTTGACGAAAACCCAATCTGTTTACTTGTTCGATAAATGTTCCTATCAGTTAATAACAGATGCATCCGTACTATATACGTTATTTATTTACGAAATTCCAATGACGCAAATATATCTACGAGCGTTTGTGTAGACGCGTTTGCGTCAGCCGTTACTATCTTTTAACCCCCCCCCCCTCCTCCCACGTATATCTATCCCGTTTATTGTGCTGCGCCTACAGTTTGAATTCACTAATGTCAATATACATGTATAAAACTATTTCATACTTAGGACTATGCCTTCTGTATTGCTCGCTGAGAGCTTTAGGATATCAATTATAATAGCAGTTAGTCTTGGAAATAAGGGATCTGAAATTTTAAATTAGTATTGGACACATCGTCGGTGTGAAGATACAGACTAGTCTCTAATATCGATGCCCTGTTCGAGTAGCACCACTGTGCCCAGAAATCAGGAACTATCCGAGGCGTTATGCAATTCACTCCTAAGACACTTAATTCTAACTACTGGCTCCAGGGTTCTAGTATAGAGTTTACACAGATACTAGGTGCAGATCCAGGGTTTCAGATTGGGGGGGGGGGGGGGGCGTAGACTTTTTTTGGAGGGGGGGGGGGAGGGGTGGGGGCGTAGCTTTTTATGTTTGATGACATAAACAAATAGTGTGTTTGTAATACATGTTGAAAAAGAGCTTAATTGGGTGAGGGAAATAAAACACTCCTACTGAATCATTTTTTATTGGTACGTTTTAGTAGATACAGTAAAAACCTCTCTTAAAAGGTGAAAGTAAAACAAAACGCTCCCAAAAAAATTGTTTTGGCAATTTATTTATTTTTTTTTTTTGGGGGGGGGGGGGTACGCAGGTGCTCTAAATCCGCGCCTGGATACGTCTCACTTAACCCCAGTGACTATTACATGCATATTTATTCAAGTGGCGTGCACCAGTAGAGCACACTCTGTCTGTGCAGAACGGTGGAGAACTACCCTGGGATTCCTCCGATCAAAGTCCACCCAATTTGCGACCTGCAGGAGAGCTCATTTGGAGCATGTAGGGGTAGTGAGACAATAAAGTCTAGCTTAACACATTCAGCCACTTTTCTGGCGAACTCTATCACCATTGACCAGAGCACAGCTTTAATCAGTATGCCTGAACCGTTGCCAACAATGAAAATTCTAATCAGAGGGCTCTAGAGAGCTCTCCGATCAGGATCTGCACCGTTGTCATAATGAGATAATTAGCAACTTCGCAAGCCGAAATCAATGCAATCGATCCTTAACCTAATCACACTAAATGTAATGCATTCTGTTATACAGACCTTTTATAGGTCTTTTCAGTCCAAACGCCATATAATACAGAAAGTCATATTTACGCTTATATTTAGCATGGAAGTCTGTCGAAAATTCCGTTCTTAAAATAGATACATCATGCTAATGGGAAATTCCCCAGTAAATAAAAGAAGTTGGCTTCCTTCTAAAAAGAAGCCAAGGAGAGGCATGCAGCAGTTTTTTTTATCGAACAGTTGCTATGTACAGGGGCCGTTTGACAAGGTTTTGGCACCGGATCGTAAATAGGTTTCTATAAATAACTATTGTGCATATCAAATTGCACGTGAGTGCGCTATACATAGAACGAAGACGATGACTATGAAGCGCAACTGCCTAGGGGATATATAATGCTTTAACATAAAGTTACGGAAAGGAGTTGTCTGACATACGGCGTCCGCCCCTGTATGCGTTTACTTCTGGGTCGTTGCAAGTAATTCTTTGGGGAAAAAAGGTATTCTGTATGTTGGAATTTATCCAGTCAGCAAGCTTTTCTAGTTACGTAATAAAGGGGTGCAGATAAACTTTCTTAGAATAGAATAGAATATATATTAGAACAGGTTTTATTTACCAACCATGGACCCTCTCGGGTTACAAATGAATGCATGCTAATTTACTAAAACATTTATGATTAACATAATTGACATGAAACTAAAGCATGTATATCATATCTTAGGCAAATATTGGTAAATCACATATAAACAACAATTCATTTTATTCATCTTGCTTCCTCGTGTAGATCTAAGGCACATGGACACACCAGTCAAAACATTGGTTTATGTATCTAGCAAGCACTTCCAAGTGACACAGATCATCCTATTAGGTTTCTTCCGGTAGTATCTAGAAGGTTTATTAGGTTAGTGATAGTAGCCGTTTCTAAGGCATAATGATCCTATAACAAGGTAAGTATTTCAATTATCAGTACATATGTTGATGGAATAATGGAAAAATCTCCAATAGAATTATACAAATACGAGAGAACATTTTTTTTGGTAATAGGTGGATTTCGAACCAACGCCAGGTCATACAAAGGATAAGCTTGAACACTATTTTTTCCAACCCCTTAGTACATTCGGCCACCGTGCCATCGACATAAACAGCTCTGATTTATCAGTTTTATTAACTTAATCCACCGCTGGAGAAACGCGGCTTAATAAGAATCAAGTCAGGCAATGGGTAAACAGTACATGTTTCCTTTCTACTCGCATGTTAATTAGATTCAGAAACTCTAAAGGGACGGGAAATGGCATAGACCTAAATAATCTGTTCAGCGCCATCGATTTTTGAGGAGGTCATTCTAAAAAAATAGAAACTGAGTCGACCGTTGCTCGAATTTTATACGGAATGCAAAAATCATTGCACTTTGTTCTGGGATAAAATAATCATGTCTATTTGAATTAAAATATCGACATTCTGGTTTTAACTGATCTTATTTTTCAAATTCAACCACGTTTTCTATATTACTTTAATATTAAAATTCCTTATTGGTTAGTGATAGTTTGACTGCAGTTTTAGCTCATCTGAGCCGAAGGCTCAGGATGAGCTATTGTGACCACTCTTTGTCCGTCGTCCGGCGTCCGGTGTCCGGCGTCCGTCCGTCCGGTGTCCGGCGTCCGTCCGGCGTCCGTCGTCCGTCCACATTTTCAAACGACATCTCCTCTGAAACTGCTGACCCGATTTTAACCAAATTTTGTCAGAAGCATCAGTGGCTAGGGGGAACGAAACGTTATTCACATTATGACACCGGGCCAAAAATGGGCCCTCCCAAGGGCTTATCAGTTTTTCATAGGAAAATCTTTAAAAATCTTCTTCTCTGAAATTGTAAGGCATAGACCATTGATATTTGGCATGTAGCATGATCTAATGGTCCTCTACAAAGATTGTTCAAATTATGACCCCTGGGCCAAAAATGGTCCCGCCCAAGGGCTTATCAGTTTTTCATAGGAAAATCTTTAAAAATCTTCTTCTCTGAAACTGTAAGGCCTAGACCTTTGATATTTAACATGTAGCATGATGTAATGGTCCTCTACAAAGATTGTTCAAATTATGACCCCCGGACCAAAAATGGCCCCGCCCAAGGGCTTATCAGTTTTTCATAGGAAACTCTTTAAAAATCTTCTTCTCTGAAACTGTAAGACCTAGACCTTTGATATTCGGCATGTAGCATGATTTAATGGTCCTCTACAAAGATTGTTCAAATTATGACCCCCGGACCAAAAATGGCCCCGCCCATCGGCTTATCAGCTTTTCATAGGAAAATCTTTGAAATTCTTCTTCTCTGAAACTGTAAGGCCTAGACCTTTGATATATGGCATGATCTAATGGTCCTCTACAAAGATTGTTCAAATTATGACCCCGGGCCAAATATGGCCCCGGCCATGGGCTTATCAGTTTTTCATAGGGAAATCTTTAAAATTCTTCTCTGAAAATGTAAGGCCTAGACCTTTGATATTTGGTATGTAGCATGATCTAATGGTCCTCTACAAAGAGTGTTCAAATTATGACCCTGGACCAAAAATGGCCCGCCCAAGGGCTTATCAGTTTTTCATAGGAAAATCTTTAAAAATCTTCTTCTGAAACTGTAAGGCCTAGACCTTTGATATTTGGCATGTGGCATGATCTAATGGTCCTCTGCAAACTTTGTTCAAATTATGACCACCGGATCAAAAATGGCCCTGCCCAAGGGCTTATCAGTTTTTCATAGGAAAATCTTTAAACAAATTCTTCTCTGAAACTGTAAGGCCTAGACCTTTGATATTTGGTATGTAGCATGATCTAATGGTCCTCTAAAAAGATTGTTCAAATTATGACCCTGGACCAAAAATGGCCCCGCCAAAGGGCTGATCAGTTTTTCATAGGAAAATCTTTTAAAATCTTCTGAAACTGTAAGGCCTTGATGTTTGGTATGTAACAAGATCTAATGGTCCTCTACAAATATGTAGCTTTGGCTTGTAGTCTTCTGCCAAGAATGTTCAACTTACGACCCTGACCTCTGGGTGAAACTTGGCCCTGCCTTGGGGCTTATTAGTTTTCTACCAAGGTTGTACAAATGATGACTTCCTGGTCAAAAATGACTCCGCCCCTGGGGTATCTCAGGTGAGCGCTTCAGGGCCTCATGGCCCTCTTGTTTATATAACCAATACTCGCGCATGCGAATAGCCACGACTCGTCCCGTCCGGTAGACGGCGATACTTGTTTTACTATCACAATTCAAAACTCCTTTAGATAAATTGTAACCATCCCAGAATACGCCGACATCCAATTCAAACATTGTGGAGAGGTCTGAGGGCCTCTCCAATTAGACGTATACGACGATAATAACCGAGGTCTCCGAAATAGGTTGGCATATTTAACCCTTTCCCTCATAATTATATACGTGTTTTCACGCATCTGCAAACAGGGTAGACCCAGATCAGACGGCTCCTATCAGGGCCTTCTCTGTTTAAAAATTCAATTAGATAGATCTATTCATACACTTCGTAAAATGGCTACAATGTTCCAACTTACATATAGGGCGAATCGACGTTTGTAAACAAACCTATCGATTTTACGCATGCGCAGTTAACTGGTGGGCAAAAACACCAGTAACAACATATATGTATCCCTATGTATAGGCTAAGCAATAGTTAGCCTACACATCATTTAACGACTGTTGGTTAGGAATTGTTGGTTTCTGTACATTTAATATATCCTTTGACTATAAGGACAATTTTGTTTTAGTTTCGAAGGGTAGATAAAACAAGAAGCTTTAATTAATCGAACTAAAGGAATGCCCTATAAATTATCAGCTGAACTTTGAAAAAAAAAGATCCATTGATCTGGCCTTTCTTTGAAATGGGAGACATTCTTATCTATTTGTTGGACATACTTGATATGTCGAAAAATTAAGATCAACAGTATTTAAAATTTTGATTCTCGTTTTATGTTAATAAGATCTAGATATTAAGATATACAGTCTCACGGCGTTCATTTGGGTGTTGTAAAATGTCTTTCTGGCTACTGTACAGTACCGTAGCAGATCTAGTAAAAGTTTTTTAGAATAGATCTAGATAATATCCATCTAAACTATATTTAGAATAAAGGAGCATTTACCTGAGAAATTGATGTTTTTTTTTAGAATTCTGTAGTTTTGAAACAACTGTGATAAATAGAGCATTTGCTCCTAAGTAGCAAATGCTCTATTCATCACAATGGTTTCAAGAAGTGACTATTATAGATGCGCCAAAAAAGCATCAATATGAGGGAATGGGTTAAGCCTTGTCATTCTGTCAAAATAAGTATGATCTATTGTATTTGTACCTACTTCCGATTCGTTCCAGCGTGGTAGAAACTAGTGACTGATTGTCAAACAGTTTGGATCCAGATGATACGCCGAGTTACTCAGTATATCATCTGGATCCAAGCTATTTGACACTCGGTCAGGTGCAGGCAAAGTCGTGCTTAGCATAATAGGGTTAACGATTTCACCATTATCGTTGAATGAGAACACTGTAAGTCTAGATTGGACCCCAGATGATTCTGACCATTACTTGGTCAGTACCAAAAATATGCCAGAAATTTCCGATTTATGAAAACGCTAATTTCCTTAACCCTTTCCCTGTTCTATGTTTATTCCAAATTTTAATACCTACTGAATATTCATGGACAAAATAGTTACATGTGTATAATGAAATATATATGTGGGAATTAGTAGCCATTTAAGAAAGTAAAGAAACAGATCTTTCAAATTCCATTAGCAAACAGAGCAGACCTTGATCAGACGACTTCTGTAAGAGCCATTTGATCTGGGTATTCTCTGTTTACAAGCGCAAAATCTAGTAGATAAGAATTTAGATACTTTTAGGCAGGTGGCTGCTTAATGCAGGGTTAAAGCTTTTTGCATGATTTTCACCCTGCATTAAGCTACCACCTGTCTCCAAGACTGAATTTAACGTCTGGTTTAGAGGGGTTTTACCGTACATGTATTATTGAAATTCTATTTCTTTGAAACCAGATCTTGGCAACAATGCCGCACGACCATTGGTAAAATACACCAGGAAACATTATAATGTCGCAATGGAATCGAATTTCTGCATTTGAAATTTCGTTCTACCCCAGATATTGTACAGGCCATTGATGTTCGATATTTCATAGTAGTTCACAAAATGTTGAAAGTGCATCGCAATATCAACAGTGGATGTTATAATAAAATAATTATTTTCGGCTATGTGGCTATTTCATGTACCTCCAACAATTATATCATGTTCTGCAATGGTACACATGAAAAAATCTAACACATGTTACTTCATTACAACGCTGAATTTTCAAATGGACTATTTCAAAATTCAAACAAGTCAAGCTAAAATGAGCTGATGGTGAATATTTAGGGACAAACAGTGCAGAGCCTGATGAGAGGGCTCCTCTATGAGTATTCTTACCTAGGTCTTCTCTGTTTGCAAAGGATATTAGTGACTAGGCAAAGAGGGCATTTAACTCAGAACACTGAAACACTGTAAGTCTAGATTGGACCCCAGATGATTCTGACCATTACTTGGTCAGTACCAAAAATATGCCAGAAATTTACGATTTATGAAAACGCTAATTTCCTTAACCCTTTCCCTGTTCTATGTTTATTCCAAATTTTAATACCTACTGAATATTCATGGACAAAATAGTTACATGTGTATAATGAAATATATATGTGGGAATTAGTAGCTATTTAAGAAAGTAAAGAAACAGATCTTTCAAATTCCATTAGCAAACAGAGCAGACCTTGATCAGACGACTTCTGTAAGAGCCATTTGATCTGGGTATTCTCTGTTTACAAGCGCAAATTCTAGTAGATAAGAATTTAGATACTTTTTGGCAGGTGGCTGCTTAATGCAGGGATAAAGCTTTTTGCATGATTTTCACCCTGCATTAAGCTACCACCTGTCTCCAAGACTGAATTTAACGTCTGGTTTAGAGGGGTTTTACCGTACATGTATTATTGAAATTCTATTTCTTTGAAACCAGATCTTGGCAACAATGCCGCACGACCATTGGTAAAATACACCAGGAAACACTATAATGTCGCAATGGAATCGAATTTCTGCATTTGAAATTTCGTTCTACCCCAGATATTGTACAGGCCATTGATGTTCGATATTTCATAGTAGTTCACAAAATGTTGAAAGTGCATCGCAATATCAACAGTGGATGTTATAATAAAATAATTATTTTCGGCTATGTGGCTATTTCATGTACCTCCAACAATTATATCATGTTCTGCAATGGTACACATGAAAAAATCTAACGCATGTTACTTCATTACAACGCTGAATTTTCAAATGGACTATTTCAAAATTCAAACAAGTCAAGCTAAAATGAGCTGATGGTGAATATTTAGGGACAAACAGTGCAGAGCCTGATGAGAGGGCTCCTCTATGGGTATTCTTACCTAGGTCTTCTCTGTTTGCAAAGGATATTAGTGACTAGGCAAAGAGGGCATTTAACTCAGAACACTGAAACACTGTAAGTCTAGATTGGACCCCAGATGATTCTGACCATTACTTGGTCAGTACCAAAAATATGCCAGAAATTTCCGATTTATGAAAACGCTAATTTCCTTAACCCTTTCCCTGTTCTATGTTTATTCCAAATTTTAATACCTACTGAATATTCATGGACAAAATAGTTACATGTGTATAATGAAATATATATGTGGGAATTAGTAGCTATTTAAGAAAGTAAAGAAACAGATCTTTCAAATTCCATTAGCAAACAGAGCAGACCTTGATCAGACGACTTCTGTAAGAGCCATTTGATCTGGGTATTCTCTGTTTACAAGCGCAAATTCTAGTAGATAAGAATTTAGATACTTTTTGGCAGGTGGCTGCTTAATGCAGGGTTAAAGCTTTTTGCATGATTTTCACCCTGCATTAAGCTACCACCTGTCTCCAAGACTGAATTTAACGTCTGGTTTAGAGGGGTTTTACCGTACATGTATTATTGAAATTCTATTTCTTTGAAACCAGATCTTGGCAACAATGCCGCACGACCATTGGTAAAATACATCAGGAAACATTATAATGTCGCAATGGAATCGAATTTCTGCATTTGAAATTTCGTTCTACCCCAGATATTGTACAGGCCATTGATGTTCGATATTTCATAGTAGTTCACAAAATGTTGAAAGGGCATCGCAATATCAACAGTGGATGTTATAATAAAATAATTATTTTCGGCTATGTGGCTATTTCATGTACCTCCAACAATTATATCATGTTCTGCAATGGTACACATGAAAAAATCTAACACATGTTACTTCATTACAACGCTGAATTTTCAAATGGACTATTTCAAAATTCAAACAAGTCAAGCTAAAATGAGCTGATGGTGAATATTTAGGGACAAACAGTGCAGAGCCTGAAGAGAGGGCTCCTCTATGAGTATTCTTACCTAGGTCTTCTCTGTTTGCAAAGGATATTAGTGACTAGGCAAAGAGGGCATTTAACTCAGAATCCGACGACCATATATCGGACTTCTATAAATACCATAGGAAGGGTATGGGACTTTCGGAATCCGACGACCTTATGTCGGACTTCTTTTGTAAAAAGACACGAATTTGAACAAAGGCGTCTCGATTGACAGTGTGTCATTTGAAATCCCAGTTTTCAAATTCCTGAACACTATAAATCTATTCATTTTATGCTTGGAGATTTCATGAAAAGTGGGTCTGTACAATCTTTTGTGTATTGCGTATTCGATTTTGCATATTCAATTTGTATATGCTTTGTATAGTTTTATTTTAAATTTGTCAAACATCTATTATCCTGATCACAGATCGACACACACAGTGTACAACTGGCAATTAGCACTGGGGGCCAACTACGTATTATTATCAAATGTTTTGCTACGACAATTTATATGGGTATTTTAATAAGATTTGTTTTCCTACGAAGCCAGTGTATCAATTGGGAAATGTTTTCCTACGATAACAAAGTTGCCTTCGTAGGAAAAAAATCTATTAAAATACTCATATAAATTATCGTAGCAAAACATTTGATAATAATACTTAGTTGGCCCCCAGTGATTAGGTCACGATAACCTGCATAACGGTTGAAAATACTCAAGAGTTCAAACTGACTATTAAAAAGCTCTCAGATTTGAGACGAGGCAAAACCTTGCCAAACCCAACTGTTAGATGAACCCATACCAGCACTGCCCTAGCTCATATAATGGCACAGGGCTAACCCACGCTAGCGCTACCCTAGCTTGTATGATGACACCAGGGAAAGACATACCATCACTACCCTAGCATATAATGAAACAGGACAAACCCATGCTCGTATTATTGAATTTGGCTATCGACTACAAACCAAACCTATAGATGTGGCAAAATAAATCTTCGTAAACATAATTTGGAATCATGTTATTCCCTTTTCTGAAGTAACAAGAACGGTGAATTTATAGCAGCCTGTTATACCAAAGTTGTGTGTTGCAAGCATAATGAGTGAGTGAGTGAGTGAGTTGGGTTTTACGGCACCGCGACACAAAATAGGTCATATAGCGCCAATGAATAATGAGATGATATGATGATGACGGTTGATATCAGGATGATGATTATGGCTAATCTCATTCGCATAATGATGATGTATGTATTACACCTTTTTGTGTTTTCCATTTTATGTGATAAATATAATCTCACAATCGTTTATTATGCCCCAAAGCTAGGCTTTGGCGGCATATAGTAATCGCACCGTGCGTTTTGTATTTGTTGGTGTGTGTGTGTACCTTTTGTTCGGAGTATATTTCCTTTGTCACATCAGCTACTGATACCAAATTCGGTGTGTGAGTTCATCTTTGGATGGCGGAGTGTCGCGTACCTTTTTCATGTCACTGTGACCTTGACCTTGACGTTTGACCTCAAAACAAATGCTTGGCCGGAGCATATCTCCTATACCTTACCAGCTACGGATTCCAAATTTGGTATGTGAGTACATCTCAGAATTGTGGAGTGACGCGTACCATTTTCAGGTCACTTTGACATTGACCTTGACCGTTGACCTCGATTTTACAAAAAGCTTGTCCGGAGCACATCTCCTATACCTTACCAGCTACAGATTCCAATTTTGACGTGTGAGTTCATCTTGGGATGGCGGAGTGTCGCGTTCCATTTTCAGGTCAATGAGACCTTGACCTTTGACCTCATTTACAAAAAAGCTTATCCGGAACCTGTCTCCTACATTACTTCAACTAGGATCACCTAATACGGCGTGTGAGTACATCTTGGGATGGCGAAGTGGCGCATACTATTTATAGGTCAATGTGACATTGACCTTGACCTTTGACTTCATTTACAAAAAGCTTGTCCACAGCACATCCCTTAACCAAATCAGTTAGGATCATTAAATATGGTGTGTGAGTTCATCTTCGGATGGGCGAATGTTGCATACTTTTTGTAGGTCATGTTGTTATGACCTTGACCTTTGACCTCATTTACAGAAAAAGATTGTCATTTGGAGTAAGTTGAGTTCATTTTATTGTCAGTGCTTTGCTTTGTGGGCCTTTGTCACATACTGTGACACATTTCTTGTTCAACCCGAGGAATGAAAATAACACTACCTTCTCTAAATGCTCGTGTTATTAGAATCTAGTGAACGCGTTTGATAAAAATCAAAATTATAAATGTAGATCTTTTATATCTCTAATAGATATATTGCATAAGTACAATATTTTACCTCACGTTAATTAACACAAACAAACAATATCTTACAAAATATCAAAATTGCAAAGATGAATTCTCGCACAGTTCATGCCATAGGAAAAGGCACGATGATAAACAGCGATGACCTTAATGGGATTCCATGTATTTGGGATAACAGCATATCATTTCTGCATAATGTTTGTGGCCACGCCCGGGGAGAGACAGTGTCGAGCTCCATCTATGTAAATGGACTGGCCAGAAATGAAGCTTGCGGCATCGGACGCTAGGAAAGCCACGGTCTCGGCACAATCCTTTGGCACTGCCACCCGGCCCAGGGGATGAACCGTTTTCTGGGCTTCCAAGAACTGAAATAAAGACAAATTTGATATAAGAGTTTTTCGTTTGATATTCATAAGTGTATAAATCATAAAAAATGTCATCTCGATATCGTTATTTAAAAGGCAGACACCAGAGTTTGAATTTGCAAAGTCATTCCTTACATTCATAAACACATTAATGCTATTACAACTTAAAATTTGATTATAAAATGTAAGACTTTATACTGTGAGATTTTCGCCCACAACTCCCACTTTAGAAATTATGGCGGAGCTATTAGAGTGTAGTATAAAATAAGATTTTACAATCAAGTTTCGTGTGGTTATAGTAATATTCCTGAACGTTTAAAACATATTTTTTCGTGTAAGCAACTCATTACTTTTTAAATATAAAACTTAATCCTTTTCTTGATTCTAACGCATTTTCCCGCCTTTGGACTAAACCCTGATAAGACGGCTCATGTAGGGACTGTCTGGTCAGGGTCATCTCTGGTCGTTTATGGAATTGTATAGATCTGATTCTACAGTTTGTATCATGATAAACAATTCCTATCTTTACATATAATCTGAAAATGGGTGATCCTTCGAAAGCAAAAGTAGAAATGCAAAAAGAGAAAATTGCAGACTCGGTTTTTTTGAGTCTGTTCATGAGTAGTAATTAAAAGTGCAACACTACTAATGCCCCCTAACACCGGCTTAAGCAGTATTCAATTTTCGTTCCGTTATAAAATGAATAGCTAAATTAAATAAATATTTTTATGATGGTATTATTTCTATATTTTTAATTATGTTAATTGGTAAGAATACATGTAGTTTACACCACTTACCGCTTGTCTGCTACATGACTGATTCATGTCGAACATGTACAGTAAAACGTATCGTAAGCTGTCATTAAAGTGAGCTGAACTTTTTTTAAGTCTACATGTATTAGGTAGTTGGTAGTTTACTGCAGGTCAAAGGTAATGCAGAAAGCTCTCATAGGAGTATTCTGCATTACGTTTACCCTGCATTAACCCATTCCCTCATATTGTCGACTTTTGACGACTCTGTAAAAGTCACTTTGTGAACCATTGTGATTAATAGAGCATTTGCTCCTATAGGAGCAAATGCTCTATTTATCACAATGGTTTCAAACTACAAAATTCTAAAATGTACCTTTTCTCTAGTTAATGCTTCTTATCGGTAGATTTATTCAAAGAGGTTGGATCTAAAATAGCCTATGAGGTAATGGGTTAAGCACCCACCAGCTTAAACACTCGTATGTTCAATACATGAATGGCCGTGTAGGACAGGCTCTACTATAGACCATACCGCACTTACCTTTTCATATGATTCATCGTCAGTGCACATTTTGCCTGGGCGACGATGTATGTTGCTGACTACAGTCGCTGGGCTATTGGATACAGACAAATCAAAGCCTTAGAGCAAGCCAACACTGTAACTCGTTCGTCAACCCTTTCCCTGTTTTGTGTTTATTCCAAATTCCAAAACCTACTGAATACTTATGGAAAATAGAGTTACAACGAAACAGGGAAGATAGAACATTGTAGCTATTTTAGAAAATAAAGAAACACATTTTATAGGAGCCGTCTTATCTGAGTCTACTCTGTTTGCAATGCGTGAAAACACATTTATATGAGGGAAAGGGCTACACAACTAAAGCCCAATTTTCAGAGTGCACATGCCCAAATCAAAATGATTTTCAGTTTGAATAGCTGTTTCTGTAAGAATTTGTGAAACCAAACAGTGCAGACCATGGTCCGGATAAACAGTTCTCATACGCCCTCTTTAGGGTTAAGCAAATAACGATTCATTAATTTTCCCTGCAGTATTTGTAGCCCGCATACAAATTAGAAGTACTAGTGTCATGGTGTGTTAAACAGATAGGATACTGGTGGGGCGCTCAGGACTTGACGTCTTAACCTCGTCCATTCTGTTTGTTATCGTCAACACGAATATGTACATGTACACGGGATCTATTCACAAATGCGTACTACACAGTACGTTCAAGTTTTATCTTCAACGAATCAAAGACTCATAGTTTAAACAGCGATCTTCAAGTAGTTCTCACCAGTCTTCATCCGGTTCTAAGCTATTTGATTATAGGTTGTTCTCTTATACCCTTTAACCCGTTACTCCATATAATATTTTACACCTTCTCAAACAGAGTACACACAGATCAGACAGCTCTGCCGGAGATATCTAATCAGGGTTTGCTCTGTTTGCTTATGTGATAATACAGATGAGATTCTATAGTTTTTGACATGACAAATAATTTCATTGTTCATTTCCGGTATGCAGTAATTACTATTCATGAAAATTCATGACAGAAAATGTTTAACTATTGAGCAGAAGTTTGCCAAATAAAATATAGGATGTCGTCTTGTTACAGTGAAACGCAAATGTGATTACTTTTCTATTAGAAGACCTAACCCGAGGTCAAACAGTTTGGGTCTATATTCATCGTGCCATATCATCTGGATATCATGGAAACGAATTGCAAAGGTAACCACAGATTAAGCGTGCTTAACGTCAATGGTTTCAATATGTGACTTTTACAGATGTGCAAAAATGCTATTTCCTGAAAGTACTGTAAAAATTACAATTGTGCCAAAATGACGAAAATGTGTATTAACTGTTAAAACGTCATACCATCTACCTTATTGCATTTACTCGAACACCAAACGGTGCCATGTCTGTAACAGAAAAAAAGTTCTTTAACCCTTTACTTGGCATAGGCGCATTTTATGCATTACCAAAGAGAGGAGACCTATATGAGACAACTCATGTAACAGGGTCTGCTCTGTTTGTTTATGAAGTACTATAGATATGATTCTACAGTGTCTGTCATTGACAAAACTGCAAAAAAGGAATTATAAAATATAGCCAATTAATATTCTGTATTTCTATACTTCAGGTAAAGGGTTAACGGCTATGGCTTTGCGAAGGACTGTCAGCCTATCCATTGGGTACGACATGATGCACCTGAATACATTCTTCACTGAATGGTGAATACTCACACAAAAGCAAGTGTACCACAAGAGTACCGCATATGCATGCTAACGTTGGTATGTCATAAAAAGTCAAAATCAATGACTACAACGTATGAATAGGCATGGGTAGAGTAAAGGTCCTTTAAAAGATTATATATTAATATATTATCCCTTGTAATTGTGTGCACATGCGTGAAGTTTGATACATAAAGCTGTACTGATGTCAAAACTGTGACCGAACGTCAACGTGTTTGCATAACGACAACGACGACTTGGACGACGGCGACAACGACGATGACGCCAACAATGACGCATATGAAGACCATGACCACGACACCAAGGTTAGGGCGATACATCTACATTCTGTTTCGGAAAACAGATGTACTGAAATCCATGTCTATCTCAAACAGCACAGATTCAGAACATACCGTTCTTCTTACATGTGACATTCACATTCACTCTGTTCATACCAATGTCAGAAAAGGGGCGCGTACCCAAATACTAAAATTGTCATTTCTTCACCAAACCCTATACTGTGACCACTCTTTAGAATCGTCTCTTCAAGACGATTTTAAAAAAAGTTGTAACAGTATAGAGTCTAGTGGGGAAAATAAAGGAGTTATACTTAAACTGTATTAAATTACGCATCTTATCTGGAGCTCTGGTTCTCATTCTAGTACATAGACTGCCGTGTATACACCATCAAAAAGGAAAGAACAAAGCACCGTATCATTCCGTACGATGTTCATATGATGGTGTCAGATTATTATGGTCGCTTTGGGTCCAACTATTATCTGTCTGATGTACAGATTTCCTGCTGAGTTAAGTGTTGAATATCTATTGCCATTACTGTACCTAACAATGAAACATTATTCCCGATACGTACTAAAACATTTAGATACTCTAATTCTCTCCACCGATTTGTGATAATATAGCTAAACCCCTCTAATGCAAATGTCTTACAGGCAGGTGATAGCTTAATGCTGGGCAAAAGTTGTCCAGAAAGATCATACTTTCATCTTGTATAAAGTTACTATCTGTTTTTAAATACACAAATGTCTAGTCATTAATTGATTGATTTAGAGGAGATTTACTGTATATACAAACAACTTGGACCAAGAGATGCCGAACTTTTTGATAAACTATTTGACATTCTCATTCAGTCAGACTAAATAATTGAAGAACTGTGAAAGAAGAATAACTTTGCAGCAGCTGATATGGTTTGCAGACGACAATTACTTAATGTGCTTTGAGCTCAGAAGCAAACTTTATGATCTCCAAAGATGTATACATGTTGATCATTTTGTGCACTCCATAGTCGCGAATTGGGAATTACCTTCGCAACGGGTTCGATACACTATAGATAAGTGGTGACAGTTGTGGAGAATACCAACGTTTTAACTCTTTTGGCGCCAAATTTAAAAGTGTCGTCTGCAATAATCATTTCATATTAAATATAATTCTAAAGTAAATAATAAAGGTATATTAGTAAAACATTTGTTTTTGAAAACCTGTATGCTTGGGCTAAAATAATACAGAAAACAGTGAAGTCCCAGGTCAGATGCCGCCTTGAAAAGGCGGCATCTGACCTGGGACTGCACTGTTTTCAATGGTGCCAACAGGCGACGTTGGCACCGAAAGAGTTAACCTGCTTTCACTTTACGTAAGGTACTATGTCTAATCCGTAATTAACTGACATACATTTCCAAAGAAAACTCTTTAACCCTTTCCCTAGTGAGTGTTCATGTACAAAATGGCTAACTAATGAATATTGAAAAGCTGATTTTCTTTATAACGGCATATGAATAAGAAAAAGTTTGGCCGTGGCAAATAGTGGAACGAAATACTATTGAGATACACAAAGAAAGCATGACCTACAGGAGAGGAAACACGCATTAGTAAATCATATTTAGAAATGAAATCAATATACTCATTAAACGGAGCAAATATAAACTTTTACATATAGAAATACCAAGTCAATGTAATACACACGTCAAATTAATATATCATATTAAGGTATAGGGCGAGATAGAGGGTTAAATTTTTATGAATTTTAAAAACACTGTTACGAAGACAAATCACACACACATGGTCAAATATTTATAAGTCCATGTGACATTTTAAAATTCAATCTAATAAATATTCAAGACTTAATTATTCTTACCTGGATTATCATGAAGTAAAGGGTTTAAGGGTTTTTTCCTGCTGAGCAAATTATTTTTGCAAAATGTTTCACCTACTGCATTTTTTAAATTCAAGATATGATCAAGTTGTCTACCAAAATACAACCAGGAAGTCAAACAGTTTGAATCCTGATGAGACATCGAGTTACTCTGGATCCAAACTGTTTGCATAGGTATTCACTCATCCGCCCATAGCAGGCTAAAGGTTAAGATACATGTTGACAATGTATGCTTTGTTATGGGTATGCAGTTCCCCATGCTATATGCGAAATTATCGAGTTTTAATGATTCAGCAATGGTTTACATTGTGCCCCTTTACTTCATGAATATTCATAATAAAATGACATCATCTTTCTGGAAAATATGAATATTCATAATTCCATGGCATATGAGAAACAGCAATAGAATCTATAGAATACGATCTACATTATTTCATAAGCAAACAGAGTAGACACCAATCAGACATGAGTCATTTGATCTCGTCTACTCTGTTAGCAAATACAACATTTTTCTGTATTTATTTCGTCATCCATTCAGTGTCCACTTGTCATAGCTCTTTCACTGCCAAGATTTATATGTATTAATATTGCTATTATCCCATGACTCACATGGAAAAGTAGTAAAGTCAAGCAGGCAAAGCCACATGCAAGACGCAACCACCACCAAAACACCGATAGACAGCATGACACACACACACACAACCACACACCCAAACGCACACACACACACACACACACACACGAAATGAACACAGAAAACACCAAAAGACACACAAGAACCAGAGACAAACGTTCCACACACGAACAAATCACAAGCACAAAGACGCAAGGCAAACAAAAGGAAGGGTGACAAAGAGAGTACCGCCTTGGCACGGTCAGTAGCAAAAGCACCACTGGGGGTTTAAACCGGTTTACGGACGTCCTAACCTCACACTTCTCTCAAAGTCACCCTAGCTTTACAAATATTGTAAATAAAGGTATCCCCGCTGGACTTACCCACAACATAGACGACAGTGAACACAGGACAACATGTAAAACATAGCATAATAACTGTGACAATCCGTCAAATATGTACTCAATGCCTTTGCTGAAGTCAGAGCACCTGCAGGTAAGCCGTTAAGGGCACGACAGGGAAAAAGTAATACATGAGTCTGGTAAACTCATCCTGTATCCAAGTTTAAGAGTATACCATCATAGAGTACTACCCTCGGCCTGTCATCGCGCAAGCAAAGAGGGAATCGTAGCTACCGACTGTAAAAGGGTCGATAACCAAACATGCAGTGCGTTGCAATATAATAGGATCATAACCTTTCTTTTTAAATGTTTTAATGCGTTTTATAAACAAATTATGAAAATGGATATGACCCCGAATTTTCCTAAGTTTGTAGATAACATCCCCATAAAATTCTGGTTGAGAAATGCCTTGTCGCAGTAACGTCCGTAGATTGCAATTATATTTACTAATGAGAGGTAAATTTCGATAATAAAATTTAGAAAAAGTTTTCCGAAGTTTGTGATATCTGTAACCTTGCTTAAGAAGTTTATCAGTTATAACTAAATTACGTCTGTTAAAATCTTCAAGCAAAGAACAGGCTCGGGCAAACCTAATAAGTTGAGAAATATAAACCCCATAAGATGTAGAATGTGGCACATCCCCATCTAGAAAAGGATAATTAACAATTTTAAAATTAAAATCTTCTCTTTTATCGTATACTTTGGACGAAACTTTATCATTTGTAATTGAAAGATTCAAATCTAAAAATGAAGCATTACTGTCAGATTGATTAGCTTTGTTTAAAGACAGTTCTTTTGGGTAAATAGAAGAAACCATAGTATCAAAATAAGGATTATCTAAATTCAAAATATCGTCTAAATACCTTGAAGTTTTATTAAAAGCATTAACAATATCGGTCTGTGTATCAGGTTTTAAGCTAAGCATAAAATCCCTCTCGTAGCAATACAAACACAAATCTGCAACAAGAGGGGCACAATTTGTACCCATGGGTATACCAACAACTTGACGATATATGGTATCCCCATAACGCACAAATATATTATCTAAAAGAAAGGTAAGAGATCTACAAACATCAAGGCAAGTCCACATTGTGTAATGTTCAACTTCTGAATTCGAAAAGAATGAACGTTGAACATTACAAGCAATGAACATTTTGTTTTCTCTGGCAAAGGTTTTTTCTATTAATTTAATAAGTTTATCCTTTATAAGATGGTGAGGTAGAGTAGTATAGAGTGTAGAGAAATCATAAGAGCTCAGTAAAGAAATGTTATACTGTTCATTTTCAAGTTTTGTTAAAACATCATTTGAATTTTTTATGGACCAAAAAACATTAATACCAGAATTTTCATATATTTTATCACAGTAGCGTTTAACATGTTCTTTGATCGTAGTAAGACAGGACGTCAAAAGTATAGATAATTTAGTAGTGGTACAACAGCTAGAGTTGGCAATAAAACGCGCCTTATAAGGGTTTTTATGTAGTTTCGGAATCCAGTACAAAGTAGAAAGTTTATGTTGTTTTATGTTAGGACCAGACTTAAAATTAATGCACAGTTTTACATGTTCCGAGACTATATCTTTTTCAGGTGTTTGAACTGTTAAATAAGTTTTTGAATCAGTTAGCTCCTTCTTTAAAACATCAACATAATACAATCTTCAAATAATGATTACATTGTTTGATGCCTTGTCAGCAGGAACAAGAACATAATCTGAATGAAAATTAGAAATGTTTTTCCTCAAGTAGCGAAATGTAACTCTATGTGTTCATTTCTTAATGCAGGGCGAAAGTATTGCAGCAATCTCGAGTAGGAACTTCCTACTTAATTGTCGTCCAACATTTAGCTACCGTGTGGTTTTATGCATCTTTAATAGTTTATCAAATGAATAGTAATGTACGAAGTAATGCATCATGAACAAATAAAATTGTTGTCCACGACAGACCTAGATTTAACTAGACCTAAATAACTTCTCATTCTATATCATTTGACAACCTAAAACATAACAGGAGCTGTTTGATATGGGTTTATACCTTCCGCAAATGAGTATAAATGCTCCCACACAATGCACATGGTCAATAGCTATTATCATGCAGTTTTAAGGTTAGTAAATTAGTAAATGGCAACCTAAAGTCTTTTCCGATACAGAGAGTGTTCAGTCAAACATACACGTAACAACGTTTCTAAGTAGACCTTTGTTCTATTAGTCATGATTGCAAGATTAACCCTTCGCTTGCTATTCACGTCAATATACCTGCCTGTAAATAGTGAAGACCCAGATGAGACAGCTCCTGTACACTGTAGGAGCTGTCTCATCAGGGTCTGCACTATTTACAAGTTGATTGTGCAACCAGTGCACTCTACAGCAGTGATTGCACAGCGAAATGCTTGTACACAGTGAACGATATATGTAATTATACAAAAGGGCATGGGTTAAGAAGGAGAAATGTGTTTTAAAAATCAGCTAGAGAAGGGATAAGCGTTGCTCGTAAAGTCAAATAGCCTCATTTGTTATTAGCCAATTGTTTTTGCGCTAGTCTCTACGTACTCTTATACAAATCACGCACATGTGTGTTATTTACGAGTCCAAGGCGTACACACATGATGAATGTTATAGTCATGATAGTAAGACAGATAGAAAACAACACCAGGAACAGTTTATCAAGGGTTTCTCCCACTTGCTTCCAAGCAACGTCTTTCATATGGTTTTCTTTAGGTGAAATGTCTTTAAGTTTCTCATCTGATTTTGAATCTGAAAAGTAAACTTTGTTTCCAGTTCCGATCGGAAAACAGGTTTCAATGTCTTCTTCATCACCTAAATTTGGATCATCGTTGAGATGTATTTTTCGGATTTTTGATTTTTGCACCCTAGCTTGTCTATACTTGTGACTTCGTGTTCGAACTATTTTCTGTCTTTTACATTTGAACTCACAGATCCGAACCAATATTTGAAAGAATACTGAAATTGGTATGTTGTCGTCCCGACAATATACCCTACCGCTTGCAACTGTAGCTAGAACAATTCCCACACTGTTGACCAAAATACCAAATAGGTAATAGCTCAATAGAGACATAGGAGCAGATCTCTTTGGTAAGTTTTCTCCTACTATAGTCATAAACACTGCTATCGCGAGAAGGACAGTTAGACCACAGGAAACCCTCTCTCCACTTTCTGCTGGTATCAAAAATATCATTACGTTCAAGAGCGACATCAATGCTACAGGCAATACCACATTCAGCACAATAAATTCGGACCTCCTTTTAAGTGTCATTTCACATTTAAGCATTGCCGATAGAGTGTTAACTTCGTCCACATACATATGTGTGTCAATGACTTCCCATGCACCATGCTCTACCGACAATGTCGTGTCTAATTTATCACTGTTAGCGACGAAGGCGATTTCATTATAAAATAATCCCCATGGTATGAAGATGAAAGTACATGTTTGTTCGTCCCAAGGATAATACGTCACATCAACTTTGCACGATGCATCAAAAACACTCCCTGGAATGAACTTATTTTCGCCTTCGTAATTGAATCGAATTGGTTCCCAGTCTTCACCGACCTTTTGAAACCTTCCAGCCGGATTTACGAGTACTAAATGCGGTTTCCACATTTCAGAATTCTCGATAACAATCTCTTGCAGACCTCCGTATTCTTCCGGCGCCCATGTCATAATCTCGTCTTGCCAGAGTAACGTGAAATAGCCTACCATAGATATTTTCTCTGCAACTTCGTCAAAGTCCACAATAGATATGAATCCAAATTCGAACCAAACATAAACCGCGTTTGACTGGTTAACAATTGGTCTAGCAAACTTGTTGTAAATTCCTCTTTTGTCTTCGAGAAGTTTGTTTAGATCAACAAGTGTGGAACTTGCCACAATGAAACAGACCACAAGGTTAGATAGCAATTTAAAGATCATGTCTACACCTTAGTAATATGCGTGTACTTGCTTCAAATATATCTTGTGTATAAAGTTTTTAGAAGGCGATTACGAAGACGGACACAGCAAATGGAACACCCAGTATATATTTATTAGAAATTGCAAGCTTTTATACATTTAGTAAGTGTCATTAATGACCACATTAGTGACCACAAGCCTGATCGGATTGAAAGCAGCTTTTCTCGAGAGATTTTCAGTTGAAATTAATAGGTACTGATAGGAACAAACCGTGACCAGAGGTAGGCGATTGACGAAGTACATAATCGTTAACCCTTATGTTGTCGATGGTAAATCTGTAAGTAGGCGTCATATCAGGATCCAAGCTGTTTGTTACTGTGACTTTGGTTTATTGAAGGATAATGGGAGAACATTAAACAATGAAAATTTCAAGTAACTGCACATTTAGCAATGCGTTGTGAAGAAAGAGCCAACATTCATTCTAACAACAAGGCCCACTTTGCAAACAACAGGGACCACAAATGTTGCCTTAATGCCACCAATATCTATGCTGTTTGTCAGTTATTCAATACTTTCCAAAACAAGCTCAGATAATCGGAAAGGTGTTTAAAGATTGAGAAGATGATTGTGTTTGTTACTTTGATGCCTTTTACCTTACACTAGGTAAAATATGTCTACAAATGGCACGTCGTAGTAAACGGTGAATATGACACGTTTGAAAAATATGTACTTTCTGAAAACGACATGTAGTAGAGCGTGAGCACAACTTGCGTATAATTACTGAAAATCGCAAAACGTTCGTGTTAACTTATTGACGGCGCCGATATTATTAGCCCGCGTTTTGGCCAAATCCATGTGCATTTTAGTTCCGTACCAAAAGGTGTCAGTATGAGGAAATGGGTTAACTCTGTCAAGGTATAATTAATTTTTGTAGATCAATTGAAATCATGTTCTCGCCTACACCACGCGTTGCAATACATTCTTATGTTTTATTGCCAAAGGATGTATCACAACGTATTCAGTGTTTCACATTAGGCCATGTGATAACAGGAATATTGCATATATCCATGCGTAAAATTGACACCAGTGTTCTCACCTAGAGCCAGGCACTCCGTATACATGTCCAAAGCTGCTTTGCTCATACCATAAACGCCTATGTTTGGTGTCTGCAAAATATAGAAAACCCTTTCAATATCGACTCCCAAAAGATATTTGAATTCAGACTGGCTAATGCAGAGCTTTCTGCAATACTTTTGTTGTCAGGCAAATACTGTTCGCCTGTTTCAACTTGTATATGTATGACGTGTAAGCTGAAATGAGCAAATACTCTCATCCTCAAGCCTACTGTAAATTGTTACACATTTTACTCACTTCCTTACAGTTCATGTCTTTTGATAAACCATTGACAAATGTAAAACAGTTTGGATCATGATGAGACACCGAGTTGGGCGGCTCGTCTAGATCCAAGCTGTTTGCAACGCCTCTCATGTCACGCTTAACAGACTAACAGTTAAACTCATTTATGATAGTATAAATATCACACATGAATGTCTGGTGATATTCATATCACAATCTTTGCAAACAGTCTGTATTCTGGATTGATGTTTGTGTTAAATCAAGATCCGGACTATTAAATGCATTTATAATATTCACAACAGCAGATGTTAAGTGCTTGTGTGGCGGCCGTAAAACGTCGCCCCGTACTTCATTCTCAGTGTTGTTATACCTTCTGATCTTCGAGATCATGAATTTCAGTACTTCTTGTTCTGAAAATTGAAGGCGTGAGCAGTGTTGCACTTTCAATTACTGTTCATGAACAGACTCAATAAAACCGAGTCTGCAATTTTCTCTTTTTGTGTTGCAATTTTTGCTCTCGGGGATCACCTCCCTTCAGAATGTTTTTATTGTTATTTCTCCCACACAATAACAACAGCAGCAGCAGCAGCAGCAACAACAACAACAACAACACAAAATCGAAGAAAAATATAAATGAAGAAAAGAAGTGTAAAACAAAAGTTGCAAAGAAAAGCATATTTAGTTTTGAAATAGTTCAAAGTAATGAAAAAAAACTTACGGGTTTTGTACTACAAATGCTTGATACATTCACAATGTTTCCTGAAACAAAATGACAAGTTTCACTGATTCAAATGAGTCCGAGAATTCCTTTAAAGACAGGCATCGGAGTTTGAATTTGCAATATTAGTTAATAAATTACATTGACTGGCAAAACATTACTATAACCACAGTTTGATACGAAGATAGTTTATAAAATCTTACAGTTTATACTGGAATTCAAAGATAAAATAGTAATGCTTTAGGGTGAATCTTAGTTTCGTGAATATCGTTTATAGACTATTGTGCAAATTTAAACTTCGATATCTGCCTTTAAATCTATAGAGAGTCAGTAGGACAAATATACAGATTGGCCTAAAATCTATGTGCTCCTTGTAAGATTATTAAGGTAATAATTTGAAAATGTCTGTTCAGCTGCAGACGGTATTTTCTAAGGCAAACGATAGCTAGTTAGCTACACGGACAAGTACTTTTTCTAGTGGACCTGCAATATGTTGTTTCACATATTAATCATATGTAAAACAGTTACAACCATATGTAAGATTAAACCGAACATTTATATTATTTTGAACAAGAACACAAACTGATACAATAGCTTTGATGAATACTACGGATGAACAGGCGAATGCCTTTGTAAACATTCTGTCATGACAGCGAAAAATATTGTCTCTCGCTAGGCTCCAATTTGTTTTTAAACTCTAGGTCTAGGTTTATAGCTGAAAAGATGGAAGAGAAGACATTACTGTAAAACTTGATGTAGATTTATAATTATTGAGCCAAAATGCCCATAATTTGAAAATGAACACGTTGCCTTGCCTTTCGTCTGTTTGAGATGAGGAATGGCTAACTGGGTCAGGAAGACGTGGGCTTTCACGTTGGTGTCGAATGTGTCATCGTAGTCCTCCTCCGAGGTATCGCTGACTTTGTTGTAGTACACTGTGCCAGCATTATTGACCTACAGTTCAGCAAAAAAACTACTCGCTAAGTCTCACTTATCGCACTTTTTATCGTGTACCAATAAAGACTTGTCTCACGTCGTAAGTTAAAACATTCACCGATCGCAAATTGGAGTTGTGATCGTGTGTTAGAACGTACGACGATTTCCATCACGTCCGCGTAACTCAGGTGAATCCGGCGTTTCGTCAATGTAACGGACAATTCACTCTTTCAGCATTGGACACACACACTGTCATTTGCAAACAGTGTAGACACAGACCAGAGGGTTCCTAGACGAATACTCTGAACTGTTTGTCATTGTCTATAGCAAGTTTAAACATGTCTGAGTGGTTTCTATAGTTAAACACTGACGGGCTATTCCACTCTGATAAATGAAACGGTTAAACTTGTAAGAAGCGTCGGTCAAACATGCATTCTGTTCCACATACGATGCAACATGAAGATAATGATAAATTTACAGTGTTGTATATATGTCGTCTGTTACATAGCTAAGGTTTTACACTGTATATTATACACTGTACTGCTATAGTTCGATTTTGACCCGTGAGCTGTGACCTTTAGGACCAGTCCACCCGTAGAGATAAAACGCGTCACAAATCATGTATTTGTTCCGGAGTTACCTGGTAATAAGCATATACAGTAAAATCTCTCTATAAAGTCCACTCTATTGTGTTAATTAGTTGGTATTTAGGGCAGTTGGCTGCTTAAAGCAAGGTGAAAGTAAAACAGAACGCTCCTATAGGAGCGTTCTTTTTTACTTTCACCTTGCTTTAAGCAGCCACCTGCCTTTAACACAAAATACTTGATGTATAGTAGCCGTTATAGAGAGGTTTTACTGTATATAATACTAATACTGCACGATTACTATGAGCTTCTTGTGCCAACCATTGCCCACTTACCCATAAATTAGAATGATTGCAACTTCTATAAACAGAAAAGTGCAGTCACGGCTCAGCAATCGAAATTGAACTATACATTCTTTACAAATCGATAACAATTTGTTACCAAACCCGTTATAAACTATAACAGTAGTGGTGACAAAAACACAAACATTTGTGACAAGAGAAACCGGACGTACACATATGGTTTTGTATTTGTAGAGAACGTTGTATAAATAATATAATAAATTGGAATACTGTCCGCTTTCTCATAAAACGTTTATTTCAATTTACAGTATTTTAATATTTTTAATTAGACGAACACTTAACGTAACCAAATGTGTGCATTGGAAATCTCCACACTATCAGGAGACGTGTCCATTGCATTTTAAAATTGCGTGCTTAACCTCGTGGAAATGCCTTTTCCATGCCTTTTTCCATTCTGTATTAATTTGACAACGAGGTTACATGTTGAAAAAAACTGCGCTCTTTACTTCCGGTTTCATTGCTACTGTAGCGTCCAAACAAATTGGCTTACCATGCCAACACTACCGACTGAGCTACCAAGCCACACAGTCTAAGCCTATCAACTGTTTCACTACAATTTCTACCCGGCTACACAACAATGCAGCTTCAGTTGCTGAACACACGTAAGGCCTTTTCTAATGCAAACTAGAAACATATATATATATGTCTAACGTTAGGTATAATGTTTGTATCGAATATATTCAACGCATAGGTACAACCATTGTATAGAATATATTCAATACTTGTGATTGGGAACTGAATGTACTAGGAACAGGAATAGTCCGGGTCTTTAGAGACATCATGCACTAATATAGTTGTATTTGCGATATTACCAGCACATCTAGTTTTCCAAAATGGTCGACGGTTTGACCAATGATGTTAGCCCTGTCTTCTTTCTTGCGTATATCCCCAACAATTGTCAAGACCTGAAATACAAACTTTGTTAAGCGGTGCATTATTCTTCCAATACAAACGCTCACTATATTGGGAGGATCTACTGCCAAAGAATTGTGTTCCATTAATTCTATACAACAATGACCAAAGTGTTGAATGTTTAACGTCTTCACATTTGTGTGAACTATCGTTTGAATCTTTCCCTGTTGAATATTCATGTAACGGTTAATGACATAATGATAACATACATCGAGTTCGAAGTTTCATATTGCTCACGTGTAATGTAACACGTAAATGTCACAAGCATATTGATTAACCTAATAGGAAAAAACGCCCGTTTCCTTGTTTAATGAGTCATGTAATACAATTAAGAAATGAATTACGTGATCCCGGTGTTCATGAGGTTATGCAACGCATAGCTTTACGAGCAAAGTTAGTGAAGCCCGAAGGGCTTCACGTAAATCTTTGCTCGTAAAGGTATGCGTTGCATAACCTAATGAACACCGAGAGCACGTCATTCATTTCTTATATTTATATTCCATTGTATTTCTAACATTTCAACGGATCGGGTATTGAAATGAACATTCATGTGAAAATGCAACTTTCTTTTTAGAATAAGGTTATATAAGGACGTTGCAGGGCGAATGTAAATATTAATAATTATAACAAACCTCATGTGATATAAGCCTAGTCAACTCGTTTGGTAAAAATGAATAGTAAATGACCAGTCATGTAATATCCTCTATTAACGGCAAACTCAAACGGTTCGTCTGTATTATTTACGAGCTTTTCAATTGACACTCACAAATTGGCGGCTTGAACGGTTAGTTTTCTTCTACAATAAAACGTGTTTTAACCATTTCCCTCATATAAACGCCTACCGTGTCTTTGCAAACAGAGTAGTCCCAGTAGGAGCCGTGATGAAATCGAGGGCTTGGTGCAAAACTATTCTAACTCCTTCACAAAGTGAAGGAGTTAGAATAGTTTTGCACCAAGCCCTCGAAATTGCTTTATACAAAATAAGCAGAGGATGTTACTTATTGCAGGGCTACATGCGACATAATGCAGAAAGCTGCTTTTAGAGTTTTATGAATAAGTTACCGTGTACCTAACTACCATCTGTCTTAACTACCAATAAGTAGCCTATTCAATGGCCACTGAAGACAGGGTTTACTTATATGAAATAAACAATGTCAAAAGCAAAACATACCTCAGCATCAGCCTTGTCCTTACACTCTTTGGCCACGCGCTTTAAGTTATCATCACTCCTACCAACAAGACAAAGTTTTGATCCCAAAGTGGCAAAATGCTTCGCAATGCCCTCTCCGATACCACTACTGGCTCCTATTATGATAAAATACCGTTTTTATTTGATCAATAAATTACCCTCGTTTTCCATTACAAAACGTGCAGATCACTCTAGATCAACCTAGATCTACTCATTCAGGTCATATTATGTTCAACATTATTACAAGTAATATAATTTCTTAAATTCATTGATTTATGCGTGTGTATTAAGAACAAGCGTCTCATTGAACTCTTCTGATGCTAAGGGTGGCTTGACTGGTATTTGCAAACAGCTGGCATTCAGATGAGATGCCGAGTAACCCTGCGTCTCTTCAGGATCTAAGCTGTTTGGCATTTGGTCAATAATTTCTCAAAAGGTTGATCGAATCGGCAGTAAGAAAAACAGTTAAGAAAATCAGATATTGGACAGACATTATTTGTTCAGCACGAGAAGGGCTGAACTATGCTAGGTAGTAACTACATGTACTTCGCTGTGAATCAATCGTTTGATTAAAACCGCATTAACCACTTGGTACATTCACAACATTGCATTGATTTTTCTTCACACTTTGTTCAGATCTACAGATAAACATGCGTACCCAAATATTAAAATCGTCATTTCTCTAGCAAACTCTACAATGTGATTATTCTTGTTAGGTCTCTCAAAACCCTCTAACAAAATCATTAAGCAAACTGTACCGTTGACAATTTGACAGGTTGTTTCATTTTGCATATTCAGCATTCCAAAGGTACCCCATGACGTATTAGGCACACGTGACGTATATACGTGAGTTTTTAAAGAGGTCCCGTCGCTATTGTATTAAACCCTTATAAAAGCGGTTGCTATGCTATTGTATTGGATCCTTTATTTAAAGATGGTCGGTATTGTATTGAGCCTTTTATTCCCCATATACATTAGTTATCTTAACCCTTCGCTTGCTATTCACGTCAATATACCTACCTGTAAATAGTGAAGACCCAGATGAGACAGCTCCTGCAGGAGCTGCTCATCAGGGTCTGCACTATTTACAAGATGATTGTGCAACCAGTGCACTTCACAGCAGTGATTACACAGCAAAATACTTGTACACAGTGAAGATATATGTAATTATACAACAGGGCATGTGTAAAGAAGAAGAAATGCATTTTAAAATTCAGCAAGAGAAGGGTTAAAGTGGTCGCTATTGTACTGAACCATTTATTTCCTATTTTTTATTAGATAAACTCGTCATCCATTTTCAAGGCCGAGCGTTCCCTAAAAGAATTATGCCCTTGTGAAAACCGTTGACATTGATTGGTATAGCTGAGTGTCGTGTGATCTGGGTCTGCACTGTTTGCCTATGTACCATGCATGGGATCATGTATGTTTATGGGTTAATGTATTTACGCATAGCAAAATGTATCACATACAGCCAATGTGTTTCGTATCAATGACTGATAACGGACAACCACATACTACTGACTGTCAAATAAAATTGGAGAAAAGTAACATATTTTGAATGTCTGCTTTATGAATGTTTCGGGTGGAAGACAGAACTTCCAATATTGCATAAAACATCATGCATGTATACACAACATATCTATAGATATAAAAACTAAACACTTACCTGTAACTAACACTGTTTTCCCTGCTAAAGAGGCCATGATAAGCTTATGCTTGACCTTGGCACACCACTATCTTACCAATCGGAGCTCCTCTGCGATGTCCAGTAGAGATACAACTCAATGTGTGCAACGTTTTGTAGGATAGCTACTATGTTTGGAGGATATAATGCAATGTACACACTGCTGAAATGTATAAAACATTACATTACATACAAGTCGCACATTTTTACCAGTAAGAGTAATTGCTATTGTGCTCACTCAACTGATCGACTTGCCAAAATAATTTACGAGTGATGACTTGGTAGTTTTTTCGCGCTTAAGCTGTTGAATAATTAAAACGGGTCTCTCTTTTTCGAATATTTATTAAAACAAAAGTTGTATATAAATGTATTATTGAAGAAAATGGTTATTTTGACAAACATGTCAGACCCTGATAAGCGGGATCCCACAAGAACCGTTTGATCTGGGTCTATCTGCACTGTTAGCAAAGGCTTATAACTACGCTAGGTTCCCGCATACTGAAGGTTAAGATAACACTTATCAAGTGGTAAGGCAAAATGTCGGGCTATACTATATATTGTGCCACTTGAATTGACTCTCGCAAATAGTTTGTATCCAGATGAGAGGTCGAGTAACTCGGCGTCTGATCAGGATCCAAGAAACTCGCACAATAGCTTCTCAACAGTTTGACTGAATCGGACGTATAGTAGAACCTGTCCTCAGCGGCCCTTACAAAGAGGTGTAATTACGGGGTTGTAAGACAGCTGGTAGCTTAATACAGGTCAAAAGAAATATAGAAAGCTACTTTTGTCCTGCATGAAGAAATGACCTGCTTTTTCAGAATCCTATGTTCAATATACAGTGAACCCTCGTTACAACGGAGGTGTTTGTTTCCAGACATTTTGCTGGTATAACGAGGTTGCCATTATAACGAGTTTAAATATGAAAGGAGCCATATGGCCAGTTTTAAACTAGTACCAACAGGTGAACGCTTAATGCAGAACACAAGAAGTGCAAAAAGCTCCCTTTGGGAGCTTTTTGCACTTGTTGTGTTCTGCATTAAGCAATCACCTATCTTATTGACATTGTCTACATTTATTCAGTGGTTGTTTAAAAGACTTAACGGTAATTGTGTTTCAATGCATAGTGCCGGTATAACGAGGGTGCCATTGTAACGAATGCCGGTATAACGAGGGTGCCATTGTAACGAATGCCGGTGTAACGAGGGTGCCATTGTAACGAATGCCGGTATAACGAGGGTGCCATTGTAACGAATGCCGGTATAATGAGGGTTCATTGTATTAATGACCACTTAAAACAGGTTATCCTGTAGTCATAAACGCTCAATATCGATATCTGAGCATACATTATACTGTCACAACAGGATAAGTGTTAATTAAGAGAAAGTATTGAAAGGCAGACACGTCAACGTGACCGGGTATAATTGTGAATGTATTTGCACATACAATAGAACATGCCCTAAGCGGCCATTCAATTATTGAACATAGAAGTAATGAAAACAGGTGGTTGCGTATTACAGGGTAAACGTTATGCAGAACGCTCCTATCAGAGCTTTCTGCATTAATTTTGACCTGCATTAAGCTACCACCTGCCTTACAGACCCATAATTAGACCTATGATGGTCAATTGAGATTGTTTCTTCTGTAGAAGACATGGGTATATGGGATACCCTCTTCCTCAAGTTTTATTTGGATGATATGTATGAAATGCCAATGTTACATGGCTATTTGTTTGACCTTTATCATCCTGAACAGGGTAAATATTAACCCTTATCCCGCTACCCGCCACTGGACTGGTTGAGTCTTAATGTACACCATAGAAGTCAGTACACCATTTAAGTTAGGTGTCCGTAATACACGTAGCCCCGCCTTCAGACGAAGTCCTGCCCACTGCCAAGCACGGAGACCACTGCCAAGCACGGAGATACATATATGGGATCCTTTCAGTGGTTTGCCGAATACAAAAATAAAGAAGGAAAACGCTGATTTTTTCAATTACATTTAATTTAATTTAAAAGAGAAGGGGAGGAAAAGGGGAGGGAAATATTTAAATTTAATGTTGCTTTTGTCTCAATAGTAATTGGGATCGAACAACTTGTACACCATGTAAGTCAGGTGACCAGAGAGACTTTGAATAGCTCCAAAGGAATGAAAACGTTGCACACCATTTAAATTAGGTGACCAGAGAGACCTAGAATAGCTAGATAGGACCGTAAAATTTGTACACCATTTAAGTCTAGTGAACAGAGAGACTTAGAATAACTCCATGGGACCGAAAAACGTGTACACCATTTATAAGCAAGGTGACCAGGGAGACATAGACAACTTGCACGCCATTTAAGTCAGGCGACCAAGGAGACATAGAATAGCTCCATAGGAGCGAAAAATTGTACACCATTTAAGTCAGGTGACCAGGGATTCATAGAATAGTCACATAGGACCCAACATCTTGTACACCATTTAAGTTAGGTGACTAGAGAAACGTGTACACGATTTAAGTCAGGTGTGCTGGGAGACCTAGAATAGCTTCATAGGACCGAAAAACTTGTACACCGTTTAAGTCAGGTGACCAGGAAGTCCTAGAATAGCTATATAGTACAAAACAATTTGCACACCATTTAAGTCAGGTGACTAGGGAGACCTAGACAACTTGCACACCATTTAAGTCGGGTGACAAGAGAGGTCTAGAATAGCCCAATAAGACCGAAAAACTTGTACACCATTTAAGTCAGGTGACCAGGGATTCATAGAATAGTCCCATAGGACCGAACATCTTGTACACCATTTAAGTTAGGTGACTAGAGAAACTTGTACACCACTTAAGTCAGTTGAGCTGAGAGACCTAGAATAGCTTCATAGGACCGAAAAACTTGTACACCGTTTAAGGCAGGTGATCAGGAAGTCCTAGAATAGCTATATAGTACAAAACAATTTGCACACCATTTAAGTCAGGTGACTAGGAAGACCTAGACAACTTGCACACCATTTAAGTCGGGTGACAAGAGAGGTCTAGAATAGCCCAATAAGACCGAAAAACTTGTACACCATTTAAGTCAGGTGACCAGAGAGACCTAGAGTAGCTCCATAGAACCGAAAACCTCGTGCACCATTTAAGTCAGGTGATCAGAGAGACCTAGACAACTTGCATACCATTTAAGTCAGGCGACCAAAGAGAAATAGAATAGCTCCACAGGACCGAAAAACTTGTACACCATTTAAGTCAGGTGACCAGGGATTCATAGAATAGTTCCATAGGACCGAACATCTTGTACACCATTTAAGTTAGGTGACTAGAGAAACCTAGAATATCTAAAAATGTGTACACGATTTAAGTCAGGTGTGCAGGGAGACATATAATAGCTTCATAGGACCGACAAACTTGTACACCGTTTAAGTCAGGTGACAAGGAATACCTAGAATAGCTTTATACATGTCGTACAAAAAAATGCACACCATTTAAGTCAGGTGATCAGAGAGACCTAGGCATCTTGCACACCATTTAAGTCAGGTGACCAGGGATTCATAGAATAGTTCCATAGGACCGAACATCTTGTACACCATTTAAGGTAGGTGACTAGAGAAACCTAGAATATCTAAAAATGTGTACACGATTTAAGTCAGGTGTGCAGGGAGACATAGAATAGCTTCATAGGACCGACAAACTTGTACACCGTTTAAGTCAGGTGACAAGGAATACCTAGAATAGCTTTATACATGTCGTACAAAAAAAATTGCACACCATTTAAGTCAGGTGATCAGAGAGACCTAGGCATCTTGCACACCATTTAAGTCAGGTGACCAGAGAGACATAGAACAGCTCCATAGAACAGAAAAACTTGAACACTTTTTAAGTCAGGTGACCAGAGAGACATAGACATCTTGCACACTATTTAAGTCAGATGACCAGGGAGACCTAGACAACTTGCACACCATTTAAGTCAGGTGACCAGGGAGACCTAGACAACTTGTACATCATTTAAGTCAGGTGACCAGAGAGGCCTAGAATAGGACCGAAAAATTTGTACACCATTTAAGTCAGGTGACCAGAGAGACATAGACATCTTGCACAATATTTAAGTCAGGTGACCAGAGAGACATAGAATAGCTCAATAGGATAGAAACATTTGTACACCATTTAAGGTAGGTGACTAGAGAAACCTAGAATAGCTCCATAGGATCTAAAACTTGTACACCGTTTAGGTCAGGTGAGCAGGGAGACCTAGAATAGCTTCATAGAACCGACAAACTTGTACACCGTTTAAGTCAGGTGACCAGGTAGACATAAAATAGCTCAATAGTTCAACACAATTTGCACACCATATAAGTCAGGTGACTAGAGAGGCATAAAATAGCTCAATAGGACCGAAAAACTTGTACACCAATTAAGTCGTGTGACCAGGGAGACCTAGAATAGCTTTATAATACAACACAATTTGCACACGATTTAAGTCAGGTGACCAGGGAGACCTAGATAACTTGCACACCATATAAGTCAGGTGACCAGAGATACCTAGAATAGCTCCATAGGATCTACAAACTTGTACACCATTTAAGTCAGGTGAGCAGGGAGACCTAGAAAAGCTTCATAGGACCGAAAAACTTGTACACCATTTAAGTCAGGTGACCAGAGAGACATAGACATCTTGCACACCATTTAAGTCAGGTGACCAGGGATACCTAGACAACTTGTACACCATTTAAGTCAGGTGAACAGAGAGGCCTAGAATAGGACCGAAAAACTTGTACACCATTTAAGTCAGGTGACCAGAGAGACATAGACATCTTGCACAATATTTAAGTCAGGTGACCAGAGAGACATGGAATAGCTCAATAGGATAGAAATATTTGTACACCATTTAAGGTAGGTGACTAGAGAAACCTAGAATAGCTCCATAGGATCTAAAACTTGTACACCGTTTAAGTCAGGTGAGCAGGGAGACCTAGAATAGCTTCATAGGACCGACAAACTTGTACACCGTTTAAGTCAGGTGACCAGGGAGACATAGACTAGCTCAATAGTTCAACACAATTTGCACACCATATAAGTCAGGTGACTAGAGAGGCACAGAATAGCTCAATAGGACCGAATAACTTGTACACCAATTTAGTCGTGTGACCAGGGAGACCTAGAATAGCTTTATAATACAACACAATTTGCACACCATTTAAGTCAGGTGACCAGGGAGACCTAGATAACTTGCACACCATATAAGTCAGGTGAATAGAGAGGCATAGAATAGCTCAATAGGACCAAAAAATTGTACACCAATTAAGTCGTTTGACCAGGGAGACCTAGAATAGCTTTATAGTACAACACAATTTGCACACCATTTAAGTCAGGTGACAAGAGGGACCTAGACAACTTGCACACCATTTAAGGCAGGTGACCAGAGATACCTAGAATAGCTCCATAGGATCTAAACACTTGTACACCATTTAAGTCAGGTGAGCAGGGAGACCTAGAAAAGCTTCGTAGGACCGAAAAACTTGTACACTATTTAATTCAGGTGACTAGAGAGACCTACAATAGCTCCATAGGACCTAAACACTTGTACACCATTTAAGTCAGGTGACCAGAGAGACCTAGACAACTTGCACACCATTTAAGTCAGGTGACCAGAGAGACCTCGAATACCTCCATAGGACCAAAAAACGTGTACACTATCTAAGTCAGGTGACTAGAGAGACCTACAATAGCTCCATAGAACGATAACACTTCTACACCACCGTTTAAGTCAGATGACCAGAGAGACCTCGACAACTTGCACACCATTTAAGTCAGGTGACCAGAGAGACCTCGAATACCTCCATAGGACAGAAAAAAGTGTACACTGTTTACTTCAGGTGACTAGAGAGACTTACAATAGCTGCATAGGACCAAAACACTTGTACACCATTTAAGTCAGGTGACCAGAGAGACCTAGACAACTTGCACACCATTTAGGTCAGGTGACCAGAGAGACCTAGAATAGCTCCATAGGACCGAACATCTTGTACACCATTTAAGTTAGGTGACTAGAGAGGCCTAGAATAGCTCCATAGGATCTAAAAATGTGTACAACACTTAAGTCAAGTGAGCAGGGAGACCTAGAATACCTTCATAGGACCGACAAACTTAAGTCAGGTGACAAGGAAGACCTAGAATAGCTCTATAGTACAAAACAATTTGCACACCATTTAAGTCGGGTGACCAGGGAGAACTAGACAACTTGCAAACCATATATGTCAGGTGACCAGAGAGACCTCGAATACTTCCATAGGACCGAAAAATTTGTACACCAATTAAGTCAGGTGACCAGGGACACATGGAAGAGCCCCACAGGACCGAAAAACTTGTACACCATTTAAGTTAGGTGACTAGAGGAACCTAGAATAGCTCCATAGGACCAAAAAACGTGTACACCATTTAAGTTATGTGACTAGAGAAACCTAGAATAGCTCCATAGGATCTAAAAACGTGTACACCATTTAAGTCAGGTGACTATAGAGACCTAGGATAGCTCCATATGAATAAAAATGCACACCATTTAAGTTAGGTGACCAGAGAGACCTAGAATACCTCCATAGGACTCAAAAACGAGTGAGGTCTAGAAGAGTTACATATGACCTAACAACATGGACACTACATGTATTTATTTTAGGCGACCAGAGAGACCTAGAATAGCTTCATTGGAATGAAAAGGTTGCACACCATATAAGTCAGGTGACCAGAGGGACATAGAATACCTCTATAGGATCGATAAATCTGTACAACATTTAAGTCAGTTGACCAGAGACATAGAATAGCTGTATAGGACAAGGCAACTTGCACACCATTTAAGGGAGGTAATCAGAGAGACTTAGAATAGCTCCATATGACCAAAACACTTGTACACCAATTTAGTCAGGTGACCAGAGAAACCTGCAATAGTTCCCAAAGGACCTAACACCGCGTACACCATTTAAATTAGGCGACCAGAGACTTTTACGGACAATGGCTCCCTCGGCATCTCTTAGGCCTCCGGCTTCAATTGACAAAGTCCTGGGATGTTTGATCGGATCGCCTCACTGGATTCCGACAGCCTCAGGGTGGGCATGAGGGCTTCCTCTGCCAATGTCTCTCTCTCATTTTTTAGCGTTGGGGTCGTGTCAGCGCCAACAGATGGTGTGTAGCTTCAAACATCGACCTCCTATCTGCGGCCCTCTCTGTTGGGCTTTAATCGGAGACCACGTCTTCCGAAGCGACTAAGTGCCTTTCATACCAGCTGGGCCGCTCGGCCCAACTGGCCTTGGGTCTAGGGCTCAAATCGACAGCGGAAATGCTCCGCGGTCGCCGTGACACCTTCCTCCAATCTGCACATGCCCTGCAGGGCGAGCTGCGGGCGTATCCCCTTGCCTCCGAACTACTTTTCGGAGGCAAAGTAAGGAACCTTCCCTGCTCCCAATACCTCGGGGTTGGCGTCTCAGTGTTCCTTCCCTCCCCGCCCTAGGGGTTCTGGACATTCTATGCCTCAGCCCTTGGGACTCGCTCTTTCTGCCCCCCCCCCTTCCGATCCGACCCTGCATTCTTGTGGGCGCCAGGCTTCTTTACTTTGTTGCAGCATGGCACAATATCACTCAGGACCCTTGGATCCTCCCTATTGTAGTATCCATCTGGGTCGACAGCCTCTTTTCTCCGGGGTCCCGATTCATCTGTCATCGGATCACCCGAATATGCCTTAACTTCTCGCAAAAGCGGCGGTAGAAAGGGTACTGAACGAGAATTCGACGGGCTTTTACAGCTGTCATTTTCTCATTCAAAAGAAGAACGGCGCATTTCGACCTATCGTCGTGCTCTCTACTCTCAACAAGTATGTAGAGGTCGAACATTTCAAAATGGAGAGCATCGCTTCCATTCAGCTAGCTATCTAACAAAAGGGCCATATCCATGGATCTATCAGACGGTTATTTTCATGTCCCGGTTCACCCGGCAGACAGACACCTACGCTTCTGCCATGAGGGCACCGACTACCAGTTCCAGACTCTGCCCTTTGGCCTCTCTACATTCCCAGATAGAGAGGGAGAAAGAGAGAGAGTGGGGATTCTCTGCTAAATAAGGAGAGAAAAGAGAGAGAGAGAGAGGAGAGAGAGAGAGAGAGAGAGAGAGAGAGAGAGAGAGAGAGAGGGAGTCTCTGCTAAATAAGGCTATTGGATAGTATAATCAAACACTACTAAACATAATGTTCATATAAAATTGCTAATTCATTTACGCATGTTATATGCAAATTACCTTAAATATATATGCTTTATAGAAATATGACCTAAAATAAAGATGGTTTATTTTCTTTTTATGATCACTATGTTCTAAAGGACCACAACAAACAATTTGGTACCAATGAAAAAAAGTCTAGGGTGGGATGCTACGGTAACCATGATTAGGACCCCGCCTATCAATGGTGTACATGAACATGTTTTTCGGTCATGTGGTGTACAAGTTGTTTTGTCCTATGGAGCTATTGTAGGTCTCCCTGGTCACCTGACTTAATTGGTGTGCAAGTTGTCTAGGTCTTTCAGGTCACCTGCCTTAAATGGTGTACAAGTTTTCCGGTTCTATGAAGCTATTCTATGTCTCCATTGTCACCTGTTTTAAATGGTGTGCAAATTGTGTTGTACTATAGAGCTATTCTAGGTCTCCCTGCTCACCAGACTTAAATGGTGTACAAGTTTTTACATCCTATGAAGCTAGTCTAGGTTTCTCTATTCACCTGCCTTAAATGGTGTGCAACTTGTGTTGTACTATAGAGCTATTCTAGGTCTCCCTGCTCACCAGACTTAAATGGTGTACAAGATTTTAGATCCTTTCGAGCTCTTTTAGGTTTCTCTGATCACCTAACTTAAATGGTGAACAAGTTGTCTAGGACTCTCTTGTCACCTGGCTTAAATGATGTACATATGTTTCGGTCCTATGGAGCTATTCTAGGTCCCTCTGGTCACCAGACTTAAATGGTGTACAAGTTTTTTGGTCCTATGGAGCTATTCTAGACGTCTCTGGTCACCTGACTTAAATTATGTGCAAGTTGTATAGCTCTCCATTGTCTCCTGACTTAAATGATGTGCAAATTATGTTGTACTATCAAGCTATTCTAGGTCTCCCTGGTCACCTGACTTAAATGGTGTACACGTTTTTCGGCCCTATGGAGCTATTTTAGGTCTTTTTGGTCACCTGAATTAAATGGAGTGCAAATTGTCTAGGTCTCTCTGGTCACCTGACTTAAATGGTGTACAAGTTTTTCGGTCCTATGGAGCAATTCTATGTCTCTTCTATCACCTGACTTAAATGGTGTACAAGTTTTTTGGTCCTGCGGAGCTGATTCTAGGTCTACCTGGTCACCTGACTTAAATGGTGTACAATGTTTTCGGTCCTATAAAGCTATTCTAGGTCTCCCTGGTCACCTGACTTAAGTGGTGTACTTTTTGTCCTGTGCAGCTATTCTAGGCATCCTTAATCACCTGACTTAAATGGTGTACAACATTTTCGGTTTAATGGAGCTATTCTAGGTCTCTCTGGTCACCAGCCTAATTGTATACAAGTTTGTTCAGTCCTATGGAGTTATTCGAGGTCTCCCTGGTCACCTGACTTAAATGGTGTACACGTTTTTCGGCCCTATGGAGCTATTTTAGGTCTCTCTGGTCACCTGAATTAAATGGAGTGCAATATGTGTAGGTCTCTCTGGTCACCTGACTTAAATGGTGTACAAGTTTTTCGGTCCTATGGAGCAATTCTAGGTCTCGCCTATCACCTGACTTAAATGGTATACAAGTTTTTTGGTTCTGTGGAGCTGATTCTAGGTCTACCTGGTCACCTGACTTAAATGGTGTACAATGTTTTCGGGCCTATAAAGCTATTCTAGGTCTCCCTGGTCACCTGACTTAAGTGGTGTCCTTTTTTATCCTGTGTAGCTATTCTAGGCATCCCTGATCACCTGACTTAAATGGTGTATAATATTTTCGGTTTAATGCAGCTATTCTAGGTCTCTCTGGTCACCTGACTTAAATGGTGTACAAGTTTTTCGGTCCTATGGAGCTATTCTAGATCTCCCTGGTCACCTGACTTAAATGGTGTACAAGTTTTTTGATCCTGCGGAGCTATTCTAGGTCTCTCTGGTCACCTGAATTAAATGGAGTGCAATGTTTTCGGTCCTATAAAGCTATTCTAGGTCTCCATTGTCACCTGTTTTAAATGGTGTGCAAATTGTGTTGTACTATAGAGCTATTCTAGGTCTCCCTGCTCACCAGACTTAAATGGTGTACAAGTTTTTACATCCAATGAAGCTAGTCTATGTTTCTCTATTCACCTGCCTTAAATGGTGTGCAACTTGTGTTGTACTATAGAGCTATTCTAGGTCTCCCTGCTCACCAGACTTAAATGGTGTACAAGATTTTAGATCCTTTCGAGCTCTTTTAGGTTTCTCTGATCACCTAACTTAAATGGTGAACAAGTTGTCTAGGACTCTCTTGTCACCTGGCTTAAATGCTGTACATATGTTTCGGTCCTATGGAGCTATTCTAGGTCCCTCTGGTCACCTGACTTAAATGGTGTGCAAGTTGTCTAGGTCTCTCTGGTCACCTGACTTAAATGGTGTACAAGTTTTCGGTCCTATGGAGCAATTCTAGGTCTCTCCTATCACCTGACTTAAATGGTGTACAAGGTTTTTGGTTCTGTGGAGCTGATTCTAGGTCTACCTGGTCACGTGACTTAAAGGGTGTACAATGTTTTCGGGCCTATAAAGCTATTCCAGGTCTCCCTTGTCACCTGACTTAAGTGGTGTACATTTATTTTGGTCCTGTGGAGCTATTCTAGGCATCCCTAATCACCTGACTTAAATGGTGTACAATATTTTCGGTTTAATGGAGCTATTCTAGGTCTCTCTGGTCACCTGACTTAAATGGTGTACAAGTTTTTCGGTCCTATGGAGCTATTCTAGATCTCCCTGGTCACCTGACTTAAATGGTGTACACGTTTTCGGCCCTATGGAGCTATTCTAGGTCTCTCTGGTCACCTGAATTAAATGGAGTGCAAATTGTCAAGGTCTCTCTGGTCACCTGACTTAAATGGTGTACAAGTTTTTCGGTCCTATGGAGCAATTCTATGTCTCTTCTATCACCTGACTTAAATGGTGTACAAGTTTTTTGGTTCTGTGGAGCTGATTCTAGGTCTACCTGGTCACCTGACTTAAATGGTGTACAATTTTTTGGTCCTATAAAGCTATTCTAGGTCTCCCTGGTCACCTGACTTAAGTGGTGTACTTTTTTGTCCTGTGTAGCTATTCTAGGCATCCCTGATCACCTGACTTAAATGGTGTACAACATTTTCGGTTTAATGCAGCTATTCTAGGTCTCTCTGGTCACCAGTCTAATTGTGTACAAGTTTGTTCAGTCCTATGGAGTTATTCTAGATCTCCCTGGTCATCTGACTTAAATGGTGTACACGTTTTTCGGCCCTATGGAGCATTTCTAGGTCTCTCTGGTTACTTGAATTAAATGGAGTTCAAATTGTCTCGGTCTCTCTGGTCACCTGACTTAAATGGTGTACAATATTTTCGGTTTAATGGAGATATTCTAGGTCTCTCTGGTCACCTGACTTAAATGGTGTACAAGTTTGTTCGGTCCTATGGAGCTATTCTAGATCTCCCTGGTCACCTGACTTAAATGGTGTACACGTTTTTCGGCCCTATGGAGCATTTCTAGGTCTCTCTGGTTACTTGAATTAAATGGAGTTCAAATTGTCTCGGTCTCTCTGGTCACCTGACTTAAATGGTGTACAATATTTTCGGTTTAATGGAGATATTCTAGGTCTCTCTGGTCACCTGACATAAATGGTGTACAAGTTCTTCGGTCCTATGGAGCAATTCTAGGTCTCTCTGGTCACCTGACTTAAATGGTGTACAAGTTTTTTGGTTCTGTGGAGCTGATTCTAGGTCTACCTGGTCACGTGACTTAAAGGGTGTACAGTGTTTTCGGCCCTATAAAGCTATTCTAGTTCTCCCTGGTCACATGACTTAAATGTTGTACATTTGTTTTGGTCCTGTGGAGCTATTCTAGGCATCCCTGGTCACCTAACTTAAATGGTGTACAATATTTTCAGTTTAATGGCGCTATTCTAGGTCTCTCTGGTCACCTGACTTACATGGTGTACAATATTTTCGGTTTAATGGAGCTATTCTATGTCTCTCTGGTCACCTGACTTAAATGGTGTACAGGTTTTTCGGTCCTATGGAGCAATTCTAGGTCTCTTCTATCACCTGACTTAAATGGTGTACAAGAGTTTCGGTCATATGAAGCTATTCTATGTCTCCCTAGTCACCTGACTTAAATGGTGTACATTTGTTTTGGTCCTGTGGAGCTATTCTAGGTCTCCCTGATCACCTGACTTAAATGGTGTACAATAGTTTTGGTTTAATGGCGCTATTCTAGGTCACTCTGGTCACCTGACTTAAATGGTGTACACGCTTTTCGGTCCCATGGGGCTATTCTAGGTCTCTCTGGTCACATGAATTAAATGGAGTGCAAATTGTCTAGGTTTCTCTGGTCACCTGACTTAAATGTTGTACAAGTTTTTCGGTCCTATGGAGCAATTCTAGGTCTCTCCTATCACCTGACTTAAATGGTGTACAAGTTGTTTGGTCATGTGGAGCTGATTATAGGTCTACCTGATCACCTGACTTAAATGGTATACAATTACTGTGTTCGGTCCTATAAAGCTATTCTATGTCTCTCTGGTCACCTGACTTAAATGGTGTACAAATTTTTCGGCCATATGGATCTATTCTAGGTCTCTCTGGTCACCTGATATTAAATGGAATACATATTGTCTAGGTATCTCTGGTCACCTGACTTAAATGGTGTACAAGTTTTTCGGTCCGATGGAGCAATGCTAGGTCTTTCCTATCACCTGATGTAAATGGTGTACACGTTTTTTGGTGCTTTGGAGCTGATTCTAGGTCTACCTGGTCACCTGACTTAACTGGTGTACAAGTTTTTCGGTCCGATGGAGCAATGCTAGGTCTTTCCTATCACCTGACGTAAATGGTGTACAAGTTTTTTGGTGCTTTGGAGCTGATTCTAGGTCTCCCTGTTCACCTGACTTAAATGGTGTACATTTATTTTGGTCCTGTGGAGCTATTCTAGGCACCCCTGGTCACATGACTTAAATGGTTATCAATATTTTCGATTTAATGGAGCTATTCTAGGTCTCTCTGGCCACTTGACTTAAATGGTGTACAAATTTTTCGGTCCTATGGAGCTATTCTAGATCTCCCTGGTCTCCTGACTTAAATGTTGTACACGTTTTTTCGGTCCTATAAAGCTATTCTAGGTCTCCTTGGTCACCTGACTTAAATGGTGTACAAGTTTTTCGGTCATTTGGAGCTATTCTATATATCCCAGGTCACTTGACTTAAATGGTGTACACCTTTTTTCGGCCCTATGGAGCTATTCTAGGTCTCTCTGGTCCCCTGAATTAAAAGTACAAGTGTTTTGGTCCTGTGGGGCTGATTCTAGGTCTACCTGGTCACCCGACTTAAATGGTGAACAATATTTTCGGTCCTATTAAGCTAGTCTATGTCTCTCTTGTCACCTTACTTAAATGGTGTACACGTTTTTTGGTCCCGTGGAGCTGATTCTAGGTCTACCTGGTCACCTGACATAAATGGTGTGCAATATTTTCGGTCCTATAAAGCTATTCTAGGTCTCTCTTGTCACCTTACTTAAATGGTGTACAAGTGTTTCGGTCGTATGGAGCTATTCTAGGTCACCTGACTTAAATATTGTATAAATTTTTCGGTTCTATGGAGCTATTCTAGGTCTCTCTTTTTGGTCCCGTGGAGCTGATTCTAGGTCTACCTGGTCACCTGACTTAAATGGTGTGCAAGTTTTTCGGTCCCATATACAATAAAGGCAGGTGGGCAGGACTTCGTCTAAAGGCGGGGCTGACGGTATGACTGACACCTAACTTAAATGGTGTACTGACTTCTATGGTGTACATTAAGACTCAACCCCACTGGACTCATTTTCCAAACAGCTTGATCCAGATGCCCGGCGTCTGATCAGGATCCGGCTGTTAGACACTCGGCCAACAGTTTCTCAAACGCTTAATCGAATTGGAAGTAGTGAAAATTCCACCAGATCCAAATTTGAGCAAACTTTATTTTTTTTCACAACGTGGTAAGCGTTAGTTTCTTAATATCGGTTAGATAAGGGAGACTATCCTTACATCGGTTTAAAATGACGACTGGCGAGTTATACCACCTGAATTCACATTGGCGCAAAATATAGATTTGGTATAGTTTTGTCGTATGAAACCAATTCCGGTGCAAGTTGGATTGTCAGTGGAACACATACTTTTAAAAGTTTATAAAAAATATAAGAAAAAAGATCAACTCTACAACGATTTGAATATAAACGAGAGAGTGTCACGCTTGAACTAATGTCGGTTTTAATTCACAGTCGAGACGTATTTAACCCTTATCAGACTAAAATTGTCATGTCTGCTACCACCGGAACTGTTATAATCACCCCCTTTAAACTATTCACATATTTTCAAACAGTTCGTTATCTCATATAATGTGTGTCACGGGTAACATGTTGACGTATGATTTACTAAATGTGTATGTCAGCTGCAACACACAGCAATGTCCAGCAGACGATTTCGTCCACTGAAATGCACGGGTCAGTAATCTCCATTGAAATAGATAGACCGGTAATATCCAAGAGAGGTTTGCGTCCTTAGACATACCCAGACCAGCAATATCTAGCAGAGATTTGTGTCTGGTGAAATTCACAGACATGCACTGTCCGGCAGATGTATGCGTCCGTTAGATTGCCGAAAACCCTGCTGGATATTGCTGGCTTGCGTATTTCACCGGCCTCAAACCCTGGTTAGACATTTGTTGGTCTCTTTATTTCATTGGGTATACATCTGACGGATGTTGCTGGTCTGTGAATTCCTCTGATGGACATTATTGACCTGCGTATTTCTATCTGACGCAAACATCTACTAGACATTGCTGGTCTGTGTATGTTGCCGGATTCAAACCTCCTCTACACAATGTTGACGTGTTTATATCACCAGACGCAACCTGTTTATTTCACCGAAATGGCCGCACAATTATTCTGGAGATTTCTGACATGCTTATGTCACCGGATGCTTGCTAACTGGCTAATTTGTCAAACGCAAACTTTATAGTTACGATCTTAGTATGTTATAACTTACGACAATTTCATTGTACGATTCAGTGTACGATCCTTAGTATGACGAGTCCATATTTGCACCCGTCTTGCTGTGGTAAGATAACAGGATGAGCTAAATAATGTTGGAATGTAATCTATTCGAATGTTTTGGATCGAGACTATGACGAAGTTTTATGCTTCAAGTCTTCGGGGTATTAAATTGAGAATTATACATACCAGTTTAACATAATTATAGAATAATTGTGGTCCGTCTAACTACAGATCGTATGGCCGAATTTGTCGTAACTATGTCATAATGCACCACACTCGCTGTTAATCTAACAACCGGTTTTTTCTCATTCTAGCATGTAAAATTAACCCATTACCTCATAGGCTATTTTTAGATCCAACCACTTTGAATAAATTTACCGAAAAGGAGCATTAACTAGAGAAAGGGAAAATATTTAGAAGTTTGTATTCTGCTCCTATAGGAGCAAATGCTCTATTTATCACAATGGTTTCATAAAGTGATTTTTACAGAGGCGTTGAAATGCGTAATTATTGAGGAAAGGGTTAAGCAAGCAAACTTCCAGTTACGGTCGTCATATGTTAAGGCTTATGATAAATGCAGTCACGTGATCGTATGCTCTTCTGGATTAAGCGCTCTTTACTGGCCAATATTTTCTTATACACGACATGAAGCGCACTCCTGAAATATGTGTCGCGTACAAAGATATGTTTCAAAAGTTTACACCATTGAGCAGTCAGTTTAACACCTTCAGCCTCCTGTGTATCTGTTCCGTACCATCTTTACCAGGGTTGTAATTAGCTCACTACAGTTCAATTCTCTTATTATTCTGGCAACGGAATAAAATAACTCTCTACTACAATACGTGAAGCATGCTGTGGCTTATTTGTTGAACATTCATGTCAAGCATAACACCATGAATATTTGTTAGCTGAATGTTTATACATGCATATTTGCACATGAGGTTTTGGTATTTATAGAGAAAGATCTACTATAATTTTATAAGCAAACAGAGAAGGGAAGCTTTAGGCATTACGGGAGTTTGATGAACTCATTCCGTTTCCGGGTTTAAGAGTGTACCATCATAGAGTACTAGTATCGACCTGTAGAGGGAAGCTTGGCCACCAACAGTAAAAATGTCAATAACCAAATATGCAGTGCGTTGCAATATAATATGAAGATAACCTTTCTTCCTAAACGTTTTAATGGGTTTGATAAACAAATCATGAAATTGTATACGACCCGTTGGATTACGTCACCAATTACTTCTGGGTGAGAAACACCTTGTAGCAGTAACGTTCTTAGATTGCAATTGTATTTACTACTGAGAGGTAAATTTCGTTAATAATTTTTTATTAAAAAAATACCAACTTTTATAATAGCTGTAATTTTGCTAAAGAAATTAGTTGTAACTAAATTATGAATATTAAAATATTCTAACAAAGAACAGGCTCGGGCAGACCGAACACGTTTAGAAATATAAACCCCATAAGATGCACAATGTAGAACGCTACACAGCTCCATCTAGAAAATAATAACTAAGGATATTGAAATTAAAATCCTCCACTTTATCATAAGTTTTAGATATCTTAAAAACGGTTTACAGGATTTCCATTCAAAATACGTCTTTATACTTCTGATAAGGCATCTAATAATGTCATTATTATTTAACGATTACATTATATTATATCTTGAAGCAGGACATTTTAATACCAAATCGTACATTTCAGTTACTACTGACGAAAAGACCGTCGTTTCAGGCCATGCTAAAAAGTGTGAACAACTTGAAGCAGATATTAAAATTTCACACCATAAACTTCCTATAATGTATTGATTACCTAAACTACATAAAAACATATAAGGCGCTTTCCAATGCTAATTCTAGCTCTTTTACAACTACATAATTGTCTATTCTTTTGACTTCTTGTTTAACTGTAAAATGAAAAAATATAAAAACTTTCCAGAGGTCTTAAACAAGTACATAATGTTTTTGCATTCACTATAAGCACATACGATTTTTCTACTTTGTACACTTTAAAAAAACATTTTCTAAATGTTACCATCGAAATCTCTCACTTATTAACAAGTATGCTGTAATCAAAACAATATCTATGTTTTTCTTATGTGCAAAGGAGGCCTTACATTTAAAGTGCATCTATAAAAGGAAATTGGAGTAGTGAAATACTGAACGAGTTTAAGTGTAATCATAAGGCGCTTCTGCGACGTGGTATTTCACATCCTGAACTAGTAGACATACCCATTTTCTCACTTTGTTAATCAAATATGTTAAAACATCATTAAAAAGGAATATGACCATATAGTACTACAACATACTGCATGTCTCGTGCAAACTCTTTTCAGTTGGCAACCACGCTGCCTTCATTTCATGTACGCCGATAGGAAAGGCTTAGTAATATAATTATGAAGACGCCCTCTAAATTCTGGAAAAGGAAGGAGGACGTCGGATCTCGTTTACGTTCCACCCTTTATTACTTTTCTACAGTTACTCTGTTTACAGCACAATCATTTAATACACTAGCGATAAGTGGATCCAGTTTGTTTCACTCAAATATATTACATGCAATTTACCATTGTATTAGTCATCGCTGTTGTTGAAGATTAGTCGCAGAGGGGATATGTTTATTTACACCGTTCGTCTTTTAGGGCAGGGCAGGAATACGTGTGAGGTTGGGCGTCCCTAAACCAGTTTAAACCCCAAGTGACAATTGCCACTGGCCGTTCCAAGGCAGTACTTCCATCTTCCCCTTATTGTCTGTTTGTTAATATGTCGTTGTGAGTCTTTTGATAGACATGTACATTTGATGTACGTTGTTGTCATGGTGCTGTTCGGGCGGCTGTGTGTTTTGTATGTGGTGTTTCCTGCATGACTCATACATGTACCTTTAACATTTGTGATGGAAAGGTTCAAGTCTAAAAAGGTAGCCATAAGGTCTAAACGAGTCGCCTTAACACTTTTGCTTTCAAATGTTATAGTGTTGTCTGCAAAAAGTTGTCAGTCTGCTACAGTGTTCGTTTGTTTAATTATCTCTCATTTTCTTAAAAAAATATTACCACCGTAACAAACAATAACGCAGCATCTCAGCTGGATCCAAACTGTTTTTACAGGTAATACCAGATCTGACATAAGCAGCGACGGGTTAAAGCGGGGAGTATTAGAATAGTTAAAGTATTTAGTTTCGCTCATAAGGTGCTTTAAAGTTTAATAACAACAAACAGTTGGAACAAACTCAACGAGTTGTAGCATGTTTTACGATGTAGTGACGTTCTTAATAATGATCATAGTTTGAGTTGAACCCTTTCGCTGGCAGCAGCGAATCTGTGATTACCCATGTAAATTGTTTGGATCTAGTTCCGATCCCGAGTGACCCAGATCTTCAGTGTCCAAAATATTTGATTATGTTTGTTTTTCGAAACAAAACAGATGATAAATGAAAACAAATACCTCTAATTAAAAATGAGCGATCGACAGGTCTTATAGATTAACACATATCTAATCATTATGATTATTCTTTCGACACTTGAACGTTGACTTTCTAATTTATAATAAATATAATACAGAGTACTATCATTAATATGTTTTTATAAATACAGAGTAAGATCGGAAGGCTTTACTGAATTTTCTGCACCCTGAGTAAGTGTCATCTGCAAACATTGTTGTCTGCTTCAATTCTGAAGGATCATTATATTTCATTTCTTTTCAAAATTCAGAGATAGAGTGTCAGACAGTATAGATCCTGATAAGACTTCGAGTTTTGAGTTACCGGGTGTCTCATCTAGATCCAAACTGTTTGCAAATGTAACCACACAATCACCAATATAGTGCTAAACGTTAATTTACATCTTCATTAAAATATCTCTATAAATGAGCATAGTCTAAGCAACAGTCTTTAAGACAGGAACATGGTAGCTTAACGCATGATGAACGTTATGCAGAAAGTTTCAATATATATGGGCTTTCTGTATTACCGTTGGTACCAAACTGAATTTCAGAGCAATGTGTAAATTAGCAATGACAAGAAGGGAAATAACACATTTTAAGAAAAGTCAATTAAAATACTCTCTGGATATCTAAATTTCTGAATGAAATAAAACGCGATTGCAGTTAAAAGATTGGTGCATAATGAGCAAAAGGATAAACAGTCATACAGGGAGCGACACACAAAAGGGCACGGCACCAAAACATCATCAAAAAGGAAACAACACAGCAACCAGAAAAAACGTTACGAAACTCACAAAAGACATCAAACATTTACCGTATATGAACAAAGTCAGACTATGGATAAAAGCAATAGTACCGCTTTGGAACGGTCAGTAGCCAAAAAAGGCTATTGGGGACTATACCGGGTTTGCAGGTACCCAACCTCATGCTTATCCAAAGTCAAAATGCAATGTAAAACCCTTCCAGATAACTCCACAACACAAGTAACGACGCAAAGACAAAACTATTATATTGAAATATAAAAGTACAAATATGAGCCATACAGGAAACACCACATACAGAACAAACAGCCACCCGAACAGCAACACCAGAAAACACAGCAAATGTACATAACTTCATTTATATATATCATATGTACTTATCAACAACATCATTTATACTTTTGTTTAATTATTAATATATCATGTGTACGTACAAACAACATCATTTATCCTTAGAACAACCACTAACATCCCATATCTACATATCAACAGCATCACCTTATACCTCAGTACCACTGCATATATCTCATATATATGTACAAACAACACCATTTATTCTTTAGGACAACTACCAATATCTCATATCAGCATCATATTACACTTCGGTACGACTCATATCTGCGTATTAACAACAGCATCTGATAGCTATACATAGCATAAGCAACATCTCGTGACATTAGTTCAATCACAACCAATATATTTTTACTAAATAAGTCCTTCTCAATTAGTCGCTAATTCATATTCTAAGTGAGACGTATGACCAAACTAATCGCCATCACCGTAATATTATAGTTTATAGATCACTACTATCATTACATCTTGTAAATAAATTCCATAACTTGGAGATCATTACTATTATTTCATAAGTGACATAGCTACCAATGCATTGGCATAATCAATATCTCGTAATTATGATCATACTTTAATTTAATATTATATGTGAGTCTAATACGACAACTTATAACTAAATACGTAGAACGAAATACAGGTTATAACACTATATAGCTAAGTATTATCTACAACTTATAATATTGTGCCATTACAAGCTACATATGGCAATATGCCTCCGGCGCCGGTGTATACCTAAGTGTCATCACCAATACCATAATATTATGTCAAAGTGTCATCACGAACCACCTATCAATAAATGCCATCACTATCAATGTTTGATTAAACCCCGCCAACATCAAAGTATAAGTATATTCCATCATCAACAACCTCTGTAGCTGTTACAATTTAATGCAGGAGCAATCGATGGTGTTAGAGGGAAATCAGGCTTATTCGGTCTCAAGGGAAGGTTTGGAAACTTAGATAATTTGAAATCAAAATCAAACGCGGAGACGTTTTTATTGGCAAAGGAAACACAGATGTCACAGAGTACTAGAGGCGGAGTAGGCAATATTACAGCAAATTTTGAGTTGATAGTTACATACTCAACGATTTGTTTCTATCTTTAAATGATGTGCAGTAGCTACAAGTTAAAATATACATATACGCCGTTTAAACCTTTAGAAAAACAATTACAGAAAGTTTCTAATTGCCACTGACGGTTTTATATAACAAAAGATTTTGAGAAATCAAATGGGCCCCTTTCCACGTTCAATATTCATGTAAGAAATAATGGCGTCATAAATATTTATTGAAATTTTATCATGTAAACTTTTCAAGGAAATATTTGTTTTAACAAAAACTGTAGAATCAGATCTATATTATGTCAAAAGCAAACAGAGAAGATCCTGATCAGTCGATTTCTATATGAGGCATGTGATCTAGATCTACTCTGTTCGCAAATGCGTAAAATGCGTTTATATGAACGAAAAGGTTAATCAGGATATCTAAAAAAAAATTATGCTGGATACAAGAGATACGGACACGATGGTTGTTCCAAACATATATCCTCCTTGTTGATATGTTGATGATGCGCAATACAGATGATGCAGTTGGTTGTTTCATTTTGTTAAGACCTTCAAAGAAGAGTAGTGCCATTTATTTAAAGCAAATAATTTTAGTAGTTTGATTCACATATCAAAACGGAAATTTCTCCCTCCTGTATACCATTCATACGCCGATAAAAGGCGGGCCAAAATCACTCCAACAAACACACCTTTCACCTGATAAGAGATTTTAACCCTTGACGTGACACGCATTTGAAAACAGCTTGAATCCAGTATCCAAGCTTATAAAACTTTTTAGTTAAGTCTGAGTTTGTTCTCAAGCTTTTGATTGGCCAGATTTGAGCCTGTGGCTCAAATCTGGCCAATCAAAAACTTGAGAACGAACTCAGACTCAACTAAAAAGTTTTATAAGCATGGACCTTGATGAGATGCCCGAGTAACCTGGCGTATGATCAGGATTCAATCTGTTTGGTACTCGGTCAATAGATTAATCAAAAGCTTAATCAAATCGGACGCAGTCAAAAGTGAACATACCAAATTAGGCAGACTTACATGTAACATAATACATATTCATAAAGCCATCATTTTTAACACGTTCATCAGATGAAGGGTAAATTAAACACACAAACCAAGTCAAAACGCCATACTTCTGAATGGTATTCAGTAGACAGTGTGTTATAAAGATGTATTCTATTTAACATAACGAATCGAACTTTTTTAAGTATAACAATAGTCTGTCAAAATGTATTCTAAAATTCACCAGAGCTACAGATAAAGGTGCGTGCCCATATACTAAAATCGTCATTTCTCCACCAAACTATATACTGTGGCCACTCTTCGAGACGATTCTAAAGAGTCATTTCTCCACCAAACCGTATACTGTGACCACTCTTTAGAATCGTCTCGAAGAGTGCCCCCCCCCCCCCCGAAATAGGGTTTGGTGGAGAAATAAAGGAACTATTCTGGAAACTGTTTAAATTTATGCATCTTATCTGGACCTCTTATTAAAAAAAATATATTACCTTGTCATAACTTAGTCTCAAAACTCAAACTGAATCTGCCAAAATCTTAACCATACATTCGCCAAAATGGTATGAAAATCGCCATAAATCATTATTTTATAGCTTATATTAGCATAATCATTTCTTAAGTTGATCAAAACAATATTATTCAAGTTGTAGTAAATTTCATTCTGAGTCTTGAGTCTGAATTTCAGACTCAGTGCTTTGTGAATACGGTCCCGAGGCTTTTTGCTTGAGCTCATTCTAAAGCATCAGACCAATCAGATACTTGAGAATGAGCTCAGACTCAGACTGAGAAGTTATATAACCTTGGACCCAGGAGCAAACAATTAGACTATTTCCAATTCGATCAAGCATTTTCGAAACAATTGACCGAATGTCAAACAGTCTGGATCCTCACGAGAGGCCGATTTACTCGACGTCTGATCTGGATCCACACTGTTTGCAAATACCAATCAGGTCGCGATTATCAGGAGAAGGATTAAGAAACAAAACAAATTCGTGCCAGAATACCTTGTTAACCCATTCCCTCATAGGCTATTTTTAGATACAACCTCTTTGAATAAATCTACCGAAAAGGAGCATTAACTAGAGAAAAATGACAGTTTTAGAATTTTTTAGCTTGAATTCATTTTGATAAATAGAGCATTTGCTCCTATAGGAGCAAATGCTCTATTTATCACAATGGTTTCACAAAGTGACTTTTACAGAGTCGTCAAAAGTCGTCAATATCAGGAATGGGTTAAATGGATGTACTAAAGGTACGGATGCAGTATTTGTAATTCGCTTTCCCCGAAAAGTAACCTACATTATTTCATATTTAAACAACATTTAATTTCCATAAAACCTCAATAATCCCAACTTTTAGTAAAGATCTGATGATTATTTAAACAGGTGACTGCTTAATGTGGGGTGCAAGTCATGCAGAAAGCTCCTAGATCAGCCTTCTGCTTGACATCCACGCTGCATTAAGCTGCCGTCGTTCTCAAAGACCGATACTGCGTTTGGATCAGCATGGTTTTATTGTTTGCAGATTGTTAAAGTAAAGTATACATCAGCTGAAATGAGCAAAATGTTCAGGAATGAAAAGTTCAATTTGTCAAAAGTTCAGCCGAGGAGAATTGCAAATCTGATGACTTTTAGAACGTGCCGATTAATTATTGTCCCGTGGGAATTTGTGAAAGTTTCTTTGATAAAACAGTATAGGGAAATGGATTATGCCGAAATAACACATTTACAAATGAAAGATTTCATTAAATGTTGCACTTTGTTAAATGGTCTTGTAAGGTGAACGTTAATAAAACATACGGCTAATAACAAATGACTTCAATTTCAATGCACTACTGTAATCATTCTAATAAACGCCCAAACATCCTAACCGAATACACGTTTCATTCGGGGAGAGGGGGACTAATGCTCAATAAATCAACTATAATCCTGTATAATTACAATTAGGTAAAGGAATATAGTATTTCAAATACATATGGTAGCTTAATGCCGATTTAAAGCAAGCTCCCCTGAGAACGTTCTCTATTTCTTTAATTATTCAACCAAAAAATGCAAGAAACTCTTTCTGATATTGTAACTTCCGACAGGGTTTGTTAGAGGCAATGCGGTACTTTTTTGTAGTGAAAAGTTAGCACCAGGCAGGTTTGACACATAAACCGAATATTATATCAACAAATATCCATCCATTCAGTATACAGTAAAACCTCTCTACAATGACCACTAAATCGCGTTAATCAGTTGGTATTTAGGGCAGGTTGCTGCTTAAAGCAATGTGAAAGTGAAACAGAACGCTCCTATAGGAGCGTTCTGTTTTACTTTCACCTTGCTCTAAGCAGCGATCTGTCTTTAACATAAAATAATTGTTGGAATTTAGTGGTCATTATAGAGAGGTTTTACTGTAAATATAAAGAAGATTTTCTACAGGTAACTGGATACTGTTTTAACTTTTCGATAATTAGGCTGTTGTATTGTCAATTGTGTACATGTATTTACCCTTGTCTGCTAAGCCTGACCTGACCCTGATATGCAAGTAACTTAAATTCAAATGAAACACAGAGTACCTCGTTTTAATAGGATCCAAGCTGTTTGACACTCAATTAATAGCATCTAAAACAGTTAAACCTTTCCCAGTTCTATATTAATTACAAATTTCATTATCTACTGAATATTTATTCATGGTTATAACAGTTATAATGAAATATAGAAGCTGATACAATGCAGCCATTATAGAAAGTAAAGAAAAAGATATATTAATTTTGAAAATCAAACAGAGCAGACCTTGATCAGACAGCTCCTCTAGGAACCGTCTGATCTTGGTCTACTCTGTTTGCAAATGCGTGAAAACACGTTTGCATGAGGGAAAGGGTTAAACGAATCGACAGTAGATAACAGAGCAACAAATAAAGGTGCGTACTCAAATACTAAACTCGTCCCTTCTCCATCAAACCCTATGTTGTGACTACTCATTAGAGAGGATTCTAAAGAGTGGTCACAACATAGGGCTTATTGGAGAAATAAAGAAGTTATTCTTAAAAATGTTTTAATTTACGCATCTTATTTGGACCTCTAATTTTGTAAAAACTGTAGTTGATCAGAGTTTTTTTCCAGCAGGCTTAATGTTAATTCATTCAAATCCATATCATTAAGTTGCCTTCGGTCAACGGCCAGTTATTCCCAACATCCGTAGGAGCTGTTTCTAATGTTTTGCCACCTATTAATTTTAAACCTGTTGTAAAAATGATATCTTATACTCAAATCTGTAACAAGTTTCACTTACTGTTTTCAAATGTCAGTCAAATCGAGCTTAGCAGGTACAAGGTTCATATTTAATTTATAGCAAGTTTTATGAAAACAGAAACATTTATTTCCGCATTTCCGCAAAGCCTTGTAGAAATGTATAATAATAAAAAAACGTAATTTGATTTTTTTTTCAAATTGCGTCAAGAAAGGGTACACCGTAACACAAAATGAAAAAAAATCAAATCATGTTAAAAGTTTTAGGCAATGTAACGTAATTTGAAAAAATGAATCAGATTGCATGGACCCTGTGCCTACCGCATATTGTTCAAATGCAAATTAAAAAAAGTTAATATAAAAGAACGAAACAGCAGCATAAAAATTGAAAACAACACTTATAGAAACAGTATTATATGTATTATTATTTATACCTTATACTTTATATCAGTAATAATGAACAGACGTATATTTCAGACACTTTTATCTCGCAATGCACGTGCGATCTGCTCTAGCACGATGCACTAGATATACATCGCCTAGCTGTAGACGTACAACTTTGTGTAAATTATTAACAGTTCGTCCTATTTTTTCGACCGATCCAATGCCTGATTTGTTTTTCAAATTCGTAACCGAATAATTTGCGTATTGGCTAAGGTTGCGCAATATAATAAAGTTGATCAAATCTTGAGTCAATATGCTGGAATCACATGGTTTGATTTAAATAGGTGAACATATGTCCTTCCATAGTTCTTCTTATCTGAACACCTTCACTCCATAGAGTCCGATTACGTCGCGAAATCGCCAAATAAAACTAATTTCGTAAACTATGCATGTATAATTATAATTTGTTTTTGTTTTTACATCAGACGCAATATATCTATAAAAGTATTTCCTTTCAGCGGGATTTGTGTATCGTTTTATATGTTGATTTGATTATGCGCCACTAGTGAACATATTAATGTTCAAGAACATTTGCAGCAATAATAATAAGAGTTTATGAAATCCTATTCAATCAGAACTGGGTCCGAGATTATAAAACGCACCTGTCCGAGTTCATTATCAAGTACCTGTTTGGTCAGATGCTTGAGATTGATCTCAGATTCAAGTAAAACACGTTTATAGAGGTTTCTTCAATTTACCCAAAGGAACGGACTCTAAACAAATCGAATCGATATATTATGGCTTCCTTTTTAGATTTGAATCTTTCCATCACAAATGATAAAGTTTAGTTCAAAATATACGATAAAAGGGAATATTTCAAAATTGTTAATTATCTTTATCTAGATGGAGATATGCCCATTTTTACATCTTATGGGGTCTATATTTCTCAACTTATTCGGTTTAACGTGTTTTCACGCATTTGAAAACAGAGTAGACCCAGATCAGACGACTCCTAGAGGAGCCGTCTGATCAGGGTCTGCTCTGTTTGCTAATAGAATTAGATAGATCGGTTTCTTTAGTTTCTAAAATGGCAAGAATGTTCCACCTTCCATATTTCATTGTAACTATTGTGTCCATGAATATTCAGTAGGTATTGAAATTTGTAACAAACATGGAACAGGGAAAGGGTTAAGCAAGGTTACATATGTCATACAATTCGGAAAGCCTTTTTCAAAATTTTATTATCGATTAGCAAATGTAATTTCAATCTACGGACGTTACTGCAACAAAACATTTCTCAATCAGAATTCTATGATGATGTAATCTACAAACTACAAATTCGGGGTCATATCAATTTTCACTATTTGATTACGCATTAAACGTTTAGGAAGGAAGGTAATGACCCCATTATATTGCAACGCACTGCATGTTTGGTTATTGACCCCTTTACAGTCGGTAGCCACGCTTCACTTTTTCTTGCACGATGACAGTTTAGTACTCCATGATTTGTATACGCTTAAACCCGGAAACGGGATGAGCTTACCAGACGCATGTATTGCCTTTTCTTTTAGCGTAAGCGTAAGCGTTCGAAAAAGAGAAATAAAAAGAAAATCCGCAATAAATATTTCAGAATTTTATTACAGTAAAGCCTTCTTAAGCGGCAAAAAACAGGTCTAATTATGGGTCTGTGAGGCAAGTGTGTGGTATCTTAAAGCAGGTGAAAGGTAATGCAAAATCTCCTATAAGTGCTTTCAGCATTATTATTGCCCTGCATTAATCAACCACTTGCGTTTTAAGGCTCCTGTGTTCAATAAATGTGTGGCCGCTTAAGGTTCTACTATAGCTATTTTCTCTTAACACGTTCCTCTGAATTGTACAACAGGTCGTACCGTCCAATCCATTTACACGCCTTCAAGACATAGGGCAATTTATTGTTTTTGTTCGATTATTGGATGAAGTGAGGAATGTGAGAAATATCAAATGGGGTTTTGTCATTGTTTTAATCTCTAGTTATTGACAAATCGTTACAAAATGCTATCCTATAGTGTCATCATTTATTTTGCGGATTCTATTTAAATTTCAAATGATGTTCTTATCTTTAATCTTGACTCTCATGAGATGTTTTTCTGTAAAATCCATACATGGGCCATTTTGTCTGCAGCATTCAATTGGATTTCTGTCAAAATTAAAGAGATAACTGACAATTACTGGTCTCAGATGTGGAAACACGTTGTGTTTATTTAGGACTGGGGTCTTGTAAAATGTCCCCCAACGATCCTGTATTAACCTGTCTCCACTATGTAGCTCTCATCTGTAACAATATCGTCTAATGTCAAATAGTTTCGATCGACCCTTCAATCCTGTTTAATAAACACGATTCAAAGTAATTGTAAACGATTATCACAAATTCACCAATATTGTGGAAAGAGTTATTTGCAATACAAATACATACAGTCATAGTCTAGGGTTTGGATAAGATGCGTACCGATCTATGCGTACTGATCTGTGTGTACTGATATATACATACTGATGTATGTGTACTGATATATACATACTGATGTGTGCGTACTGATATATACATAGTTACATACTGACAAGCAAGGTTTTACGCAAGCGTAAAATGGCTGCGTAGCATGTCTTTAAGCAGGATAGAAGAAAAAGAGGGAGCAATATTGTTTAGTAGTTTTAATTAACAGATACATTGGGAAAATGAGCCAGGATGCATCATACCGGTGTATGACAGTCAGACACCAATAATACACATTACGTCACAGATCAATGGTATTCATGCACAATGGTGAAATATTCAAAACGGTCAACAAAACCACGAGTAAAAGGTCTCAGCTAAATAACTTTACCAAAGACAAAATTCAAACAAAGGACATATTTTTACAACATTTTTGTACAAAATTGTTTTTAAACCAAAAGCACGTAAACTAAGGGTGCTAACAAAAAAAATGAGGGAAAAAAAAATTATGGTTCCACCAGGGATCGAACCCACGACCTCACATTTCCTAGCCCACCGTTATGTTATAACCCTTCGACCACGCTGACTGCTATAATTGAACATGTTCTTTTAAATCATTTATACCTAATACACTAGCATTTTCACTGGCAGAAAAGAAACAAATAACCTCGACAAAAAATTAAATGAATATATATAAATAAAAGCTTGTCTCACAGTAACCCATAGTTATTAAAAAAGACAAAACACAGGAACGCAGAAACGCATGGTCAAAATTCAAAGCCGTATAAGTTTATAAGTATAAATACATACTGATGTATGCATACTGATATATACATACTGATGTGTGCGTACAGATATATACGTACTGATGTGTGTCTACTGATGTGTGTGTACTGATATATACGTACTGATGTATTCGTACTGATCTACGCGTACTGATATATACGTACTGATATATGCGTACTGATCTGTATGTACTGATATATACATACTGATGTATGCGTACTGATATAAAGTACTGATGTGTGTGTACTGATATATACATACTGATGTATGCGTACTGATATATACGTACTGATGTATGAGAACTGATATATATGTACTGATGTGTGTGTACTGATATATAGTACTGATGTATGTGTACTGGTATATAGTACTGATGTGTGCGTACAGATATATATGTACTGATGTGTGTGTACTGATATATATGTACTGATGTGTGTGTACTGATATATAGTACTGATGTATGTGTACTGATATATATTACTGATGTATGCGTACTGATATATATGTACTGATGTGTGTGTACTGATATATAGTACTGATGTATCTGTACTGATATATAATACTGATGTGTGCGTACAGATATATACATACTGATGTATGCGTACTGATATATACGTACTGATGTATGCGTACTGATATATAGTACTGATGTATGTTTACTGATATATAGTACTGATGTGTGTGTACTGATATATAGTACTGATGTGTGTGTACTGATATATAGTACTGATGTATACGTACTGATATATACATACTGATGTATGCGTACTGATATATAGTACTGATGTGTGTGTACTGATATATAGTACTGATATATAGTACTGATGTGTGTGTACTGATATATAGTACTGATGTGTGTGTACTGATATATATTACTGATGTATGCGTACTGATATATAGTACGGATGTGTGTGTACTGATATATAGTACTGATGTGTGTGTACTGATATATAGTACTGATGTGTGTGTACTGATATATAGTACTGATGTGTGTGTACTGATATATATTACTGATGTATGCGTACTGATATATAGTACGGATGTGTGTGTACTGATATATAGTACTGATGTGTGTGTACTGATATATAGTACTGATGTGTGTGTACTGATATATAATACTGATGTGTGTGTACTGATATATAGTACTGATGTATGTGTACTGATATATAGTACTGATGTGTGTGTACTGATATATAGTACTCATGTGTGTGTACTGATATATAGTACTCATGTGTGTGTACTGATATATATGTACTGATGTGTGTGTACTGATATATAGTACTTATATATAGTACTGATGTATGCGTACTGATATATAGTACTGATTGTATGCGTACTGATATATAGTACTGACGTGTGTGTACTGATCTATACGTACTGATGTGTGTGTACTGATATATAGTACTAATGTGTGCGTACTGATATATACGTACTGATATATAGTACTGATGTGTGTGTACTGATCTATACGTACTGATGTGTGTGTACTGATATATAGTACTGATGTGTGTGTACTGATATATAGTACTAATGTGTGTGTACTGATATATACGTACTGATGTGTGTGTACTGATATATAGTACTAATGTGTGTGTACTGATATATACGTACTGATGTGTGTGTATTGATATATAGTACTGATGTGTGTGTACTGATATATAGTACTGATGTGTGTGCACTGATATATAGTACTCATGTGTGTGTACTGATATATACATACTGATGTGTGTGTACTGATATATAGTACTGATGTGTATGTACTGATACATAGTACTGATGTGTGTGTACTGATCTATACGTACTGATGTGTGTGTACTGATATATAGTACTGATGTATGCGTACTGATATATAATACTGATGTGTGTGTACTGATATATAGTACTGATATATAGTACTGATGTGTGTGTACTGATATATTGTACTGATGTGTGTGTACTGATATATAGTACTGATGTGTGTACTGATATATAGTACTGATGTATGTGTACTGATATATAGTACTGATGTGTGTGTACTGATATATAGTACTGATGTGTGTGTGTACTGATATATAGTGCTGATGTGTGTGTGTACTGATATATAGTAATGATGTGTGTGTACTGATATATATGTGCTGATGTGTGTGTACTGATATATAGTACTGATTTGTGCGTACAGATATATAGTACTGATGTGTGTACTGATCTATACATACTGATGTGTGTGTACTGATATATAGTACTGATGTGTGCGTACCGATATATACGTACTGATATATAGTACTGATGTGTGTGTACTGATCTATACGTACTGATGTGTGTACTGATATATAGTACTGATGTGTGTGTACTGATATATACATACTGATGTGTGTGTACTGATATATAGTACTGATGTGTGTGTGTACTGATATATAGTACTGATGTGTGTGTACTGATCTATACGTACTGATGTGTGTGTACTGATATATAGTACTGATGTGTGTGTGTACTGATATATACATACTGATGTGTGTGTACTGATATATAGTACTAATGTGTGTGTACTTATAAATAGTACTGATATATAGTACTGATGTATGCGTACTGATATATAGTACTGATGTGTGCGTACTGATATATACGTACTGATATATAGTACTGATGTGTGTGTACTGATATATAGTACTGATGTGTGCATACTGATATATACGTACTGATATATAGTACTGATGTATGTGTACTGATCTATACGTACTGATGTGTGTGTACTGATATATAGTACTGATGTGTGTGTAGTGGTATATACATACTGATGTATACGTACTGATATATAGTATTGATGTGTGTGTACTGATCTATACGTACTGATATACAGTACGGATGTGTGCGTACTGATATATACATACTGAGCTATGCGTACTGATATAATATTATATGTACTGATATATACGTACTGATCTATGCGTACTGATATAATATCATATGTACTGATATATACGTACTGATATATAGTACTGATGTGTGCGTACTGATATATACGTACTAATATATACGTACTGATATATGCGTACTGATATATACCTACTGATTTATTCGTACTGATATATACGTACTGATGTGTGCGTACTGATGTGTGCGTACTTATATATAATGTGTGCGTACTGATATATACGTACTGATGTGTGCGTACTGATATATATGTACTGATCTATGTGTACTGATCTATACGTACTAATATATAGTATTAATCCATGCGCACTGATATATACGTACTTATCTATGCGTACTGATATATACATACTGATATATGCGTACTGAGATATGCGTACCCATGTATATGTACTGCTCTATGTTTACTGCTCTATGCGTACTGATATATACGTACTAATCTATGCATACTAATCTATGCATACTGATATATACTTACTGATCTATGCGTTCTGAAATAGGCGTGCTGATATATATGTACTGCTCTATGCTTACTGCTCTATGCGTATTGATCTACATGAATACTGATATATGCATTCTGATGTATGCACTCCGATATATGCGGATTTATGCGTACGTGCTGATCCTTGAGTACTGATCCATGCGTAAATATATACTGATGTATGTGTATTGATCTATGCATACTTCAATATGCGAATTTATCCTTACTGTTATTTGCGTGCTGATATATGCTTACTGATATGTGCGATATACTCGTATGCGTATTGATCCATGAGTACTGATCTGTCAAAATCTGTTATTTCTCAAACAAACCCTACTTTGCTGCAGCTTATTAAAAACGCGTCGGATTTGCATCAGGATAGAGTTTGACGGAAACATATATACAAATGCTTAAACCACATTTTCTACATACGATTTTAATCTACAGCACTTGCCATATACGCTCGTATGTACGCTTTATAATACATCTGCGTAATTAAGTCGATGCTTTCATGTCAACATTTTGTTATCATATTGCTGTTTAGTAAATCCGTATTTTACCATGTAGAGGTTTGGATATAGAACCCTGTGTTAGTCCATTGGTTCTTAAAGTCACATGTCTAAAACACGGATGTGTTATGGGGTCCCCGGTCGGGATTCGAACCTGTAAGAACACCCAACTAGGAAAGCGAACGATATACTGACTGAGTTGTCGCCTTTTTCTAATGCGGTTCAAAGCACTGAGAAAACAATGCCAATTTTTTACAAGCTGAACATATTTTCTGCTACAACAGCTCATTCATGCAAAAGATTGAACCTCCTTAATCCTGCTTAACCCATTTAATTAACATTTAGCCTGCTATGAGTGGATGAGAGGATACCTTTGCAAACAGTTTGGATCCAGATGAGACGCCGAGTAACTCGGCGTCTCATCAGAATCCAAACTGTTTGACATCCTGATTGTATTTTGGTACAGAAACTAATTATAGGTTGAGTTTTGAAAATGTTTTAGGTGAAAATTATTTAAAAATAATTCGCTCAGCAGGTTAAAGGTTAATTCCTAGATTATTTAAGGAACTCCCGTCCAGATATTTTGGAAGCCGCCCATGTTTCATGTTGAGGAGGTAGAACATAGTTGCTGGTATAAGTCATTGCATTGATGGTTCAAATGACTTGCACTTGGGAGGTAGGGACAGTTAAAAATAGTACAATATCATAGTTATTTACTAATCTTAGATACAATGTTAGATACAATATTTATTTAAGTTTTCTGTGTAATGAAATATAATCATGACAAAGATATACTGTAATAGGAATGTGGACATTGTGTTTATAGCTTGGTGTTACTCCTGACCACACGTATGTACAATTTATTGCATTATAGTTCAATACCTTCTACTAACCTGTTACAAGATACAATAATCAAGATGCAAGATACATGAATCAAGATACAAGATACGAGAAACAAGATACAAGGTACAAGATACAAAATACAAGATACAAGAAACAAGAAACAAGAAACAAGAAACAAGAAACTTTATTTAGAGTCGGTTATGCAAAACACAATATCATTAGCTTTATAGCTATTTTCCAACAAACAATGCAAGTAACAATTAATTAGTAAATAAAAGAACAGCACCTATTTCATATGCTGAAATTAGCAGTGAAAGTTGACAGCATAATTTCAAGAACTGAGTAGAATTTAATTTAGTGAAAAATATATTATTGGGAAAAGTTACACAATGTTTTCATGGTCACGTATTTGAATATGGTTTTCTAATTAGAGTCCACACTCTTTTCCAAACTTTTCCAATAATCAAAAGTAGCGAAAAATGTTTTATAGGTAGTGGGCTCACATTATGCAGGATATATAAAAATGACGTGTATAACTAAAAGAATACATTATCACACACTATGGTTACATATTATTTGCAGGCAGGGTCTATTCTGTGTATTCTTTAAAGAGGACAAATTGAAACATGAATATGCACACAGTATAATTATGTACTTTCGTGATTGCTAGTTTCAGGGCGTTTGTATTTCAGGCCGTACTGTTAATCGCCTGTTATGGCGATGACCGGGGGCGATGCAGTAGAGTGGTGTTATACTAGTGACCTAGGAGTTTTGGGTTTCATGCCTTTGCCCAACCGGTAATGCTTCCTCAGAAATAGCCAGGTAGATATTTGAATATTGCTGCGGAGCATGTTTCAAATATAATTCTTACTGAATATACATACATTATTTCTCCTTATTACTTCGTGTACTCATTGTAAGAGTCAGTGAAATAAAACATAATACAATAAAGCAATAGCAAATAAATGGGTGTATCTAATACCTATGACAACCCAGCTGACGAGTCAGGTCGCCTTCAGCTAGGGGTCAGTTAAAGTCTGAATCAAAACACTCGTATTTTCTAGTTAGAACTACGAACAGTGTTACTCCCTGTGTCTATTTTTATACATTGTTTCAGCTGCATTTCCAAATAAAGGCAGTAACATGTCACATTTTTGCTGATAAAAATCACATAAATAACCCCTATAAATGCGGTCATTCATTTTTCTGACGGAACTTATCAAAGCAACTTGAAATCAGTGTCGTTCTCAAATCTAGTACCAGGAGTTACATCTTACCCTGAGGTATAAAATGCAATTGCTTTGTTCTGTGGTCACTTGTGAACAAACCAAAATAAAATCCATATAACTTCAAATAATTCTATTTATAAAACGTATTGTCTTGCTTGGAGTAAAAAAATAAAGATGAGACTAGACAAAGACAGCAAATGGTGAAATAGAATGTGCAAAGAAAATAGAGGGACAGAACATAATAAGAGGGTAATACAGTAAAACCCCTCTAATGCGACCATCAAAAAGGGGCATAATTCTAGGTGGCAGAGGCAGGTGTTAGCTTAATACAGGACGAAAGTTATGCAGAAAGCTCCTATAGGAGCTTTCTGCATAAATTTCGTCCTGCATTAAGCAACCACCTGCTTTAAACGACGACAGTGGCTGTTTATTAAGTGGTCGCATTTGCGGGGTTTTACTGTATAAGAGAAGGACTGGGAAGAGGCAATACAGGAGATATATAACGGTTAACTCGATAACAGAAGGAGTGAGTGAGTGAGTTGGGTTATACGGCACTGCGACAACAGAAGGGGTGAGTGAGTGAGTTGGGTATACGACACTGCGACAACATGAGGAGTGAGTGAGTGAGTTGGGTTATACGGCACTGCGACAACATGAGGAGTGAGTGAGTGAGTTGGGTTATACGGCACTGCGACAACATGAGGAGTGAGTGAGTGAGTTGGGTTATACGGCACTGCGACAACATGAGGAGTGAGTGAGTGAGTTGGGTTATACGACACTGCGACAACATGAGGAGGATAGAAAGGGGTAACAGGATGATAGTATGTACTAACTGCAGATATATATTATCCTACCAATTTGACATGAGACTCATGCATATTCCGTGTATTATCGTCGGTTATCTTCGAATAAATTTCCGAAAGTATAAGAATGCGCTATAAAAATACAGTAAAACTCCTAATACGACCAGAAAAAGGGGGGCATAATTCACAGTGGCAAAGGCAGGTGGTAGCTTAATACAGAACGAAAGTTATGCAGAAAGCTCCTGTAGGAGCTTTCTGCATAACTTCTGTCCTGCATTAAGCAACCCTCTGCTTATTAAGACAATCAAGTTTATTAATTAAGTGGTCATATTAGAGGGGTTTTACTGTACCATCCTCGTGGAACATCATTATTACCGGCTTTTGGTTTGGTATGTTTTGTCACAGAGTATTACGAACAATCCCGATAAACACGTCGAAATTTAATCGAGTCTCAGGTCAAATTGGGAGGATAATACATGTAGTAAAAACACTTTGTTGTTTCGTGTGTAGAATGTTAAAATGTTGCATTGGCGGATGGTTATAGTAGAATGTTTAAATGGTTATACAAATCATATGTTCGTAACGCTTCGATTGTGAGCAAAATGTATTCACATATTCTTGCATACGAAACTGAATCGAATGTCTTTTTTAAAATTAAAAACAAAACCATTGCACTTTGTGTTTTAAACATTTCCATGCAGACATGTGCACTTTAGACGTGGACAAAGGTTAGCAATACGTAGTCGCTAGGTAGATTGGAGAGGGCGGCGTTTCTTAAGAACCTGTACAAAGTACGCAGATATGGCAGTGGTGGCCACGGCTATCTTCGCTAAACAACATACGCAAGTGAAGACAGGAGTCCAGAAAATATCCATTGATTAGTTAGTTAAGCCAATAGCTTTTCTGGTTAGCCTGCATAATTTTTCCTACGTCTAAAGAACACAACTGCGGAAAACAAATACGACATCTGATGACTACTACTTTCGGATAGATAGAATGACTTTCTTAAAATCTCTTGTATAGCTCTGTTTGTTAAAATGTTTTTAAAAATATTCATTATTACTGAGCATGCCTTCCGATCTGGATCTTATCTGTTTGCAAATGTTAGAGTTGCCGAACCTGACACCGGAGGAGTTTACATGTTGGTTAATATTGTTCAAGAGGAGAAACAGCTGCTAATTTAACTGCAAAACCTTATCAGAAAAAATGTCTGACATGTCGAATTATAAAAAATTGAACAAGAAGTTCTAAAGAATAATATATTTACTACATAATCAACTCTTTCACTGCTATTATGACATCATGACCAGTCTAACAGTCTATCAATCAGATTTGATTCTGATCCGGAATTCTACAACTAATCTGTGAACTCTGGACAAATAAAATCATTAAGATCTAGATTGTCCCGTATCAGTGTGAAACAGTTCTCGCCATAATTTTCAGCAAATCCCCAACATATAAAATTATTTCTTCGTAAGCCGGTTTCTATTTCAATAGTTTTTTACGCGAGTGTTTTTAAAAGATCAGACTGTGTGTTTGTAACTTCAACGACCTTGCTCAACTTGTCGACCATTTTGTGACTAGATTGTTCAAGGTTAACCAAAAATAGGCTGCATATCGACTGTTCCACATTAATAATTGTCAGCTTATCGTATATGATCAATATCTTATTATCCATTGCATTGTAGGCAAACTCTTGCCGTGCTCCATGGTGTGATTTGCATTCCCGTTATTCGCAACATTGTTTATATTGGACGATCACCTCCGTCCACTGCCTTAAACCGGTTGTTTGTAGTCACATAAACATATAAGTTATCCATCCTTTTGTCCACAGACATTTAAGTTATCCATTATTTTGTCCACAGACATTTAAGTTGTCCATTCTTTTGTCCACAGTCATTTAAGTTGTCCATCCTTTTGTCCACAGACATTTAAGTTGTTTATTTTTTGTCCACAGGCATTTGAGTTGTCCATTCTTTTGTCCATAGACATTTAAGTTGTGCATCATTTTGTCCACAGACATTTAAGTTGTCCATCCTTTTGTTTGCCACAAAACACCCGGTTGTACTGTATAAACGTTTAACATTAAATTCGAAATAAATGTTTCTTCTTTTTTACTTACTAAAGTAGTGAACTTATATAATTTATCACCACTTTTTAAAACACTTCATATATGTTGCAACATTATTATTAGACCAACATTTCAAAAGGGTATTTAACCATTTGTCATGTAATCTCATTCATGTCGTGGGAGTTTTAATAGTTATCTAGGCATTTATACGTTTCTACGAACCGGTACGTAAACACCGTTTGGTGTCATTAACTATCCGCTATGATGATAAAGCATCTGCAATAGATGTCTTAGAGCTGTAATAAAGTGCATATGAAATGCCTATTGATTGTTTGGTGTCTCAACCATATTGTATTTATATGTTTGAATGATGTTTATTTCTTATAAAACCAAACGAGACTTAAGCTAGCGAAACGAAATCAAATACTATAATCAAATTTAATTATGAGAACATATTATTTACCCTTACTGAAACCTGATTAACATTTACAAAAGGTTTCGATCCAGATGAGATCCTGAGGAGTAATGTGGAGACTTGTCACAATTCATGTTATTTTACATTTGGACACTAGATTCCCAAAGCTTGATGTAAATAAAATTGAGCCAAGCTAGTTTGAGGGTACAGAAAACTTTAGACAGCTGCCAGGAATCTATTACTCTAGGGTACATGTATAACATGCAATAAAAACAAGAACGTGTATTACTTGGTGGTATACATTTAACAGTTCGGAAAAGTAAACATATTATTAGTAATAAAATTCGGAAAATATGATCCTTTGACATTCTCAATAATATGGCGATTAAACAGTTCAGTTTACACTTTGACAATATTTATTCACAAAACAACAGCAAAAACACAAACTATTCCATTACACCAGATTCGTATTATTAACAGTGATATAAAAAAGCTGATGGGGGATAACAATACCATAAACAATAATATCGTTCGAGATTTGCGGTGTAAACATAGGGATATCTTATCTATTATGGTGATACAGTTGGATTGGAAGTCCAGTGCAGTGGTTTGACGCAATACGGTGTATACCTTGGTACATGTACCTGTGAGGGAAACCTATAATCCAGAGATCGGGGGTGGGGGTTACAGTCCGGAGAATATTTATATATTTAGAATTCACATCTACCTCTACATATGACGTTTACAAAAAAATTGAAATACTGAGACACGCTTTGCTGTATACACATATACACTAACTGATGTTATAATTTTATGCACATGTTGAAAATAATACTGAACCATGCTGCTCTGAAAATCAATATAGGTCGATTGTTAAAATAAACAAGTTCGATTTACTATACATATGGCATATGAAACCTCATACTGAAGGTGCATCATTCTCTTCCATGTTGGGTCTTCAGTATGGTGTATAAAACCTAGTTGTAGCAATTAGATATGTGGTATAATTATGTGTCGTGGAGGTTTACTGTCTTTGTCATTTATGTAGCTGTGGCCATGTTCTTCTTTGATTTAAACACAGATAAACAATTAAGCCTTTGCTGAGAGCATGTTATCATGCTTTGTTAACAAATAAAATAGTTTTGAATCCTGGTGATACTACACAAATGAAATGAATTGCATAGCCGTATATGTTTAGTAGTATGGTGAAAGCTGTAAATTAATGCAATGCAGGTAAACCCTTTACTCCATGAATATTCATGTAAGATATAATGACATCATGAATACTAATTAAATTATTTTTTACAATGGCATATTAACACATGAAATTTCCCCAAAGTAGAAACTGGAGGATCTGATCTACATTATTCCATAAGCAAACAGAGTAGAGTCAGACGGTTTTTATAGAAGTCCTCTGATTTGGATCTATTCTCATTGAAAAGGCGTAGAAAGGCGTATATATAGAGTAAATGGTTAAATATTTAAATGTATGGATACTTATTTTCCTTTGGAGGATCTTGTTTGTTAAGAATTGGCTTGTTGTACTAAGAAGAATAACTTTAAAATGTAGAACTGTTCTAAGTGAAGAGATTCGGTTTTAAACACCGGTTACACCGCCTAGTACATTTAAGTAATATATCGATGGAAATAGTAGTATACCTTTAGCTCATCTGTGCACACCATGTAACGTGAGGTATTGCGGCCATCTTTTGTCCTTATGCCTATCTATCCGTCTCTCCTTACATTTTAAATAACAAGACCTGACAGGTTTAAACATATGGCTTTCGAAAAAGAAAAGTGAAAATAAGCATTTTGTTTAGCTGATTGATGTGATATTTTGAAAATCAAAACCAGTTACAACATTCAGACGGTTATATGTTTCTATATGAGTTAAAATCATGTTAATTTACAACATATCTCCCGACTACAAACTAATTTATTCTGATCCGTTTAATTTTGTTTTAAGAGTATTTTAGTCATATCGCCAAGTCCAACTAATTACAGGTTTACATCAGTATAAAACATCATTTTTAACCATGGCCATTCGATATACGAGTGAGTGAGTGAGTGAGTTGGGTTTTATACGATATATCACAATTGTAAAAAATAACCCGGCGTTGAAACGGTATTTCAGGGGTCTTTTAAGTCCATTCTTTTAAAATATTTGAATGACTCCAATGCACAAAGGTATTGAAACAAATAGCCATGTAGTAGCATTCACAACCCTGTTCTTCATATGAACGCTTTTTTCACCTTTGAAAGCAGAAAACAGAGTAGACCCAGATGAGACGGCTCATGTAGGAACCGTCTGATCATGGTTTCTGTTTGGTTATGAAGTTATTTAAATCTGATCCTACAATTCTTTTGTCTAAGCCTACAAATATCTTTTAATTTTTTATCTTATAAAAAATAAGTTATTGAATATTCGTGAAGTGAGCGATTCATGAAAAACTGTTCACCAGGGAAAGGGTTAAATGGGCCAGTGTCAGTCGCCGTGAAAATACATCAACACAAACGTTCGGAGATGCAGCGCAGGTCGGTCGGTGTTTGATTTGCAACGCCTTGATTTCCCATGTCGGTTTGTTTGAGACAACAAGCAAATTGCGAAATATAGTATAACAGTAGAACCTGTCTTCAGCGGTCATGAAAAAGATCTATGAGGTAGATGGTAGCTTAATGCAGGCCATATGTAATGCAGAAAGCTCATATAGGAGCATTTTGCATTACTTTGGCCCTGCATTAAACAACCACCTGCTTTTTTTAACACCCATATGTTCATTAAATGAATGGCCACTTAGGACAGGTTCTACTGTAATCCCTCCACTGAATGACAATACAAAAAGATCACAAGTATCACAGTAATATAGGTCGGTTAGGCATTTAAAACCGCCTTAATTAATATTGATATTCTCTTCAGTCAAAATACGTAAATGCCCTTGGTCGAACAGTAATATTATATAAACTGATATGTCTCACAAAGGATATACAAAATACCTAATCAAGGTATCCGCTATATGATGTAATAAGTACATTTCGGTAATATTCATATTATGCACTGAATACACTAAGGACTATGCCAAAATGTAATGATGTTCGGATCTCATACATACTATTCAATCGAATTTACGGATAACAATTTATACCTTAGTTTTTATCATGTACATCGTTACGATACATATATGAAAGTACATGAAATATTAATTGGGCTTCACCAACTGCCGTCTTTACGAAAACATTTAACACATTACCTGTAGCATATTCATGTCAGAAATAATGACATCAGACTTCTTTTACGTAGAGAGATTCTTTGTACCGAAGTATTAATACAGACATTAAGACGTAACAGAACAATCAAGGGAATCAATATCAATGGAGCCGATCACCTATTATCACTTTTTGCTGATGACACTTCAATCATGTTAGACGGAACACCCGATACATTGAATGAAACGCTATCCGAATTAGTTAACTTTGCTAACTTATCAGGTCTAAACATTAATTTTGATAAAAGGCATATTGTTTGGTTAGGTTCCAAAAAAGAGTTCCGATTCTATAAAAAAAAACAAATTCAAACTAAGATGGGGCACATCTGAATTTAAAATGTTGGGGTTTCATATTGACTTGGATAAAGGGATTCATTTGAATTATAAGAACAGAAAAGAGTCACTAAAGAAAACAATATCGTATTGGAAAAGAAGGTACATAAGTCCTACTGGAAAAATCATAGTCATAAAAAGTTTGTTAATACCAATGTTCACATGGCAAGATGCTGGACATCGAATATTGAATGAAATAAATGGTTTACCTTTTGATTTCCTGTGGAACGGACGAGCGAAAATAAAGAAAAGCGTAGTCATATAGGAGGAATCAGAATGATAAACATATTCAATGTTATCCTTAAACTTACATGGATCAGAATACTTATTTTACGAGTGGAAACGGATCAGCTAAACACAGAGTATGATTGATATGAAAACAACTGGTTAACTGTGGAAAGCTTTATCCAGACACTATAAGTTATAAGTAATAAAATTACAAATCTCTTCTGGAAAGATGTTTAAAAGTTTTGTTTCGAATTTAATAGCAATGATACACATTAAAAACTTTTCAGATATTCTCTCATTACCAATATTTCATAACGACAAGTTACTCATAAGTATCCAAAGTGTTTTCCTAAACGGGGATTCGATGCATCAATGATCTGTGTAAAAACGGTAGAATTTTGCAGGAAAAATGAAATTCTCCAAACATACAGCATTAGAGTAAATTACCGTCATTACTTAAGGATTACAACACTCTTGAATACTTTCTTAAAGTCGTTTGTAGAATAACAAGGTACATATCTAAGTACTGACCAATTATCAATGCCTTTTATACCTTATCATTTCCAGGTTATCTTTAATTTGAAAACCGTTTGAATCAATTCAGGAAGTCGATTCATGTACGATGCATTAAATAGAAATGCAGATATCCCTACCAATAAACATAAATACAATGCGCAATATAATTTTACAGATGCGCAGTGGAAGAACTTTTATAGCATTCCATTCAAAGTAAAAAACCTTCAAGGGTTTCAAGTTCAAATTTTGCACAGAATTCTACCACTGAACTAATATCTTGAAACGCTAAAAATAAAAACTGGTGCCATGTGTACTCCAGTCTCTTTGTACTAATACAACAGAAACAAGAACACATTTGGTTTTAGACTGTGAAAAAGTAAAACCTTTTTGAATTATATTAGAGACAACCTAACAATACATCAGTATCCATGGTTATAAAACTTTTTAGTTGAGTCTGAGTTCGTTCTCAAGATTTTGATTGGTCAAATTTGAGTGAAAGGCTCAAATCTGACCTATCAAAAGCTTGAGAACGAATTACGACGCAACTTAAAAGGTTTATACGCATGGACCCAGTTCAATATCAAATTAGATAACGCAACTTCTTTATTCGGTTCAGCTGATGTTGAAGTAAACCTTATCACAATCTACCACATATATTACATATATATGAGACGAAATCGCCAGCAATCGATAGGCTTAGACTCCTTCAGTGCATTTATAAATCATCATTTTGAAGTAAAAACATTTATAGCTTCAAACACTAAGAGTAAACTTTCAAAGTTCCATTGCTCTGCAGAAAATCGACAACCCGGGACAGAAATAAGATATGCACAACTAGGCATGGTTCTGATCAATCCTATGAAGTTTCATAAAAATCCAACCAAAGCTTTTTTAGAGAAACCGCGCGGACAAATTAAAATCGGACAGACGGACGGACATACAGACAGACAGACATATAGACGGACGGAAGCCACGCACAAAAACTAATTATCTCCCAAGTATACTGGGGAGACATAATAAGATAATGTAATGTGACCACACCTTATATATATGTTTGTGAGTATATGTATGCGTGCATAAATATAAAGTAGGATTAGGCATATTTGTATAATATATATGTAAGGTGTGTAATGGGATGGTTCCCCGACCCATCAACACCAACGACGGCTTTTTTTTATAATATGTAAAAACTATATGTAATATGTACATATGAATTTTTGGTATTGGTAGAAACTGAAGAGTCAGATCTATTATAACTTCATTAGCAAACAGAGCAGATCCTGATCAGACGGCTCCTACACCATCCCTACTGGGCCTACTCTGTTTGCAAAAGCGTGAAAACGAGTTTTGTATGAAGGAATATTGAACCTTTCTTGGAATACAGCTGTCAGTGAATGGTACAATTGTAGATATATAGCTAATAGGTATAAACATAATAGAGGCCGACTTCAACCCACTACATCATTGGCTATTTTTAAGATCCTACCTCTTTAAACAAATCTACCGAAAAGGAGCATTAACTAGAGAAAAGGAAAGTTTTAGAATTTTGTAGTTTGAAACCATTGTGATAAATAGAGCATTTGCTCCTATAGGAGCAAATGCTCTATTTATCACAATGGTTTCACAAAGTGACTTTTACAGAGTCGTCAAAAGTCGTCAATATGAGGGAATGGGTTAGAGATGAAGACTGTTCACTTAGCATGCTAAAGGTGGGTCTGAACAATGTTCTGAAGACGACACTGCCTCCGAAATATTGTCATAAAGAGTTGCTCAATCTAATTATTATTAAACGTATCTTGAGTAAGTTACGCGTGATCTGCGATTACCTATGCAAGCAGTTTAAATCCAAATAAGACGCCGAGTCTCTCAAACTCAAACCGAAATTGTCCAACTCCTTTTTTCAAAAACGCGGCACATTATTCTAAATTCATTGACGAACTCTGCCCATATCATTGGAACCGTCACATGTATTATATATGATATAATGCGTCGTTTAATTCAAGGTCTTATCAGGATCTTTTTGATAAAAATATTTCAAACAGGTGGAAAAATTTCCTGTTAGAGACGATTATTTCGCTTTGTGGCAAAAAAATATCTGATACCGCTAAGGAATAAGTTATATCTGATTATACAGTTTCAGGAATGGCCAAGCGATCCTGGGGTAATATGTCATAAATTTCAACTAATTAATATTAATGATGTCAGCACCTCCTATATGAATATTTATGGAATGAAGTGCAAGTCAGAAAATATCCTAGGCATGTATCATCCTGTATTGCTTTGATAAGTGATATATTGACCCTGTATTGTATTTTAATCTCCATAAAATATCAATATAAAACAAAACTAGTGTCGGTTATTTTTATAGTTTTCTTAAAGTTTCAGACCACTTAACAATGCGATTTGTTTAAGAGAAATACCAATGTATTTGACACTGCAAAAACTACAGATAAAAAGTTTTTAATGTCTCACATTCAGTCTATACAAAACCATAAATCCTGTGACTTCCAGAAAGTCGCAATTAATAACGATCCCAGCGGAACCTGTGAAAGGTTCTTTGATTTCCCATCCTTATTTATTTTCACAACAGAGAAACGTCAGACTTTGCGTTTCAACATTTAGCACTCTACAGGAGCATTCGTGAATAACTTTGAAAACCGTTTGAATCAAGATCAAACGTCGAATTATTCACAGAACCGCCAGAATCAAAACTATTTAACACTGTCATTAGGATTTTTAGAATAAATCTAAGAAATTGTGCTGTGAAATTTGAAATAGAAGACCTCTATTATAGACGAAAAGTTGCTCATTATTTGGAAGATTAAGCATGAGAAAGAATGGTTTCCGTTCAACTTCTGAAACACAGTGTCTTTCAATTTGTGCTAAAATATTGAAACAGACACATCAGTCTATAGTTTACTTCATTATTGAAACGTTCACACTAGTACAATCTATCACTACATTGATATTTGTTGTTTGAGATACAGTAGAACCCGTCTTAAGCGGTCATTAATTTATTGAACCCAGGAGTCTTAAAAAGCAAGTGGTTGCTTAGTACAGGACAAAAGTAATGCAAAAGGCTCATTTAGGAGCTTTCTGCATTACTTTCAATCCGCATTAAGCTACCACCTGCCTTAAAGACTCATAGTTTCTGATGGCAACTTGAGACAGGTTCTACTGTATAGGTTTTATCTGCTGTTCACGACCTGGTTCGAATTAGCCAACAACTTTGATTAAGATGACACACATCATATAAATAAAACTGAACAGAAATCAGACAGGATATGCTTTTCATCAGGATCCAGATGTTTTGACACTTGGTCCTAAATTCATGAAAGGCACGATCGAATAGGTAATAGTCAAACAAATGCACCCGAGCCGAAGTTTTTATAACAACGGACTTGGGGTTAAGTCCTCGACACGGTCGAGGTCGATGTACTAACTGAAATGAACCAAGTAATCCACGCAACAACATTTGCTGTAATAACATGGTGGAAAGGTAAATATTCACTCCCTTACTTGTTTAATCGGTTTTAATTTCTTTCGTGTTTTAATCGGTCACAATATAGGTTGTCCTTCATGTTTTAATCGGTCATCAGATACACTCTCTTTCGTCTTGTATCGGTCATAATAGACACTATCTTTCGCGTTCTAATCGGTAATAATAGACATTGTCTTTCGTGTGTAAATCGGCCCAAATAGTTGTAATCGGTCACAAAAGACACTCTCTTTCATCTAGTAATCGGTCACAATAGACACTCGCTTTCGTGTTCTAATCAGCCAAAATAGACACTCGCTGCATGTTGTAATCGGTCATAATGGACATTCTCTTACAAATATAACCTGTCACAATAGACCCTCTCTTTCGTGTGGTAAACTGCCACAATAGACAGTATCTTTTACACGTTATAATAGGCCACGATAGACACTATTTTCTTGTTTTAATCGGGCACAATAGATGCACTCTTTTCGTTTTTAATCTATCACAATAGACACTCTATTTCGTAGTATTATCATTTTCCAGACTAAGTTGTGCCAGCCATTTCTGAGAATACCTTATTGATATTGATAAATCGTAGTAAATCGGCCAAAAACGTCCGTTGATTTCTGCAAATATCTAAGTAGTTTTTCATCTCTTTACATGTTCTGTCTCTTCTAAAGTCGGCGTTTTTCAAGCACCAATCATATATTTACTGAAGAAAATCGACGATAAGAGTTATTTTCATGATATACGCTCGTATATGTGTGTACAATTTTTGGTGTTGATTGATTTATACGAAGCATGAACTTTCAGTCATTTGTTCTAAGTAATATATGACAGGAATACACACTATAACATACAATGGCAAATCTACACAACTATGATACGCGCTTGTATTTAAAATCAGCTAAGACTTAAATGACACAAAGTCTTATCTCATACAGGTATCCGGTTATATTTAAAGATATATACTTCAAATTGTAAATAAAACAAATACAAAACCGAAACAAACAATTATATAACTATAAAACTTTTTTCAGCATCTTTTAATAATCATCTTTAATACACTGCGAGTGGAATGTAATATCTCACAAAAAGATGTGATGCATCATATTGAAAAAAGCAAATGTTACAAAAAATATGATGAAAATGTGTCTCTATTGGTTTCCTCGTTATGGCTTAGCTAACGTTGCAGATGAGACTAACAAAATTCTAAATACAAGCTCTTTGCTCAAACGGATTTTTTTTGAATAGTTAAATAACGCTTAAAAGAGTACATCCCTTTATTATATAATATATATTTGAACATTGCTCTGTCCTCAGTTAAAAAGAATATAACTATATCTAGATATTGTCACTAGAGTCATTGTTAGTAATTGATTTGGATATAAACGGTTTGTTTCACGTTTTATAACCTCATGAGCTTGGTTCAAAAACAAATATGGTTGGGCATTAATAAAGCGATCATTAAATAAATGCACACTGATGGCTTTCATAGTTTGTAGTTGCTCAGTACAGGTATACGAGCTTTCTTTATAACTTTCGCCCTGTATTAAGCTACCAGCTGTATGTCAGACCCAGAATAAGACCCATTTCTGTGTCGCTTTAAAGGAGCTCTATTGTGTATAATTATCCCTGTTGTTCAAACTGTCTGCAATCAATAATAACAAGCAGTTCATCCTTTTACTAGAGCTGAAACATAAACAAGTATGTCATGCAAAATCAAGATATAAGACAATATCAATAACCGCTGAGGAATCTTGAACCTAATAAAATCTGAATAGTACAACCAGCCAACTTTATATAAAAAACGTAATAAAACGGTATAGAATCATTTCATGCATTGGCTGTCGCCCTGCAATATGCTTCGACTAGCACTAGAACAAGACATCTGGGTGTCATTTGAGATATTTTACTTTAATGTACTAGGGACAACTATAGTTGAAACATTAAGCAACTACTTAGTGAATTTAAAAGGGGGTTGCCATCAAAAGCAAAATAAAAGTAATTCAATAACAGTTTTTTCATCTTTCAGTCCATTTTATTAACAGTAAACCCCCTCTAATGCGACCACCAAAAAGGGGCATACTTCACAGTGGCAAATGCAGGTGGTAGCTTAATGCAGGACGAAAGTTATGCAGAAAGCTCCTATAGGAGCTTTCTGCATAACTTTCGTTCTGCATTAAGCAACCACCTGCTTATGAAGACAGCCATGTTTGTTCATTAAGTGGTCGCATTAGGGAACAAGACATTCTTTCCAGTAATCGTGTACAACTCCCTGTTCGGAGTTGAGATGTGCTGTAATCCAGATCACGAGGCATATAGTTGGCAAACACGTTATCCTTTCCATACTCTTTGTATCTAGCGAGAGCATGATAAGTTCAATAGCTAAATAGTGTTATATCTAAGTACAGTTGAACTTCGATATCTCGAACTCGGTTAACTCAAACTACGGGATAACTCGAACTAAAAGTTCGGTCCTTCCAAAATCTTACAATACAGAATTGCTCTAAAATGTATCACTACTCATATCTAGAAACACATTTCACAGCTTAATGCAGGTCTACAGTAATGCTGAAAGCTCCGACAGGAGCTTTCAGCATTACTGTAGACCTGCATTAAGCTGTGAACTTGAGAAATTGTCCAGATTAGAAATCGGATAATTCTAACTTCTGTTATCTCGATCTAATTTATATAGTCCCTTGAAGTTCGAGATATCGAAGTTCAACTGTATACTGAAACCTGAAGTATTGGTACATGTATTACATACGCGTAAGGCTCGATATAATGACAATCTCAGTGATTTATCATGTTCCTATGCGAGATGTAGGCAATACGATGATTCCACCAACAGCCTCGTACGGATCTGTATTTCTCCAACTAGAAACTCCGAAAAATGAACTTGTCCTTTCTTGCTTCATCCATAATGTAAAAGGGATAGTCAGTGACAAAAAGCTAGCCAAACAAGCGCACATCAAATATCTTCTACGGTAGAATATGTCTTAAGCGGCCATCAAAAACAGGTGTAATGTAATGAGCTGGTAGCTCAATGCATGTCAAAAGTAATACATAAAGAAATACTGGATAGTAGTAGTAGTGATGATTATAATAATGATAATAATAATAATTATACAAATATTAATAACAATAATAATGATAATAATAATGATAATATTAATGATAATAATAATAATAATAATAATAATAATAATAATAATAGTAATAGTAGTACAGTCCAAATTAGATCTTATGGCACACCAACATAACCTACTTTAAATGTAAACAAAACATAACTGTAACGGTGGTCTCGAGAAAAAAAATAAATAAAAAAAAATGTATACACCCATCAAAACATATGAAAAAACAAAACTACCCATTCCAAATATAAAACAATAAAAACAAAACAGATTCGAATCAAACTATTATAGCGGCCACCTGGGCATTATCCAGTGTTTATACCTGTAGTGTTTGTAAACATTGATAACAAAAGGTGTGCCATAAGATCTAATTTTACCTGTAGTAGTAGTAGTAGTGATGAAATAAAATAATAATAATAATAATAATAATAATAGTAATAATGATAATAATAATGATAATAATAATGATAATAATAATAATAATAATAATAATAATAATAATAATAATAATAATAATAATAATAATAGTAGTAGTAGTAGTAGTAGTAGTAGTAGTAGTAGTAGTAGTAGTAGTAGTAGTAGTAGCAGTAGTAATTACAATAATAATAATAATAATAATAATAATAATAATAATAATAATAATAATAATAATGATAAAGGCAACGTTTGGGGGAAACACATATATTTCAAAAATTTAGAAATCAATTGATTATTAACGACTTTATTTCATTTCATTGGTACCTGTGTGTAAATATCTTTAATATATATCTACAAATAAACCCGATTTCATTATATCAAAAGTCATTACCCACAAGTTCATTTTTCACACATTGTCAATATCTCGTGTATCCTCCATTAGCCTCCATTGGCCTGGATACAAGCAATGCATCTACGTCTCATGGAGTCAATTATATTCGCGATATCGTTCCACTCCTTGATAAGAGCCTGACGTAACTGTTGAACGTTGTTCGGTGGTGATTAACGTGCATATACGCGTGTTTATTCACCATTTGAACTGTTTATTTTCGAATTATATGTGTTTCCACCACTGTTGCGTTTATTTTGCGGTTCGGTATATTTGCCCTGCATTAAGCCACCACCCGGTTTTTAAGACTATTGTGTTCAATAAATGAATGACCGTTTAAGACAGATTCTATTGTATAACATAAACAGGTAAAACCGTCTATTTGATGTCATCCACACTTCACTCGCTGTATAAAACAGATTAAAATCAGTCCTGATCACCAGTATTTATTAGACACAGATATTTAAGTTGAATATGAAATAAATTTTGTTTCATCATGACAGGAAAGTACTTTATGCTGTTTGGGAATCAACTAACAAAAATACCCAACTGTTCCTTTTTCTTAAAGACAATACGTTAATACGTTATGGTGTCAATACTTGACGAATGTGTTTATGCTACTAGTTAAAATATTTAGTATGGCGCATTACCGCTGGTAAAACTGCATGCATATATTTGTCACCGACATAAACATGAATGGACACTGTTTCTCTATGTCCAGGCACAAATTAGCCGCGGTCTTTGGTTTACCTTAACCCTTCGCTTGCTATTCACGTCAATATACGTGCCTGTAAATAGTGAAGACCCAGATGAGACAGCTCCTGCAGGAGATGTCTCTTCAGGGTCTGCACTATTTACAAGTTGATTGTGCAACCAGTGCACTCCACAGCAGTGGTTGCACAGCGACATACTTGTACACAGTAAAGATATATGTAATTATACAACAGGACATGGGTAAAGAAGGATAAGTGTATTTTAAAATTCAGCAAGCGAAGGGTTAAATTGCATGTTCCGGGAAAGCTAAGACGATATTCAATAGCCTCGTTTGTTTCGTTTTTGATAAGTGTATGCCGGGCAATAATACATAATGACTATATATGCGAACGTATATGTTATGGTATAACCTCTGTACATTTGTCATTTAATCAATACACATTACTCTTAACGGGGCACTTGTGTATTAGCATTTGCAAAAAGTGTAGACCCTGATCAAACGGCTCCTAGAGGATGCAGTGGCCGATGTAGAGATGTTTACCTGTATGCCATTCAATGTGTTTGTGTTCTGTATTGTCTACAAAGCAGTGGATCATGCCCACAATTGTGTGGTGATTAGTCCACACAATCCACTGTTTTATTGCGTACGAATTATATTACTAGAATACAATGCGATTATGAGCAACATCGTTGTGCTAGCCTAACACATGTGGGCATTTTAGTTATGTGTCACCAAACCACTTGAAGAAAACAGCAATCGGCAATTAAGCGGAAATGAGGCTATTGTCACCGAATGAAAGAGGTGGTCTCATCTCGCAAACGCGGAAAATGTAATGGTAGCAAAAACATCGTCGTTCGGAGGCAACCATAAAGCGGCATCAACAAACATTGGTTCTAAATGCACTTTAAGCCAGGGACAGGCATGTAGTTTACACCTTTATACAGTTTTGAACAACATATATTGCCTCCCATTTAATCTATTCGCATAACCTCGACCTGACTCGCACCTGCATTCAGCTTGGATATACGTGAGACTTCCAGTACGTCGGTGTCTCATCAGGATCCAAGCCGTTTGACACTCGACTAAAGGTTTCTTCTCAAACGTTTCACCGAATTGAATGCTGTCACAGTTAACCCTTTTCCTGTTCTGTATTTAGGCCAAATTTCAATACCTACTGAATATTCATTAACAAAATAGTTATAAAGAAATATGGAAGGTGGAACATTGTAGGCAGTTTAGAAAGCAAAGAAACAGATATATCAAATTCTATTAGCAAACAGAGCAGACCCTGATCAGACGGCTCCTCTAGGAGCCGTCTGATCTGGGTCTACTCTGTTTGCAGATGCGTGAAAACGTTTGTATGAGGGAAAGGGTTAAACAGATCCACGATTGTTATAGCAGACACTTTTGTTTTCAAAGCCGAATTATTTAAGGTTAAGAGTGTTGCTGTGCTAAAACTGAAACATACAATATAAATGATTCAACATAAAACTACTTGTAATTTGTTAACTATAAGATAGGGAATTTAAGTGTTTGTCGTCACTTCCTGTTTTGACCCGAAACCGGTCCGACTGTAGTGTTACGTGCCACCCTGGTTAAGCAAAGAAGTATAGATACAGCAGGGAGTTATATACATTCAGTATACTAGGATAATACTATTTCAACCTGAGAAACATATGCTCTATGATTTGCTGTGTAGACCAAGAACAAATGGCCGTCTGATCTGGGTCTGCACCTTTTGTCTTTCAAAAAGCTCCAGCAAGTTTAAACATTTTATATTGGGCCATAAGTTAAACACTAATGGGCTATTCCACTCTGATAAATCAGGATTGAAAGGGTGGGTGGAAGTGATATGCACATTTCTGATGGTTTGGAATGTTAACCTCAAACAAAGAAAGCACTGTATTTATAGAAATTTGATATGTGTGTACTATAATGCCTACATACTATGTGTCAGCTTCATATATGTGTGTATATGGTTCATGTTAGTCCATAAATGCTATCACTTGGCAAGTAATTGTTTCTATGAAAAATAGCATTACCGTTTAGACTCATACCAGAGATTTAAGTCAGACTAATATAAATAAATGCTGATAGGTCTGTCGGAACTAATAAACATATGTTACTATTCGATATTGAGATAATGTGTAGTAGCGAATGTATGATAAGAATCACAAACCTAATTAGTGTTTCCTAATAATTATATTCTACAGTCGTAGGATCTGTGACTACTGCAAACAATTGGAGATACAAAGCAGACCGTAACAGGAAAAAAATACCGACAGGTCAGACATGCCACCGCCTATTTGGCATCGACAGTGAACAGACCTTTTCTTTATTCTTAAAATCCGACAGTATGTAGCAAACTATGGCCGCAAATATGTATAATGTTCTCGAATTTAGACAAATATAACGGGTGAAAGCGTAACGTATGTTTTGCACTACATGCATGCAATTAAGCAAACATCGCTCTGATTATATTAAATGTACAATATTAAACATATAGTAATGTACTTAGTAAATTCACACGAGTAGTTATGTGTCTGCCGTTCTCTGTACAAAAGTAATAAACGTTTCTCTTTTTGAAACGTTCCAAATATAAGAATTAATTTTCATTATCGGCTTATCATTAAACCGGATTAAAACGGAATCAAACACAAATTGAAATTTAAAAAAATCAAATTATCTGATATATATAAAGCTATATTTCTTTTATCTTTTTCTTCAGTCATCACATAATAAAATGTATAAGGTGTCTGACATACATATTAAGAAACACAATAAAATGACGTTCAAGATGAAAAAGAAAATGAAAACAATGCATGCCAATATCAAATGTGCATTCGAGTCAGAAAGTACAGAACAGACCAATCAGCAAGCTAGAACTGTGGTGTCTACACGTCCTGTTACAGGCGTCTCGGTTAGAACGGTCGTGTCTAATCAAAGTCTACACTGCGTTTAAGACAGGTACATCTAGTCAATGGCTACGCTTCCTGTTACAGGTGGCTCCGTTGCTACGTTGCATCCAGTTAGAATCTGCGTTTCCTGCTACAGATTCTTCTATTATAGAACGCTGCGTCTAGTCACAGTTTATACTTCCTGTTTCGGGTGGCTCCGTTAGAACAGTATAAACAGAACGCAATGAAGCATACTGTATAACCGCTCTTTATACACATAAAACCCCCAACAAAGACCGGTTATAGTAGTACTGTGATTTGCCCTCAAAACTGAGAAAGAATATTGCATATGTGTATTCAGTGTTGTTCATGTTTTCATAAATGCAAGGACACTTTACTGTAGTGTTAAAATACTCGGTCAATCAAAATGTTAACGTATATACAGTTGAACTGTGATATCTCGAACTTTCAGTCCTTCCAAATCTTACAATTGCTCTAAAATGTATGCGTGACAGCTTAATGCAAAAGCACGCGTGACAGCTTAATACAGGTCTAATGTAATGCTGAAAGCTCCTATAGGAGCTTTCAGCATTACTTTAGACCTACATTAAGCTATGAACTTAAGACATTGTCCAGATCATAAATCGGATAACTCGAACTTCTGTTATCTCGATCTAATTTGTATGGTCCCTTGAAGTTCGAGATATCGAAGTTCAACTGCATGCTGAGCAATTTTCAAACCTTTGATACATGATATAAAAAACAAGTACTTTAATGTATAGGTACATAACTATATTGAAACTGACCCCCAAAACTAGCTGTTATTGTATCAAATAATGTATCCACTGAATAAGAATTTCGATAGAAAATGCAGTTATTTTTACATTTTAGGACATAACATTATCCGATTCTTTGTGCCGTCGTATGTATTTGATTACATACTGCTACAGATGCATTAATTAATAAAACTATGATTTCTACTTATGATGATAATGTAGTTATGAAGATATGTTACACATGTACTGCAATACTGCAAAAGGAATTTGGCACTTTGAATGCTCATGCAACAAATTACGTGAATCCGATTATCCTGAATATTAAAATATCCCACAGGGTAATCAAAGTTCATATTCGATACGCGCTACAAACTCAATCAATTACATATTCTCGTTAAAAGTCTCTTAGATTTGTTCTCCGGAGAATTGGATGCCATTGACAAATGTATTGAACGGCTTCCAGTATAAGTTACACGATGCATTAGATAACATAAAAGACAACTTGGAGGTAAATTAGTTATACAAAATAGGATGCAAACTTAACATCTGTACACGAGAGTACAGCTTACTAAAATTGTAATAAAATGTTATTATTTCTATTCATTTGTATTCTATAGAAAAGAAAAAGAAATATTTTAGAATGTTTTGTAAATTATTATTATTATACAGAGCTACAGATACCAATGCGTACCCAAATGCTAAAATAGTCATTTCTCCACCAGACCCAATAATGTGACTACTCTTTAGAATCGTCTCTTCGAGACGATTTGAAAGAGTGGTCACATTATAGGGTTGGTAGAGAAATAAAGGGGCTATGTTTGGAAATGTTTAAATTTATGCATCTTATCTGGAGCTCTAATATCATACTTATACTCCGATACGACACAGATTGACAAATCAGCGGATAATACGTTATAAGTAAAACTAGAAGGTGTTGTCTGACAAGGATATTTATTCTTAATTTCGATATTCACACGTGTACATATTATAGACTATCAACAAGGAATTATGTCAGTACTATAGTTGATGCATGCGAGACTGTATAAAATATACTGCAATACTTCCGTTTACATCTCCTACTTTGCTCATGTTGGGAGCTTAACCCTTTCCACCATAAATAGGCCTTTCTATGCCTCTGTAAAAGTCACTTTTTGAAACCATTGCGATAAATAGAGCATTTGTACCTTAGGAGCTCTATTTATCACAATGGTTTAAAAACACATAATTCTAAAATTCTCCTTTTCTGTAGTTAATGCTCCTTTTCGGTAGATTATATTTCAAGAGGTTAGGTCTTAAAATAGCCTATGGAGGAATGGGTTAATTGTGTCAGTAGTGAAATTTCTGCTTATTTGGCAAACGTATCTGCTCTGGCTAGAGCTAAAAGGCAAAAGAAAGATGGTTTGAATAGGGAGTGATATTTCGAAAACCATCATCATACTTACAGATCGACATTCATCATCGTGATCATCCTTTTATTAATCATTCATCTTCATCATAGAGTACATGTATGAGTCATGAAGGATAAACCAGATACAAAACACACATTCGCCCGAACAGCACCATGACAAGAAAGTACAACAAATGTACATGTCTATAAAAACACAAAAAGAGACACACAAAGACAAAACAAACAAACAAACAAAAGGGGGGAGATGGAAGTACCGCCTTGGAACGGTCAGTGACAAATGTCACTGGGGGTTTAAACCGGTTAGGGGGCGCCCAACCTCACACTTATTCCATCCCCACCCTAAAAGACAAACAGTGTAAATATCATATTTCATCAGCTTAATAATATATTCAGTGTCACAGTGCTATCAAACACTTCCATCATCCATCCATTCTTTATTAAAAGAATTCGACACATACGAGCATATTATAAGCAGAACGTCCAAGAAATGTGATGACAAGAGCACATTAGTTGCGTCTTGATAGTTGAGCTGAATCCGTTTAACCCATTCCCTCATATTGACGCTTTTTGACGACTCTGTAAAAGTCACTGTGAAACCATTGTGATAAATAGAACATTTGCTCCTATAGGAGCAAATACTCTATTTATCACAATGGTTTCAAACTACACAATTCTAAAATTTTCCTTTTCTCTAGTTAATGCTCCTTTTCGGTAGGTTTATTCAAATAGGTTGGGTATAAAATAGCCTATGCGGTAATGGGTTAAATGCTCTAACATTGTACTATAGAGCATGATCCGTGTGAACGAATCTGAAATTTAAGCATCGTGTTTTTATAACAGGATATTGATTTTGTCGCTTCCTTAGAAATAATTTTAAATTAATACATTCATTGCAATAGAGTACGTTAAATGTAATACAAATATTAAGCCTTTTTAAAAAGAGCTAATTAATGAAAAAAAGCCTTCCTGAGGAAAGAAAATATTACTTCTTGTGACTGATTAATTCTTACCAAAATGATATTTTGAATTCATGACATCTGTTTTCTTTCAGCGTCCTGTCTCAAACAATTCCAAGATCGAAATTGACATTAAAGTTACATAAATTCATACGTTACAAGTTGTGGAATACGTCGTTTACTTATATTCATGGTATTAAAATATACCACATCTATGTAATAACAATAATTAACCTTTTCAGTGCAGGGAACGAGTCACTAATGTCCATTACAACAGTGCAGATCCAGATGAAAGGACTTCTAGAAGAACACTGTTTGTCAATTCCTTTAAAAATGGAATATTCATGGTAAGCTAGACCTACTTGAATTTTGGAATAGTCCATTTTAATTTCAGTGTTTAAAGGGTTATGGTTATGCCGCATTAAACACTGCTACTTGTGCCAGTCAATATAAAACAGCTACTTGTGTCAGTCAATATAAATACTGCTGCTTGTGTCAGTCAATATAAAAAGCTGCTGCTTGTGTCAGTCAATGTAAAAAACCTGCTTTTTGTGTCAGTCAAATATAAATAAAGTTGTACTTGTGTCAGTCAAAATAAAGAAACTGCTACTTGTCAAAATTAAAAAAAAACCCTGCTACTTGTGTCAGTAAATATAAAAAAACCCTGCTAGTTATGTCAGTAGATATAAAACACTGCTACGTTTGTCAGTCAATATACCAAACTGCTACTTGTATTAGTCAATATGAAAAAGTCCTACTTGTTTCAGTCAATATATAAAAACTGCTTATTGTGGCGGTCAATATAAAACACTGTTCCATGTGTCAATCAAATATAAAAAACTGCTACTTTTGTCAGTCAATATAAAAATTGATAATTGTGTCAGTCAATATAATAAACTCCTACTTGTGTCAGTCAGTATAAAAGCTGCTTCTTGTGGCAGTCAATTTAAAACCCTCCTACTTGTGTCAGTCAATATAAAAACTGTTTAGCATATCGCATGTCGTGTTTGTCTCAAGCAATTCGTCATAAAGTTTGTTCAGATGCACGTCTGTTATGTTCGTATAACTCTTTCAATACCAGCTTATAGCATAACATTTTGGTTTTACAAGCATGCCCGAGCTACAGAACGTCTGGTCTGGATTCAAGCTACATACACCAATCCCGTCGTGATTAACAGGGTACGGGCTACAATATTGTTTTCTTGTACGAATGTGTTTGTGTCAGGTCAGGAATATAAAATGCGGCTAATTGTCAATGCCTTTTGTCAAAGCTAAATTTTATCTACAACGGCTACTTAAAAGACGTCATCCACTCATTCTGGACTTATATGTAATTATGCAGAAAATTTAAATAGAATTTATGTGTATTACCTTTGAAAGTATTAAGCTGTCATCTGCCTAATAATTTACCACCAACAGCAAACTTATATGTATCGATTTTCGTGACCTTAATATATGGATTCATTTCACCGTATAGTTAGGGCGGCACACCTCTATTAAAATTAATACAATGTTACACATAGGTAACCATGCTCGCATACGCTTTTAACCCTTTTGATAATTGTTAACTTTCCTGATAACGATTGGAGTAAATCATTTTTAGTGACGAGAAAAGTAAACAGACGTTCTTTCATTGATACGATGTTCCACTTTGCGTCTTATTTAAACCTATGAAGAATAATTTTAGATAAAACTACTACTAGTTGCAATAGTTTTAGTTATGATAATGGATTACTGCTTAACCCTTTCACTGCCGCAGTCGCATAAATGCACCACGACAAATAGTGCAGTCCCAGATCAGACGCCGCCTTTTCAAGGCGGCGTTTGATCAGGGACTTCACTATTTGTCTCAATCTCTATATACATGTATGTGCTTTATTCCTTTGAAATTTGCATTTATTTATCACATTTCCTTATTTTACTGAATGATTTAACAAACTTGGATTGCAGATGACAATTAGAAATTTGGCGCCGAAATGGTTAAGCCTGTACTAGTGGAGCGTGGGTAGCATTGCACTTTCAATAACTGCTCATGAAGAGACTCAATAAAACCGAGTCTATAATGTTCTCTTTTCACATTGCTTTTTTTGCTTTAGAAGGATTTCATACTTTCAGAAGTTATGTACTTCATAACAGAAGGTGTTAAGTGTTCATATAACGGTCGTAAAAAGTCGCCTAGTATTTCATTCTCATCGTCGTTATATTTTCTGGTCCTTCGAGATAAATTGAAAACAAATTAAGCCGGTGCTAGGGGCGTGAGTAGTGTTGCACTTTAATAACTATTCACGAACAGACTCAATGAAACAGAGTCTGCCATTTTCTCTTTTCTACTTTTGCTTTAAAAGGATCTACTTCTTTCATAAATTTGATATGTTCAGCAGGTAGCCATAGCTATAGATGGAAAGTATGGAAAGTCAAACTGTTTTGTTTTGTGCAAACCATTTTACTTTACCATGGCAGTCAAATGGAAAAGTAGTAAAGTCAAGCAGGCAAAGCCACATGCAAGACGCAACCACCACCAAAACACCGATAGACAGCATCACACACACACACACACACACACAACCACACACCCAAACGCACATACCCACACACACACACGAAATGAACACAGAAAACACCAAAAGACACACAAGAAACAGGGACAAACGTTCCACAACATGAACAAACCACAAGCACAAAGACGCAAGGTAAACAAAAGGAAGGGTGACAAAGAGAGTACCGCCTTGGCACGGTCAGCAGCAAAAACACCACTGGGGGTTTAAACCGGTTTACGGACGTCCTAACCTCACACTTCTCTCAAAGTCACCCTAGCTTTACAAATATTGTAAATAAAGGTATCCCCGCTGGACTTACCCACAACATAGACGACGGTGAACACAGGACAACATGTAAAACATAGCATAATAACTGTGACAAACCGTCAAATATGTACTCAATGACTTTGCTGAAGTCAGAGCACCTGCAGGTAAGCCGTTAAGGGCACGACAGGGAAAAAGTAATACATGAGTCTGGTAAGCTCCTCCTGTATCCAAGTTTAAGAGTATACCATCATAGAGTACTACCCTCGGCCTGTCATCGCGCAAGCAAAGAGGGAAGCGTAGCTACCGACTGTAAAAGGGTCGATAACCAAACATGCAGTGTGTTGCAATATAATAGGATCATAACCTTTCTTTTTAAATGTTTTAATGCGTTTTATAAACAAATCATGAAAATGGATATGACCCCGAATTTTCCTAAGTTTGTAGATAACATCCCCATAAAATTCTGGTTGAGAAATGCCTTGTCGCAATAACGTCCGTAGATTGCAATTATATTTACTAATGAGAGGTAAATTTCGATAATAAAATTTAGAAAAGGTTTTCCGAAGTGTGTGACATCTGTAACCTTGCTTAAGAAGTTTATCAGTTATAACTAAATTACGTCTGTTAAAATCTTCAAGCAAAGAACAGGCTCGGGCAAACCTAATAAGTTGAGAAATATAAACCCCATAAGATGTAGAACGTGGCACATCCCCATCTAGAAAAGGATAAATAACAATTTTAAAATTAAAATCTTCTCTTTTATCGTATACTTTGGACGAAACTTTATCATTTGTAATTGAAAGATTCAAATCTAAAAATGAAGCATTAATGTCTGATTGATTAGCTTTGTTTAAAGACAGTTCTTTTGGGTAGATTGAAGAAACCATAGTATCAAAATAAGGATTATCTAAATTCAAAATATCGTCTAAATACCTTGAAGTTTTATTAAAAGCATTAACAATATCGGTCTGTGTATCAGGTTTTAAGCTAAGCATAAAATCCCTCTCGTAGCAATACAAAAACAAATCTGCAACAAGAGGGGCACAATTTGTACCCATAGGTATACCAACAACTTGACGATATATGGTATCCCCATAACGCACAAATATATTATCTAAAAGAAAGGTAAGAGATCTACAAACATCAAGGCAAGTCCACATTGTGTAATGTTCAACTTCTGAATTCGAAAAGAATGAACGTTGAACATTACAAGCAATGAACATTTTGTTTTCTCTGGCAAAGGTTTTTTCTATTAATTTAATAAGTTTATCCTTTATAAGATGGTGAGGTAGAGTAGTATAGAGTGTAGAGAAATCATAAGAGCTCAGTAAAGAAATGTTATACTGTTCATTATCAAGTTTTGTTAAAACATCATTTGAATTTTTTATGGACCAAAAACATTAATACGAGAATTTTCATATATTTTATCACAGTAGCGTTTAACATGTTCTTTGATCGTAGTAAGACAGGACGTCAAAAGTATAGATAATTTAGTAGTGGTACAACAGCTAGAGTCGGCAATAAAACGCGCCTTATAAGGGTTTTTATGTAGTTTCGGAATCCAGTACAAAGTAGAAAGTTTATGTTGTTCTATGTTAGGACCAGACTTAAAATGATTGCACATTTTTACATGTTCCGAGACTATATCTTTTTCAGGTGTTTGAACTGTTATATAAGTTTTTGAATCAGTTAGCTCCTTCTTTAAAACATCAACATTATACAATCTTCAAATAATGATTACATTGTTTGATGCCTTGTCAGCAGGAACAAGAACATAATTTGAATGAAAATAAGAAATGTTTTTCTTCAAGTAGCGAAATGTAACTCTAGGTCGAGGTGGTAAAAGATGGTAATTTGATTTGTAAAAGTCATTACAACTGACCAATTTGTACATCATTAACAAGTCTAGGGAATCGATGATAAAATCCTCCGTTTTAAAAGAGTGAAAGCATTATTTCAATTTTAAGACCCCTAAAATTCTGCTTGCCGCTACGATTCTGTTGCTCTTAGACGATCGACGAAAGATATCGAAAAATTGTGACACGGATCCCTCACCGAGACGAGGCTTTTTGATATGCCGAAATATTCGGAAACAAACCACAGAAGTTATGCTTGTTTGAAAAAGCCGTCTCATTTAAATTTGCATCAGTTAAAAACATGAAAAACAATAGACGAATCCACATTCTGTTGCGTAATCTGGAAATTATCTACAGCTTTCTATCACATTTATAACCAATGGAGGGCTTATAATATGAGTGACACATTCCACTAAGCTCCTCTCCCTGTCTTCCATCCGACCAATTAAAAAGTTGATTTTATTGTCAGTTTCCCATAAATCACGCATTGGAAAGCTTATCTATTCACGTGATCTACAAAGTTTGAGGCCACCGACACGGAAATACCGCTAAATAGCCGTCCATTGTTTTATCACGCGCGTGTCCTAATTATCAGTTCACCCTAAGTGCCCCCGATTAGCCCTTGATCGTAAATAGCTGACTGGTTAAGAACAGAACAGAACAGAACATACATTTTATTCAAGACTTATACATAATGTATATCGTCTAGTTTACATAGTACATCATATTAATAACACGCGAATATTTACAGACAACAGAAAATATTTCAGTTTGGTTTAACGACGGTATTTAAAGTTGGAATTCAGATAACGAGGATGAACATGTTATATATAGAAATTCAACGGGAATTTAACATAACATTTCGTAAGGACATAGCTTCTTTCACAAAGAGCGATTTTTTTTTATCAGATTCGATTTGTTATGCGTATTTAGTAGTTCTAAATACTTATACATAGATGGTCTAGTATAGTAATATTTGCTTATATATTTACTGCGTATATCATCAAAACCAGGACATATACATACAAAGTGGTATTCGTCTTCTAAATCAAAAGAATTACAACACTGACAATATATTTTGTCACGTGGCACGCTATTTATACTATAACGGCCAGTTTGCATACGCAATGAATGTACAGACAGCCTTAATCAACAAAATTAAAATTTAGATTTTCTAGGCTATATTCCTAAATATTCCTCATAACCAAACTGTGTCTTATAAAAGTTATAACTACTAAGCACAGAACTACGATGTAGTACACCGGTCCACTCGTGTTTAAAATTATCAGTTAACCTAATTTCAAACTCGTTATCAAACAAATTAGGGTTATCAATTTAGCTATTATCAAATACATAGGCAAACCCAGATTCACTGAGAAGTTTCTAAACATTCGATACCCAATTCTTGCAACCCTTCCTGCAGTCAAGCAGAACTTGTTCATATACAGATTTTAATATTATATTATCAGAATTTTTAAGTTTGCACCAATATTTAATAATTCCAATATAACGCGAAATATATAATGGGTAGCGGCCTAACTCATCATACACTATTGCAGTACATGTATTTAGCATGTATTTAGCTTTACTCTCAACAATCTTTTACGAAATTTAAGATGTATTCTCTCTATCTCCTTTGATTTAGTATAACCCCAGATTTCCGAAGCATAGCCTAAAATAGAACCAACGAAAGCATCAAATAACTGTCGCAATGTGTTTGGTTTTAAAAGTACAAAAATGAGTCATGCAGGAAACACCACATACAGAACAAACACTCGCCCGAACAGCAACACAAAAAAACAGCAAATGTACATAGGTAGAAAAAACAACAAGAGACGCACAAAGACAAAACAAACATACAATAGGAGGAAGATGGAAGTACCGCCTTGGAACGGTCAGTGACAAAAGTCACCGGGGGTTTAAACCGGTTTATGGGCGCCCAACCTCACCCTTATTCCATCCCCATCCTAAAAGACAAACCGTGTAAATAAACGTATCCCCTCTCCGACTAATCTACAACAACCGCGACAGCAAATACAGTGGTAAAGTGCATGTATAACAAAAAAACATTTAATTGAACATACTGTATCCACCTATCGCTAGTGTACTCAATGATTGAGCTGCAAACAGAGTAACTGTAGAAAAGTAATAAAGGGTACGACAAAAATGAAATAGTACAGATGTCCGACGTTCTCCTTCCATTTCTGGATTTAAGAGGTCGCCTTCATAGAGTACTAAACCTTTCTTGTCGGCGTACATGCAAAGAGGCCAGCGTGATTGCCAACTGTAAAAGGGTTCACAACCAAACATGCAGTATGTTGTAGTAATACAGGATCATATCCCTTTTTAATGAAGTTTTATATATTTGATGAACAAAGTGAGAAAATGGGTAAGTCCAATAATTTTACGAAGTTTGTAAATCACATCACCATAAAATTCAGGATGTGAAATACCGTGTCGCAAAAGTACCTTGAGATTACATTAAATTTACCACAATTATACAATAAAATGTTTAAAGCTTTTAGTGCTTTCCCGATTAAATGTTCTTGGTAACAAACGTCCACGCTTACGGAATACTACAAGTTTTGTTTCAGCGACGTTAATCTTAAGACCCCAAGTACTACAATAAGTATGTAACGGATCTAAATGATTCTGTAATTTTGAAGGTGATTTACCTAGAATAGCCATGTCATCTGCGAACAGAAGTAATACTATATCATTTAATATAAGACCTGAATCAACTTTGTCTTGTAAATATAATTCTAAATCCTCTACAAAGAGAGAAAATAATATCGGTGAAGTTACCTCCCCTTGTCTCAAGCCCACATCATATCTAAAATAGTCTGAATAACTAGTACATACTTTAACACATGATTTTACTGTCTGGTACATATCTCTTATAATTCTCAATATTTTACCTTGAATACCAAGTCTATACATTTTCAACCATAAACCATTTCTATAAATAGAATCGAAGCATTTCATCATATCCACAAACACAACATATAACCGTTTGTTATCATTCATATATTTCTGTATTAGAGACATTAAAACATATATAGCGTCCACAGTAGAGCGCCCTTTCCAAAACCCAAATTGTGCATCGGAAATAACACTGTTATTTTCACAAAATGCTTCAATATGTTTTTGAAGTACAGTTGTAAATAATTTAGATAAGCAACTAACCAGTGTAATGCCTCTATAATTATTTGCATCACCAATCCTACCTTTCTTATGAAGAGGTACAATAACGCCATCTGTCCATTTTTCTGGATAAAAGCCAGAGTTTAAAATTGCATTAAATAAGTCACATAAATGTGCCCCTATTATATCAATACTTTCCAAAAAGTACTCGTTCAATAAACAATCACTACCAGTAGACTTACCACGCTTCAATTTTCTAACAGCATTTGTAAGTTCACTAATCGTAATTGGCTGATCATGTTCAGTAAAAGAAACGTCGGTATTATTAAAATTATTCCCACTACAAAATGCTTCAGCTTCATCATTACTAAAATTAAAAATATCTCCACTTATATTCTCAAAGTACTCCTTGAATTCGTCTAACGGTATATTACATGTAATTTCACTGCCAGAATTTTTCTTTTTAAAATATTTCCAAAACTGCTTTGGTTTACTGTGCTTTAATTTTTCTATATCAGCCATCTTTTTATTGTATTATGTTCGTTTCTTTTTGCGTACAATGTCTTTATACTCCTTTTTACATTTACAAAATATACATCCATTGTCATCATTCTTACAACTGTTAAAAACACGTAGAGCTTCTGAATACACATCTCTTGCATTAATGCATTCTATATCAAACCATTCAGCCGATTCAAAACACGATTTAACAGCACAAATATAGCTACTATTGTCCTCACTTTCCCGATTTTCTTCACTTCAGTGCGATGAACGCGCTCGAACCCCATTTTGGACACTAGATCTTGAGCTATATTCAGTTTATCTACTAAGTGGTCCTTAACTTTCCCTCCGTCCTGTCAGGCACCTCATCTTCATCTTCCGGAATGTTAGTAAATAACAAATTATTTCTCATAGACTGTGATGTGAGATATACTACCTCGTCTTTCAGATCCGCACGTTTCTGTTCCAAGTCAGCCACTCTATCAGTAAGCTGCGAAACGTTGAAATCCGCTCCTCCACATCAGTCACTCTCCGGTCTAGTTTCTTATTCCGTTCCTCCATAGTTAATCATATCTTATTCAATTCCTTCTCAAACCCATCAACTTTCTGCTCGAGCGAACTTAGAGTCTCTAATTTGTTCTCTACCACAACGAGCCTAGAGTTCGTCTGCCAAGGCGGTACTCTCTTTGTCACCCTTCCTTTTGTTTGCCTTGCGTCTTTGTGCTTGTGGTTTGTTCATGTTGTGGAACGTTTGTCCCTGTTTCTTTTGGTGTTTTCTGTGTTCATTTCGTGTGTGCGTGTGCGTTTGGGTGTGTGGTTGTGTGTGTGTGTGTGTGTGTGTCATGCTGTCTATCGGTGTTTTGGTGGTGGTTGCGTCTTGCATGTGGCTTTGCCTGCTTGACTTTACTACTTTTCCATTCTTTAAATAGTCCATAATGTCGGCATTAGTTGGCTCTGACTTTGATATCCCTTCCGCCATGTTTGGATCTCTAAACACAGTGTCTGTATCACCAGACAGAGAAAAGCTCGATGGCAATAAGGTTAAGGGGGTTTACACGGCTTTTGTGGTATATTTAGTGTTATAAATCGTTAATGCAATGAATATAACATATTAGTTGGTATTTCATTAATATAAAAAAAAGAAATAGAATATTTTTGTGAGTCTTGTCATCTTTGGAACCTTAAATAAATGGTCAAACTTTCTTAAAACGATTTTGGTATTCTTGATATTAATTAGTCCATGTGTACCTTAATCATTAAGAATGTGCTTTTGAGTAGTATATGAAAATGATATCCTGCATGTCTGTACATTAAGTGTGCTTCACTATTTCGCTATTTTCTCGTGTTTTGTATCTAAGTTTAAACAGTATATTAACTACTCTAATCAAAGATGATATTTATACACACTAATACCACAACGTTTCTACCAGTTGTAGTTGTGAGGCTTAGTTGTCACTGTGGCGGTTTTGTTTTATTTGCAGTAATTCTCTTGCAAGAACTAAACGGAGACATATACCGCTGAACCTCGATATATCGAACTCGGATAACTCGAATTTCGGGAAAGTTTCAAAAATTAAATGCAAAATTTACAATACAGAATTGTTCTAAAATGTATCACTTCGTATATCTAGAAACATATGTGACAGCTTAGTGCAGGTCGTAGTAATGCTAAAAACTCTTTCAGGAGCTTTTAGCATTACTTTAGACCTGCATGAAGCTTTGAACTTGAGATATTGTCTAGATTAGGAATCGGTTGACTCGAACCTTTGTTATGTCGAAGTAATTATACGGTCCTATGAAGTTCGAGACATTGAAGTTCAACTCTATGTAGTTTTGATCCCATGCGCTGAGTTTGTACGATTAGCCGATACTATCGCTCTGATATCATCCTAATACATGTACATCATTCAGTAGCGTTATATGACCCATTTTGTGCTGTGTACCGTAAATCCTAGTCCACAGTTATTATCCCACTTAAATACAAACAGTCCCCAACAAAGTGATCGTTTAAATATAAACATATAGGATTTAGACTACAGGCCGTTGAAATATCTATTAGCGACCAATGTTAGGATGTACCATTTGCAGTCATTGACCTAAATTGAAATTTATATGCCACACGCATGTGCCACATGTATCCTTTGTAGTTTAAATATAACACGTATTTTCAATGTACAACATACATATTTTAAATTACAATCTCGTTTTCAATGTGTTACTATTATCACCAAAAGTTAACAAAATTCCACCACGTTGATGTTTGGCTGCAAACGAATTTAACTATTATCATGGTCAATGTTGTATCTTTACAACACATCATATCTTCAATATGTTGCCTTTGTGATTTCGTTTTAGTTCTTGTGAATACAAAACAGACTATCTCCCAGCTGTATCTCATTCAGCAATATTTCTCCAGATTTGGAGCAATTTATCACGTTGAATTGCTCCATTTTAACAAGATATATCATCCTGGTCAGAAATGTTTTACAAATCACATTGTATTTTGTTTCGATTAGATTCCCCCAAATCAGTTGTATAATCTTGGTTTTATAATAACGTAACATTGTGACAAACAATTTAAAATTTTACCCTTTAAATATATTAGTTTTTCTCAAACGATGTTTAATTAAATGTACATTTAACCGCTTCAAATTATATTTCGTTCAAGCCCACACGCACGCACGCACGCACGCACTGATGCACATACGCACACATCCCCACACACCAGGCATATCTTAATAAAGAGTTTTCATTTCGAACATTCTACATTTTAATATATATTGCCTATTTTGCACGGCAATGTTTTGTTCCTCTGATGAAAGCAGACAGCTACAAATAAAGCATTCGTGAATAGTTTCATTTAAATACTATACAAATATACAGTCACTTTTGTTGTATTGGTGTACTTAATGTAAATAGTTATCAAAGACTAAGAATAATAATGAGTGTAATATTGACATAGCATGAAAACATGCTCTTAGCAAGAAGGCAATTTATTTGTTTCCTTTGTTTTCAGTTGAAGAATAATGAGGCCACTGCAACATAAATAACAAAAACAGACATCCTCCCTGATATATACATGGCTTGTAGTCGCTTTCACAAACGTTTATACATTTTACTGGAGATTCAACAGTAAAGGGAATGATATGCCATCAATATTTCAAGACCATCTAAAAGCCGATCTCGAGATGTTAACTCTCGAGATTGGCTTTGACATTGATGCAAATGTATGGAGATATGTATACTCTCTAATGTGTAATGAATAGGGAGAAATGTAAAAGTGCAATGGATAGTAAGACTTACCCCCGCTTGGTGACAAACAATGCATTATATTTACATCGCGCATTTCTATACGTCAGCAAATGTTTTTCCACTTTAAGCGTTTACTACTTGTTTACTTAAAAATATGTGTCAAACAGTCACCTTTTGACCTACAAAATATATGTAATAATATAGTTTGGACTTTAATGATGACACATGACAAACTCTAAGTGCTACCTCATTCGATTATGTTTTGTTCAGTCGTCAAATATTTGCAAACATCCAAAGTTTATTTGGTTCAAATTAATCGTTTTTAAATTTGTTGATTTAGTCGAATGCTTAATTTTGATGTTTGGTAATAGCGGGGCTTGCTTTTCATTCATCCGTTAGCATATTTAAATTCGATTCGATTAACTGTTTTATGTTTCACCTTTCACTTTACTAGTTAAAGTAACTATAAGCTACTTTATTACGAGCACAATATTTTAGGATGTTAGAATATTTATATCAGCCATCAGACAATAAATCGACATTTTACAGGCAAGTTGTCGCATTGTTTGTATAGAGTTATGATTAAAAACCTGAATTACAGGTCTTCGAATTCAATTGAAATGATTTGTATCACCATTAATGACTCTCGACAGCACCAAATTGTATTTAATGAGCGGTTTCAAATACATTTTTAAATGCGTAGCAATCGTTGAATTTATCAGATATGTTGTTTTTGATGAATTCAAATATACATGTACAGTGCTCCCTCTCTACAACGGCACCCTTTGGGATACGAATATTTTATGTGTTATTCAGAGGGAGTTGTTATAGGGAGGGGAAATCAAACATAATTAGCTTGTTTGCAGATCCCCAGATATGGTGTATTTCGAGAACTAAAACCGTTATGCCTCAATCAAACCCTATGTTGTGACCACTCTTTAGAATCGTCACAAAGTGACGATTCTAAAGAGTGGTCACAACATAGGGTTTGATGGAGGCATAAAGAAAATACGATAGAAAAAAGTTGTTTCTGGAGCCTTGTTGTTTGATGATTTCAAATACATGTATGTTCAATTGATGACTCTGAAGTGAATCTTAATTAAAACGTAATATCCTACACATGTTCAAATGGCGGTTTTTCTAAATCATGATCTAATTATAATTTTGCAAACGTTGTCTCCGTTATGAATACGTAATGATGCTAACATAAGTACTTATATGTGCCAATAGTTAGAATAGAATACAGTTCATATTTAAATCATTCCCTTGAGTGCTGAATATCCACATTGGAAAAGGCAATGAGCAGTTAAGCGTCTTGAATAACAAACAGTGCAGACCCTCTTTGGAGGGATTCAAAAGAGTTATGTCTGTGTTAAAATGCATACTAACTAAACAGTTAATGTTACAAATACTATAAATTATGCAATTATCGATACTGGTGCAGTATTAGAATTTTACATATGGAGTGGAGGTTTTCCATCTATTTGGCTAATTACTGAATCGATTGAAATAATGATAGTATGAAGAGCATTTCGTTAGATGAATCAACAACAACGACCATACACTGTACATTGTACAGTGACACATGTTTATATGTTTTTGTAACGCGTGGCAGTATTTCTTTTGTTTTAAATCCGACGTAAACAGTCATAACTCAATCATATATTTCAACCTGGTGTGTAGATGTGTCTAGGAATATTGATTGACCTTTAACATTTGCAAATAGGTAGTTGCTTTCTTTATATACCATAAAATACATATCCTGAACTGGGGGTTAAACGTATTTGACACATGTTCCAGTTCGTAGTTCTAAACTAGATAATGAAACACTTAAATTGCTGGATTTCAAGCTTCTGTCAGAGTCGTTGGACCCACACAATAATATTAACATGCTTGTATCTCAAGCTGGAAGAAGTGTCAGTAATTTAAATCCCATCTCTTCCGAAACCATGGACATATAGTCGATATCCCGATACGTATCATCAACTGACCAATGACTCACATCCCTTATGAATCATATAGTATATGACTCCGACGCTTTGTTACTTTAACATCTTTCGATCAATTTCTTAGATCTCTTTAAATAACAATTATTCTCTAAAACGAGCCAATACGTCTTCATTGCTCTGTATCAGTGTCCCTACCACTCAAGTAGGCGATGGACTTTTGCCACCATTGGTTCTGAAATATGCATGACATTTTACACAATGTCCTCTGAAATACGCCATAAATAGACCAACTTTCATGGCAGAGGGTATCAGGGGCTATGTTTCGATAACGTGTCTCATAGATATAAGTTTGTAACGTCAGACGAAGACCATCTTAACACTTCCCCTCATATAACAAGTTTTTCACGCATTTCCAAACAGAGTAGCCCTAGACCAGACGACTCCTTTCGTGCTTATTTCGGTCATCATTATGATACCCCCTGTATGTTTTAAATAAAAACAACAACTGAAGTAAGGGATGTTTATTTCAGTCGGTACGTTTACAATGAAGAATACTGTATGCAGGCAGTATAGGCAAAGCAGTTCATATTTTAATTAGGTGTCAAAAGTTTTATAGGATATTATCAGTAATACTTCTCATTCTGAATATTCAAATCTGATTATGAAGATTAATATTCTAGATAATTTTAAAGCTGGCTCAGTTTTAAACACTGAATTATAATGGCCAATATTGCAAGCCCATATGGTATATTTCTTCTAGGAACTATCTCATATGGGTCTACAAGTATTTCGAATGCAGATATGTACGTTTATAGCAAGCGAATAGTTGAAATGTTGTATGCAATAGGCGGCGAAATATTAAACTGATTTAAATATGATTACCTACTGTCTATATTGAAATGCGTATTAAGTATTCGAGGTAAATGGGAAGTATTTGTAGCCTTCATCTTATAATGCAATATACCTAATATAAACACGGGTCACCAACTTTGGTTTGAATTAAATAACGATTCAAATTCGTAATCTCTGTTATTGTGGTTTTGTTTAAAACAGCAAATGACAACGCTGATATATGCTAATTATTATAATTATTTTCAGGTTTAAACCAAAGCATGCAAAGCTATTGTTTCTAACATCAATGCAGGTTAATCCTTTGAATGTGGGAAAGGGATTGAGTGTCATTTGCAAACAGTGTAGACCCAGATCAGATGGCTCTTAGAGGACCCTCTTACAAATGTATGTATTGTGTGTCTTTCAAATGCTTGTAGCACATTTAAGTCTTTTAAACTGAGTGGCATCTAGTTAAACATTGACTGGTAATACATCTCTATTATGTCAGCGTTGAAAGGATTAAACAAAATTTCGGAGTGTTTCACAGTAAATAGAACGGATCTGAATTGACTCGTTTTTGTCATTTTGTCGTGTAATAAATGTTATGCTGTACATATAAACCTGAATGTTAAACATCCTTTTTATCACAATTCCTTAAACTCTTTCGCTGCCACATTTCATTGTCTGCAAATATTGTCGTCTGAAAAGTTTTTCACATGTTTCTTTCAATGTGCTCCCTTTCCTTTCAAAAACACATTACTACAGTCACAAACAGTTTAGAAACTGATGAGACGCCGAATTATTAGGCGTCTCCTCTGGATCCAAACTGTATGCATAGGTAATCACATATGACACATTCGCAGCGAAAGAGTCAAACCATTTAATATGATATACGACAATTCATCACCAATTATATACATCATATTCACAAATAATGTACAACATGCCAACATTGTACTGTTTCAACTCACCAAAAATGCTACCTTTGCTATGGTTTCAAGGTATGAATTTTGACACACGTTAAACCAACTTAGTTTCGCAACAATTATCACCTTAACATTTTTGTGAATATTTAACACAATTTCTTGTAAGTGAAACCATATCAACATTATGATACTCGGATAATTATTGTATTGTAAACTCAGTTGGTTGTTCCCGGAACTGCGACCAAGTATCAAGCTATTTGCCTGAATCGTATTGTGGATATTATCTAGGAGAGTAACAGGTACATCGCAACATTTCTGGTTGAGGCGTTTTCGAAAGTTTGGTCGTTAGGTGTTGCAGAAACATATCACCATAAACAAAGATATACGATGTTTCTGAGACAATTTGCCAAACTGACCCAGAATAAAAAAAAACTTTACATAACGTCCTGAAACGTAATATAAGCGACAGAAAAGCACTAAATTTTAAAGAATTCAATTAAAAACGCATGTCCGTAATAAAAAAAGGTTTTTAAAAATTGCACCATTGTTACAAAGTTGCATATACATATATGATTGACGCCTATATCCATGATGCTTCACTTACGACAAAGAAAACCGTTATTGCTTGATCTTGATTATGTCTACATGTATGCAATCGTTCAACTGATTATACATATTAAATAATGTGTACTTATGTACTCTGTCACAAACATTAAAGCGTGTTCCGTCAGTATTGTACTATATTAACCCATTTGCGCCCAATGGATTCTTCCATATTTATATATTGGATTAGTCAATTTTTGATCTAAGGGGTGCCTTGCCTAAATTTTCAATTTCGTATTGCTTTTTATTGAAAGTCCTATCAGCGATTATTATGCGGCGTCTGATAAGAGTCTACACTTTTGCCTACGTCCAATATATGGGATCGTTGGAACAAATGGTGTTAACCCATACCCTCATAGGCATTTGTTTAGATCCAACCTCTGCGAATAAATCTACTGAATATGAGCATTTACTATAGGAAAGTACCTTTAGAAGTGTGTAGATATGAAACCAATGTGATGTATAGAACATTTACTCCATAGTAGCAAATGTTCTATATATCACAATTGTTTCGTCAAAAGGCACAAGGAATGGGTTTACCATTCATTCCACAGACATGCCTTTTGACACCTTTGCAAAACAGTAGACCCCCAGATCAGACAACATCTGAAGGAGAGGCTCTGAATTCTCTGTTCAGATTGCTTATTACGTATCTTAGACACCATTATTAGATACCATTTAGCATAGAGGGCTCTATGTTTACTTACTTTATATAACATTTAAATTATTGTTTTTAGATACTTAATTTTCATTAATGGGCGAATCTACCTTCAGTATATTTGGAAAAGATGATAATATAATAAAGGGGTATGCCATGTCGCTTATCGAACTAAAACTGCAATAATTATTTTAACATTTATCAGCTCCATATTAATCATGATTAATCAAACACGTTACACGTAAGTTTAATTTCTTGTTATTCTGTCAAGCTTATTGCAAATATCGGCAATCCCAATTTATGTTTCTAGTCGGACTCTTGTCATTGTTGCTGCAACAACTTCATTATGACCATAATCACATCACCATATCTAACTATACACAAAATACGCTGGATGGAATAATTATTGATACTGCTTTGCTTTAGTTTTGCATTGTCTGTCTAATTGATGCTGAGAAAAATCTCTTAACGGCCATAAAATATGTTGTGGCTCAACATTCTTACGCGTACAATGAGGATTTATTCCGGAGAACACGCTGAATAAAACATCAGTTACTAGAAAATACTACTTGTGAGCTCAAGAGAGTTAACGCTAAGGGCATAAACCATTTAAGATCCCACTTTATCTAATCCAACAAACGATCTTTATTAAACATACTACGGATGGACGTTTTTAACTATTCTAAAACAAAAATAAAAACGAATATTCCATTCAAATACAAACTCCCATCTTACACTTTCTCCAGTGTGAAATACTTACATAATGTTGAATGTTATTAGACAAAAATATTGTTACCAAATTTGCACTACCAGGCAAAACTATTAAATCAGAAGTAAAGCCTTTTCTGGTTAGACATGTGCATAAGAACATTAAGTATATTGCAAAGTTAAATGGATATGTAGCTTGCAAAATTGTCATTTCGTCGAAAATCTTTCCCCCTAATAAATTAGATTTGTTACATTGAAGTAACTTTCGCAATGTCCCCCGAGGTTGTAATTAATCGTCGCGTTTCAGAAGTCATCAGATTTGTGGCTGTCTCAATTGAACTTGTGACAAATAGAACAGTTCATCCGAACGATGTACTTAAAAACAATCTGCATAATTGAATTTCAGAAAATTTCCTGTAACTATAAGTGAAAGAGAGTCATGATTTAGATATGTCTTTCATGGGAACAGAAATACTAATACCGGATCAGAACTTTAAAGTATTAAATCAACAAAACTAGAATATCGATATGCTATGTGTTATTTAAGATATCAGAATGTTTAAGATTTAAGTTTTTTTAAGTTTCTTTATTGAATTTATAAAGCTATCCTTTAGCAAATAATTGTTATTTGCCTGAAATAATAAATATCAGTATAATAATATTTCCAAACTGTCGTATTTAACAAACACCAGTTTGCTTGGTGACGGCTCAAGATTAGCCTACCCTCTCTTCTGAGAAAAACTCAAATTGAAGCGATGATATGTTTTCATTTTTAACTATTGTTTATTGACATCATTGTCAGACGAACGCCTATAGGACAGAACGGGGATATACGGAGGAATCCTAATTTTGTTTCACATTTTTGCCTGGTTAGTGCCTAGAGTTGGATTTTAACCCTTTACCTCATGAATATTTAAGTAAGAAATAATGACATCGTGAATATTTATTAGCTGATGTTATAATGGTATATGAACACTGGACGTTTGGCTCCGTGTCAGAAACTATAGAATAATATCTATGATGTTTCATAAGCAAACAGAGCAAACCCTGACTAGACGGATCCTACAGGCACCATTGATCTATGTGTACTCATTTTTTCTGCCAGGTAATTGGTTAATCACACCGGGTCACATTAACGTGAAACCCGGCTACCAATTCTAAGTCTTACGATAATAATGCTGATCGCCAAGTAAACTTTTTCTTCAACTGTCACTTAATCTTCAGGGCATCTTAATCAAAATAATATTACAGAAATCTACGATCTTTTTGCATTACGATGGGTCTGCAATATGCAACGTTATATGTGCTTTTTTACTTAGTAGCAGCCTATAAGACCTTCCGTAACTTCAACACAGTTGTTTTTGTTTTGACTTGAACGTCAAACAAATAGAATGATACGCCCTTAATTAGTCTCTGTTTCTTTTAAAGAAACATCAAACTGGTTGTAGATAGGTTTTTATAAGGCATATCCCGTGTGGCTTTAATCTCTAAATTTCTATATACATTGACATCGTTATCTAAAGACTTAAAAAAAGTACAAAAATGAGTCATGCAGGAAATACCACATACATAACAAACACTCGCCCGAACAGCAACACAAGGAAACAGCAAATGTACATGGGTAGAAAAAACAACAAGAGACGCACAAAGACAAAACAAACATACAATAGGAGGAAGATGGAAGTACCGCCTTGGAACGGTCAGTGACAAAAGTCACCGGGGGTTTAAACCGGTTTATGGGCGCCCAACCTCACCCTTATTCCATCCCCATCCTAAAAGACAAACAGTGTAAATAAACGTATCCCCTCTCCGACTAATCTACAACAACCGCGACAGCAAATACAGTGGTAAAGTGCATGTATAACAAAAAAACATTTAATTGAACTTACTGTATCCACCTATCGCTAGTGTACTCAATGATTGAGCTGCAAACAGAGTAACTGTAGAAAAGTAATAAAGGGTACGACAAAAATGAAATAGTACAGATATCCGACGTTCTCCTTCCATTTCTGGATTTAAGAGGTCGCCTTCATAGAGTACTAAACCTTTCTTGTCGGCGTACATGCAAAGAGGCCAGCGTGATTGCCAACTGTAAAAGGGTTCACAACCAAACAAGCAGTATGTTGTAATAATACAGGATCATATCCCTTTTTAATGAATTGTTTTATATATTTGATGAACAAAGTGAGAAAATGGGTATGTCCAATAATTCTACGAAGTTTGTAAATCACATCACCATAAAATTCAGGATGTGAAATACCGTGTCGCAAAAGTACCTTGAGATTACATTTGTACTTGCCAATAAGCGAGAGATTTCGATAGTAAAATTTAGAGAAAGCTTTTCTTAGTTTATGGTATCTATATCCTTGTTTAAGCAGTTTTTCAGTTAAAATGAGATTTCGACTGTTAAAATCGTCAATAGATGAACAAGCTCTAGCAAAACGAATAAGTTGAGATATATAAACCCCGTAAGATGGAGCACGGGGAACATCCCCGTCAAGATGAGGAAAATTTACAATATTAAAATCAAAATCATCTCTTTTGTCATATATTTTAGAAGAAATCATTCCATTATTAATTTTAAGGTCTAGGTCAAGAAACGCTGCATAATTGTCGGACGGGTTAGCTTTATTCAATTTGAGTTCTTTAGGATAAATTGTAGGAATCAGAGCATTAAAGAAAGGGTTATCTAAGTTAAAAATATCATCCAAATATCGACAAGTATCATTGAAGGCTTTTATAACATCTTCTTGTGATTGAGGATTCAAACTCAACATGAAATCTCTCTCATAGCAGTACAAAAACAAATCTGCGACAAGTGGTGCACAATTCGTATCCATGGGAATACCAATTACCTGACGGTATATAGCATTCCCATAACGTACAAATATGTTATCCAAAGGAAAGGTTAGTGCTTCGCAAACTTCTGAGCAAGTCCAATTGGTGTAATATTTCATTTGCTCGTCAGTAAAGAAAGCTTTTTCAGCAGTCAAATATTAGCGTCACTCGTAACTACATGCTGCCAGTCATTTCTTAACTATCCATAAAATAACTAAAACACTATATGATAACAGAGAAATGTACATGCATATATGTTTGTCTCTAACAGTAACCGTTATATAAAGAAAACTGTTTTTAAAAATGCAGGTGTTAGCTTAATACAGAATAAAAGAAATGCCGAATGCTCCGCTAGGCAAAAGCTACAACCTAACTGTGTAAAACATACAAGAAACCCCTTATATAAAATGTAACGCCCACGGGAGCGTTTATTAGAAATAAACAATATGTATATTTACACCAGTGTATTATTTCTTCCCAAACTATAGGTGAACTGCCCACTTTGGCAAGCACATATTCGCTTACATCAATCCTACAATTAAGTTTCATTTCCATATCTTTTTAAGCCGACCAATATGGATAATGATGAGATACGAGTTTACTGGAATCATATCTGGGTCCGGCTTGATATCAAAGGTCACCACTAAATCATAGCATAACGATTGAAAACTTGAATATATTCCTATTCAATCGATTATTTATTAACTGGCAGTCTTAGAAGGGATCTGTTGTAAATGCATACATAATTAGTATTGTTTTGCAACTCTGCATAAATATCCTGGGGAATGTAATTGATGTAGAAGTATTGTATATGTCAGAGTGACCAGTCAAACACACATTTTGAAGTTTGAAACTTGTCCTTTCCATAGGTCTGTCAATAGAGTATGGATAGATTGAATCTTAAACACCCACATTACCAGGCGTTTATAACAAATGCGTTTGTACAACATGTTCATTTTTAAAACATGTCTAAAAGACGACCAGTAAAAGAAAAAGATACACGACTGTACTCATTTTCTTCGATACCAAAAGTGTATGACTTTTGTAAATGTTGGACTATCAACAGACACAATATATCTTTTGTTTAATACACTATATATGTATTGTCAGTAAGAAATTTGCAAATGGATGAGTTGCGTATATTAACCCATTCCCTCATATTGACGACTCTGTAAAAGTCACTTTATTTATAACAATGGTTTCAAACTACAACATTCTAAAATTTTCCTTTTCTCTAGTTAATGCTCCTTTTCGGAAGATTTAATAAAATATGTTTTATCTACAAATAGCCTATGAGGTAATGGGTTAATGACGCGTGGATTCTAAACGTTGTATTACCTAAGTATACATTGTGTTGCACGAATATTTGAGAGAAAACAGGGTGATATTCTGGTGAACAATATAAAGCAGTCGCAACTGTTTGTTGATTAAGACTAGGCAAACCCATAAAGCCAAACATCAATCATTTTTTTTACAGAGCATCTATTTAACGAATTTAAGACCTGAAAGAAAAAATAACTCTCATTTTCAATTTTCTCAACTGGGTTCGAGTTTACCTTGTATATATTCTATACTGAAAATAGGGAATAAAGTCTGAAACTCAAGTAGGGTAATATATTTGGTATACTGTCATTTAATGCACAGCGTGTTTAATAGCAGAATACATAATTGGAAAACGACAACGTCTGGCCTCCTTACTGAAAACAAATCTTATTAGAAATATAAAAGAATCCGAATTTAAGGTCAAGACCGAATGCATTGTCTACAGAGATTAAACAGATCTACAAGAAATCTTTGATCAGACTGTATATTATATCTGAAATAATGTAGCATATGCGATACTAGTAGTTTAGTTTGCAATGGTTACAACTATCCGATTGTTGTCGTCCCATTACACTCGCCATTTAGCTTGGAATTTTATTAACACGCTATGAGAAAATTGGTGATCATATTTGCATACAGTTTGCATGCTGGTAAAATACCAAGTGTCTCAGTGTTACACATTAATCTAAGCTGTCGAACAGTCCAAATTTATAAAGGGAACATATATTACAAATGAGGTTGTGAACGTATGTTTTTGTAATACATGCCTTATGAAAATGATTGTAGCGGTTGCCAAAATATGTTATTGTAACACGAGCACCATTATAATAATCTAAGCGGTTTTCAAAACATGCTACTGTAATACGAACATACTGAAAATAATCACAAAGATAGTGTAATACTGTAAAAGTAAGCTATTCTAATTCAAACACCATGATACTATTCATAGATGTATATTATTGTAATAGGAACACCATAAAAATATTCATATATGTTGCCAAAATATGCTACGAACAGCAAAATACGAACAACATAATAATAATTAGAGGTGTTGCCAAAGGTAGCTATTGTAATACGAACACCACTGTAATAATCACTTGCAAAAGGTTGTGCTTACGGTTGATATTCACCAGGTAAAGTTTACTTGTTTAATACTGACGCAAGAGCAACGCTATAAAGATACATTACTTTTCTGTGCTGTAACATTAACACATTGGTACTACATATTAGCCCTTCGCTTGCTGAATTTTAAAACACATTTCTCCTTCTTTATCCATGCCATGTTGTATAATTACATATATCTTCACTGTGTACAAGTAGATCGCTGTGCAGTCACTGCTGTGGAGTGCATTGGTTGCACAATCAAATTGTAAATAGTGCAGACCCTGATGAGACAGCTCCTGCAGGAGCTGTCTCATCTGGGTCTTCACTATTTACAGGTAGGTATATTGACGTTGTACCGTAAAAAATGCAAGTCCCGTAAAATATACAAGTCCGCAATAGTACGCATGCGCAGAAATATCGGTCAGTTCCGATGTAAAATCTTCAAGTCAACAATTTCCGGTAAAACTAATAAATAAAAAAAATCTACAGTTTATCAATTTAGCTATTTTATGTATGCAACGAAGAAGCACATTTATTTATGAATTCTTATGATAACAAATTTGCTAATTATGTGATTGTTGCAGTCTGACAAGGGATATTATTAAAACCGAAAGTAGCACGATATCGACAGAGTGCTGTACACATGTGGGCTAGCAAGCGAAGGGTTAAATTTATACATTTAAACTATAAGTCGGTGAAATGTAAAACTGTTAGTAAAAGTACCAAAGACGCGACAAAATCGTAACGAAAGATTTCCTATGAAAACAAAATAAGTTGCAATTTCGAACCATTCCATATTTAAATTTATTTTGGAAATTACAATTGCTCCCGAAATTATTGTATGGTATTTATTTTATTAGACAATTCGCACTAGAAAGCAAACTTTATTGCATTCAAACTGAATCCATCCAAAGGTCGTATGGTTTTTATTCATGTTCATCTTACAGAAATAAAATATATTGCTGGGTTTAATAGGGCATATGACTTGAAAGTTTGTTATTTTCCCCCAATATATTAATCATTATTTAACTAAACGCTACCTAACTTACGATTGCACACAGCCTGGAGCCAATTAAGACACCAAGTAAGTCAACATTTCGTCAGAATCCAAGCTGTTTGACACCCGTCAACAGTTGTTCGTATTGGAAGTAGTCAGACATCCCAATTTGAGCAGATATGTATATTTCACAGCGAAGTGAGGCTTTAGAAACTTTCACCAATTCCCATGGTATCGTTATTAATCACCACGTTCTAAAATTCATTTCATCTGATTTATGCTTTTCTAAAAGCCGAATCTGTTGCGAATAAAACGTTTCACCCGAAACATTATGCATATTTCCGTGAATGTAGATTGATGTTAAACCATATGCATAATGGATCTGGTAAAACCTCTGTACATATGATAGTCAGAGTGTCGACATTTAGATTTGCTTTTCGTGGATAGCTATAAAAGTACCTTAACTATGACACACAAATGTAGAAGATAGAATAGAGTAGAAACTGTCATAAGTTGCCATTTATTAATAATAGGAGGATTAAAAGTATGTGGTTGCTTAATGCAAGTCAAAAATAATGCTGAAAACTCATATATGAGCTTTTTCATAACCTTTTTACTTGCATTCAGCTACCACTTGCCTTACAGACACCGAACTCTGAAAAGACGGACTATACTGTCATGTCATGTTTTGTAATCATCCTACCCATTTAAATATCACAGTTACATATTTGTATTTTCTCAATGAACTTGTTCGGTTCGGTTCCATATTTAACAAGTATGTAGAAGGCTCACTACCAGCCAAAATGTTGTTTGGTTTGGCTTGCATGCATAATGTTCGAAATATCTAAATCAATATCTAAACATAATTATATATTTCTCCAAACATTTATAAATTAATATCAATGTGTCAGATAGTTTGAATTCTGATTTGACGACAAGTTGCTCGGCGTCTCATCTGGATCGAAATTGTTTGTAAAGATGATAGCAAATCGCCTACAGCGTGTTAAATGTTTAAACTAGTCGCTAAACATGTCATAATGAAACAAGATGCGCCGTGACGCCACATAGACGTGCCGCCGCATAGAGGTGACCGGTTCCATCTATGCGGTGATTTGCAACGCATATACAGGGCGGTTTCGTCTATGCGGCGACGTGCCACGCATACACAGGTCGTCCTGTCTATGTGACGCAAATGTGTTTTTTGCCGCATAGACAGGTCTAACTTAAAGTATTCATCATACATTGAAAAAACGGAGAATATCACAACTCCAGTGGAGATGATGATAATGATGAAGATGTTAATGATGACAAGGATGATGATCATGATGATGCCGATGATGATGATTTCGGCGGCAGCGGTGGTGGCGGTGGTGACAGTGGTGTTGTTTGTTGAAGCTAGCGTTTTAAGGGCATTCCGTCTATAGGGGTGAGATTTCCTCTTGTCCGTCTGTTCGTCCCCAAATCCCCAGAGACCTTCCTACCTTGCAGTAATTTTGGGGCTAAATTGTCACAGGGGATGTTTTTGTTTATTAGATGGAGATTATCCCCTATGCCAAGAACTAAAAGGAAAATAGGTCGGTGGTTTTGATCCCATGCGCTGCTTTGCAGCGAATGAGATATCATCCTGATATCATCCTTCATCATCATCATCATGTCATCTCATCATTCATCGGCTATATGACCTATACTGTGTCGCAGTGCCGTAAAACCCAACTCCCTCACTCATTCACTCGTTCCAAAATGTTATGCGTGCGTTAACAGCTTTACTATTTGAGAAATAGAGTCTCAAATTTTACACGAAGGTTTGTTAAAATGCAAAGTTGTGAACCTGTGTTCTGACAAAATTATAGCCATTGACAAAGTCAAAATGGAGATTTTCTATACAATATTATCTTATATAATATTATCTTATTGCCACAGTAACTCCTCAACAACCTAACTTATACTGACTACAAATATGTTCATTTGAATTTGAAATTGTAAACCTTGTTTTTGCCCATATTTTCTATTATAGACAGCATAACTAGCCCTTGACTTTGTCTTAATTGATTTTGTCTGTACCGTATAATATTCCAGCGAGCATAGCAACTTTACATCTCGGATGAGATTAAACAGTTATAACAATCATATATACATATATGTCAGTTATAATATTCTTAAAGAAAACATTTTGAGTATTTATCTTCAACTTCCAGCGAGCAGTTTCGGAAAAAAGAATATACAATCCACTGGAAAGGACAACTGCTTCTATGAACTTTCATTTTGTTTGGGCCATGTGTTTAAAGTATAGAATAGTACGTCTAAAGACATACAAGCGGACAGACGGGCGGACGGACGAGCAGTATGGCAGTCCGATTCCGATATTTTTCTCCCTTTTAACTTGTACGGTGGTATAGTAACAAAGACTCGCTGGATTGTATGCTTTGGGTATCGTCTATGTGGCGCAAGTGTGCTTTTTCGCCGCATAAACGACGCGTTGCAAATCACCGGATAGACGAAACCGGTCACGTCTATTGGGCGACACGTCTATGCGGCGTCACAATGCGCATTTGTTATGTTTGCAAACCATTCGCTTTATTGTATGTAGTGCTCAGTATCACCTCTCAGGGTCTGAGCTTCCTCTCCACTAGAATCTGTTCAGTGTTTGAAATTTGTCTTGAATAATCTATCTCTAAGTTTCCAAACGTCCCATAGAGACCAAACAATTCTGACTTTTCCCTGACACCATCGGTTGCCCTTGCACATTAGCTGAAGCAGTTCATTTGAAAACAAAAACGAATATCGTTCATTAGAACGCTTTAACCTGTTCATCGCTCAAATTTCACATGGGGTATTCCAACATTCCTTTATCATGAATATTCACGGATATTGCTAAGAAAAGTGTGAACATGAGAAGCAACGCCATGTTTGGACCCTCCCATCTAGATCTACACTGTTTACAAATGACATTATTGGCCCGTTTCCTCCACTGAAAGGGCCAACCCTTTTCCCGCAAACACCGACCTGATTCGCATTTACTAACAGCTTGGATCCGGCTTGGAGTAATTCGGCACCTCATCAGAATCCAATCTGTTTGAAACTCGTTCAATAGTGTCTCAAAAGTCTAATCGAGTCCGACGTAGTAAAAATTAAACAGAACCAAATTAAGCAGGCCTTATATTTTAACAGTGGAAGGCGGTTAAAAACCATTGAACTCACTTTCTGACTCAAAGCTAGCAACTCTTTTCAAAATCAAACACGTTTGATTGTGCTAGGCTTTTAGCACTCAGGTATAAAAAGGAAATCAAACACATGCACAATGTATTTCAGAACATGTCGCAGACAGGTATTCAGGTGATTTCAGTTCCATGTATTTATATTCTCTAGAAAGGATATATGGATTACATACATGGTCATTTATATCATAGATTGTACACATAGCCAATATATAATAGTACAATCTAAAGTAGTTACAACAACAAATTGAAAAAAAAGATCCATTGCGTTTGAAAGTTGATATTTGGATTATTTCTTTCCACGGTTCTTTAGCAAGTGTTTTTGAAAGAAATGATGTGTTTATCAAAGTTTGCCAAGATGAATGATTTAGGCGCATTATGAAACAAAACCCTCATGGGGGTGTGTTTAATCGTTTATATTCGTGATGCGTTTGAAATACATTGCTATGCAATAGTTGATGAATCTCAAGTGCACATTTCTTCAGAAAAGATGCAATCGTTGCATATCTTTAGTTTTAATATATGCTACATGACTACAAAATATATTCATATGTATAATGCAATGTAATATATATGGAAACACACTGGTAGGTTATAGGTACCTGACGATATGTGTTTGTCTTACACGACACCCACTGGTAACACATCGAATCTCCGACCTTCCGGTCCCGATATTGGTATTCACAATAGGTTATTCAGAGCTCCAGGTAAGATGCGTAGATTGAACTATTTTCAAGAATAACAGTGGTCACAGCATAGCGTTCGGTGAAGAAACGAATTGTATAATTTGAGTAGGCACCTTTATTGTATGTTGATCTGGTCATTGGATTTTTCAGTAATATGGACGAGTATCTGTCCATTCTGAGAAATAACGAAGCCGAGGTCCGGTACTGGCTGATGCTTCATTATCCGTCGGAAAGAGAGAGATACAAGAACATAGCCCCGCCTGCAATACACATGATACACATATTCTCCTTCTTCTTTAATCATCATCTTCTTCTGCTTCTTCTTCTCCTACTTTTTCCTCCTGTCTTTTTTGTGTATGTTATAGTGTATATATAGCCATATTGCTAAATACTCAATTGCAATGTTAAAATTGTAGGGGAAGGGCCGTAACTAATGTTGGAAGAACTTGTGGCCCAACCCCTTTCAATATTTATTGAAATAAAATATGCTTAAACTAAACTATACACATGATATGTAAAACAGGATAAAACACGAATTAAAGTAGTATTTTAAATATTACGTGTTGTTAGACATTTCTACTTGAACCCAATTACTAGAATTACGATAATGAACAATTTTGACTATTTCCGATTCGATAAAACGTGTAAGAAACTACTGACCGAGTGTCAAACAGCATTGATCCTGATTAGGCGCCGAGTTATTCGGGGTGTCATCAGGATCTTATATGTTAGCAAATGCAAGTTAGGTCGCGATCACCGTGAAAATGGTTAGACACATTGAAAGATCGAAAGATCCATAGATATAATAATGCTGGTTATTCAGTGTGTGCCTTCTATTTTATGTAATAATGCTGATTATTCAGTGTGTGCCTTCTATTTTATGTAATAATGCTGATTATTCAGTGTGTGCCTTCTATTTTATGTAATAATGCTGATTATTCAGTGTGTGCCTTCTATTTTATGTAATAATGCTGATTATTCAGCGTGTGCCTTCTATTTTATGTAATAATGCTAGTCATTCAGTGTGTGCCTTCTATTTTATGTAATAATGCTGATTATTCAGCGTGTGTCTTCTATTTTATGTAACAACGCTAGTCATTCAGTGTGTGTCTTCTATTTTATGTAATAATGCTGGTCATTCAGTGTGTGCCTTCTATTTAATGTACACAACATTTCCTTCCAACTGATATGTCCTCCTGGGATGAACGCACATATAGGGTGTGAAACGATATTACCGATCAACTGACTGGAAATAATAGCAACATTGTTACCGGTAAGTTTATTGGCATAAGGCATAATAGTGTTCAATTTTGGGAAACTAGCCAAGATGTAACACATCTAATTGCAAATGACACTCATCTGCGATTAAGACGTTTTACATCTAAACTCATGGTATGTATATGTTCCGGGATGAGGAGCCGGAATAGGGTTACTGAAATGCATGTCATATACCTATACTATTATTAATCCACCTTAACGAAAACGAACTCAAGTCTAAAACGTGCCAGCTACATTTTCTTGTAAGGAACGCCATTTACCAAAGAATATTGCAGTCATTGATCACTGTTATTTATGTGGTTTTATGTTGGTTTTCATGTATTTTGTCGCTGATGATGCCTGTATATAGCAGCACCCATGCACATTATTTGAATAAACTTGAGAATCCCTGAATATGTTTCAATGAATATGTAACAATATCACTTCAGATCGCCCCAAACACTTATGTGTCAAATAAAATATACCCCATTAAGCATACGTAAAGAATAAAAGTGAAGGACAATATCAATAAACATATAAATTGATATTGTTACATTTCTAATCGTCTAACAGGTTTCCAAATTTGTAAATAGCTGAAGCCAATTAAATAAAATGGAGACATATAACCGATTTAGATTATGATATATTGATCTCATATTTCTGACCACGTAACTAACCCATTATCTCCATACCTATTATCAACACTAATATTCAAGCGATGATAATGTTTGAATGAACCCTTACCACGCTGTGAAAATAATGTCTCCTTAACCATTTCCCTTATGTAAACGTATTTTGACGCATCTGCAAACAGAGTAGACCCAGTTCAGACGGCTCCTATAGGAGCCGTCTGATCAGGGTCTGTTCTGTTTGCTTATGGTGTAATATAGACATGAATCTACATCTTTTGCCTGTGCCAAAATGTCCTGTGTTCATATGCCATTATAAAAAATACCTTATTAATATTCATGACGTCATTATTTCCTACATGGATATTTATCAGGGAAAGGGTTAAATTTGGATCAGGTGCAATTTTGAATACAACTACTTTCGGTTGGATTTAGCTATTGACCGAGTTTCAAACAGCTATGATCCACATGTGATGCCGGTTCTATCTGGATCAAAAACTGTTTGTAAATGGCAGTCAGGTCAGAAAAAAGCAGAATAAACGTTATATCATAAAAGTATATTCAGACGGAATACAATAGAACCTGTCCTAAGCAGCCATTCATTTAATAAACTAGGAGTATTAAAAAGCATCTGTAAAAGTCACTTTTTGAAACCATTGTGATAAACAGAGCATTTGCTCCATAGGAGCAAATACTCTATTTATCACAATGGTTTCTAAACTACACATTTCTAAAATGTTCCTTTTCTGTAGTAAATGATCCCTTTCGGTAGATCTGTTCAAGGCGGTTGGATCTAAATATAGCCTATGAGGCAATGGGTTAACACAGCGCAAACGTAATGCAGCAAGCTCATATAGAAGCTTTCTGCATTACTTTTGACCTGCATCAAGCTACCATCTGCCTTACAGACTCACAATAAGATATACTATTAGAGATATAACTCTTTTATGCATTTGACATGAATTATGCCCCAATTAGGATTTAGAAATTAACATACTTTTTCAACTAAATCTTTAGTGTATGACTACTATTTAGCGGTATTTGTGTCAAAATTATAGTTATGATTTTACTAAGTTTATACTGATATCTACATATGTTAATTGTTAACGCTTTATGCTACATGCCTATTTCTAAATTCTTAACTGCAAAATCGCTAAGTTTATACTGTTATCTACATAAGTTTGTATTATGTTAGTTAACGCTTTATGCTACATGCCTATTTCTAAAGTCTTAACTGCAAATCGCTAAACGGTAAATGCTTCAAAATATTGAAGTTAAATCCTTTCCCTGTGGAATATTCATGTAAAAAATAATGATACCATGAATATGTATTAGCTGATTTTTACAATGATATATGGACACAGGATTGTTATGCCCCCAACGGCGGGCATATAGTAATCGCATTGTCCGTCCTTCCGTCTGTCCGTCTGTCCTTCCATCCATCTGTCCGTCCGTCCCAAATTTCGGGTCCCTTCTGTAACTTTTTTTAATCTGTGAATGGATTTCAAAATAACCTGGCACAAATGTTCACCACACAAAGACGATGTGTCGCGTTCAACTCTCTGGTTCATGGATCAAAGGTCAATGTCATCCTTCTGGGTCAAATGTCGGGGGTCATAAGTGTTTCACAAACATACTGTTGTTTGGTATTGGATATAAACTGCAGAATCAGCACTGTTATAATTTCATAAGCAAACAGATAAGACCCTGGTCAGACGGCTTCCATAGGAGCCGTCTGATCTGGGTCTACTCTGTTTGTAAAGGCATACAAAGCGGTTATATGAGGGGAGGGATAATACATACATACATGTGAGTTTATTACATTGGACATAGTCACGCAGTATATACCCAGATCAGAGGATTCCTAAAGGAGCATTCTAATCATGATCTGCACTGTCCATCATTCAAAAAGTTCTAGCAGGTGTAAGCCTTTTACAATGCGTGGACTCTATAATTAAAAACTGATGTTCCACTGTGAAAATTCAGACTTGAAAGATGGAAGTTAACCCTTTACCTGACAGTCAAGTAAAACCCCTCTAAATCAGAATTCTAGTAGAGAAGAATTTAGATACTTTTAGGCAGGTGGCTGCTTAATACAGGGCGAAAGTAATGCAGACAACACCTAGAGGAGCTTTCTGCATGACTTTTACTCTGCATTAAGCTGACACCTGTCTCCAAGACCGATATTTATACTAAATTTAACGTCCGATTTAGACGGGTTTTCACTGTAGATCCTGATTAGAAGGCTGCTGTTTATAACGTTCGTCCTGCATTAATTTTAAACTCAGAATTATTATTATTTGTAGAGATGTGCTACAGTGCACAAACTGTACAGGCAATCAAACACCTGTGATAGCTCTCCGTTTAACACTTTACTTAATTATATTCATATAGGAAATAATGACGTCATGAAATCAAATAGAATAGTGTTTAAAATGGCTGATGTGAACACATGGACTTTTAGCCATTGCAGAAACTGTAGAATCAGATCAAACCATTTCATAAGCAAACAGAGCAGACCCCGATCAGACATTTTATATTCATTCTTCACTACACGCAATTGAATACTAATGACCACCCAGTGTCTGATCTAGATCCAAACTGTATGAAAAATCAATCTTGGATTCACTCATCGTATGGTAAAGGTTGACACTTTCCCTCATCTATTCATGTAAATACATGAATGTAAGAATATGAATTAGATCTAGATCCTAGATGTATTTTATCATGGCATCACGAACAAGGAAAGTAGCAGAAACAGTAGAATCAGATCTACATTGTTTCATAACCAAACAGAGTAGACCCAGGTCAAACGGCTCCTATAGGAGCCGTCTGATCTGGGTCTACTCTGCTTGCAAAGGAGTCAAAAGCCGTTCATATGAGGGAAAGGGAACAAACACCATTCATAATCACCAATCCGCATTCATTCATACAAAAAGCGTAGATTCTATATAACCAAAACAAATATTGGCGTGTTTGCTTTCTCGAAACACCCAACTGTTATTTGCTAAAATACTGGGTTTGACACCTCTGTTTATATGTAGAGTAAAGGACCCTTATTTCGACACCTTAAGGTAAATATTCGTCGTAACGATAAGAGTGTGTTGTACTTCGACATAGCAACAACGAAAGACGTACATTTACCAACGTTTTTGAATTTCTATTGCTTATGCAAGTGTATGAGTTTGCAGTGTGCAGTACATTACTAACTTGATCTGCTTCGGGTTCCTTATTTCGACAGGGGGACCCCAAATTCGACACCAAAAAACAATTACATGAAGCACGTACACTGTTTATCAAAATCGTGAAACGATCAAGAAGAGTTCATTTAGAATAATAAAAAGAAAAGCAATCCCCAAAATAAACTTTCTGAAAGAAAACAAAACATAATTTGTGTCGCTGCCGTGATTTGAACCGCCAACAATCAATACCAAAAATGCTTACTATAGTCAAACAACTAGGTCTGACGTGTCAAAGGTCAGCCGAGTCCATTTTTAGGGAGAGCAGCATTCCGCATGTTCTCGGACCATTTTTTTAACAGACGAGTTTAGTATATAAGATAAAACTGAAGGCGGAATTGTTGTCAGCAGTTTAGCGCAGTGGGTAAAGTCTAGGTAGGCGGAAAGTATTGCGGGAGTAGCTTTTTGTTAAGCGTTGGTTCGAATCCCGTGACGACCATAAACCTTTTTCAATCTTGAATGAATAGTAAATGTCATATTACATAATTGTAATGACCATTTATGCACATGTTCGTCAATGTTAAGGAATGGTGCCTTCGTTTGAGAAAGTCCTATATTAGCCATATTTTCAAAAATAATGTTCATATTTTATGAATATCAATATAAGCAAATGTCTTGTACAAGTGGCTTCTTAATGCACAACAAAACAAATGCTCATAAGGGGACTTTCTGCATGACTTTTTTCCTTAATTATGCTGCGCCCACCTTACAGGCCAACGATGACTTATTTTTGGTGTCAGGCTTAGAGATGCTTCACCGTAGATATATAACAATAAAAATATACGATGGTTGAAATAAAATTGGAAATTAAACAATACCCCCACCCCCGTGGAAACAAAAGAAAATGGTAAAACATCAATCAAAATATAATAATAAGTAATTAATATCCTTAATATTTTCAGCAAAAAAATGTTTTAGGCTGATGCGAGTCTCGAACCTGCGCCTAATAAAATGTTCGCCGAGCATATACTTCTTTATGGTCCTACGACGTATCCACTACGCTATGTTTCCGATAACTAATGCGCTTATTGTTTATACCTATAAAATGATACGTGGATTTCCGAAATGGTGATCTACCTTAAAAATGGACTCGGCGAACCCGTGACCCGTCAGACCTAGTTGTTTGACTATACAAGCGTCTTTACCCACTCGGCCACAGCCGCGATTGAAATTCATCGGGTAATTTTAGTTGTATATGAATCTAATTTAGTTGTATATAAATCTAAATTAGACATGTCGAATTAAGGAGCATTCGAATATTTTGGCACCCTATTTTGACATCCCTAAGTTAAAGGTCATCTGTCCAGCTTCAGCAAATTATGAGATTTAAACAAAATAAACGCTTTAGATCCTGTACATAACAATGATTTTCAATGATTTTTAATGATTTTTTACAATCCGTTTAACGTTGTCATCGAGCAGTGTAGCTAGAGCTAGTATCTGGTGAGTTAGTTTCGTAATACTTTGAGTTGAAGAATTTACCGTTTAGCGATAAGAGTTAAGAGTTTAGAAATAGGCATGTAGCATCAAGCGGTTAGCTTCTGAAATGGCGAATAAAATATAAGATTTTTGAAAAACGGAAAAGGCAATTAAAATAGAAGTTTAAATAAATTGTGTTTAATAACATCAAAATGAGATTTATATCTAAATTAACCCTTCGCTTGCTGAATTTTAAAATACATTTCTCCTTCTTTACCTATGCCCTGTTGTATAATAACATATATCATCACTGTGTACAAGTATTTTGCTGTGCAATCACTGCTGTGGAGTGCACTGGTTGTACAATCAACTTGTATATAGTGCAGACCCTGATGAGACAGCTCTTGCAGGAGCTGTATCATCTGGGTCTTCACTATTTACATGTATGTATATTGACGGGAATAGCAAGCGAAGGGTTAATAACTAACATATGTAGATAACAGTATAAATTTAGTAAAATCATAACTATGATTTTGACCCAAATACCGCTCCATAGATTACTTTCTACACCGGTACCAGTATTGCATTAAGACTTTGGGATGAGTTATGTCCTTGTTTGAATTCTCAACCTTACTAAACTGTTTGTGAAAATAATACGTATATATCATATATATTGTTCGGATTTATTGATGTAACATAATTGAAGGAAGTAATATTCTCATGAGAATGGGCCCTTTTGACCAATATCTCCTTTGTCTGGTACTTAGTCAAAGAATGTTTTAAACTGTCAGCTGGTGACAAACACAGGCGAGTGTTTTCATCCGCTCGCGATGTTCTTGTTTGTATAGATGCCAGTGGAATGCGTGATACTTCAGACAGGTTTTGGGTGGAAACTGCTCGTCTCTGTTATCAACGTTTCTGATATTCTATAAACACCAGATACTAAGTAGTTCACATATATAGCCATTAAGTGTATCTTTACAGTGTTTTATGGCCAGTTTGGGACCAATGAGTTAATTATACATTGAATTGTTCAATTGTGAACTTGCAGAAAGTAAGGAAATTTAGATTTGAAGTGATTTGCTCTACTTCTAAATTTACCCTATTTTCCAATCAATGACGTGATTTCCCCTCTGTATGGGTCATGCCACCATTCCCCTATAATTGGAACAAGAGGGCAATGATGGCTTTATATCGCTCACCTACGAATTGTAGCATTAGATAGCGTCGGACTAGTCACAACAAACTCTGGAAAATGAAAATAAGAGGGCGATAGTAGAGAAGATTATTCATTTTTTTCCAAATTGCATGGTAGCAATAAGTAATTCTCAATATGGTCACCAGAGGCCTATTTTTACCAAATGGAAAAGTAGTAAAGTCAAGCAGGCAAAACCACATGCAAGACGCAACCACCACCAAAACACCGATAGACAGCATGACACACACACACACAACCACACACCCAAACGCACACGCACACACACACACACGAAATGAACACAGAAAACACCAAAAGACACACAAGAACCAGGGACAAACGTTCCACAACATGAACAAACCACAAGCACAAAGACACAATGCAAACAAAAGGAAGGGTGACAAAGAGAGTACCGCCTTGGCACGGTCAGCAGCAAAAACACCACTGGGGGTTTAAACCGGTTTACGGACGTCCTAACCTCACACTTCTCTCAAAGTCACCCTAGCTTTACAAATATTGTAAATAAAGGTATCCCCGCTGGACTTACCCACAACATAGACGACGGTGAACACAGGACAACATGTAAAACATAGCATAATAACTGTGACAATCCGTCAAATATGTACTCAATGACTTTGCTGAAGTCAGAGCACCTGCAGGTAAGCCGTTAAGGGCACGACAGGGAAAAAATAATACATGAGTCTGGTAAGCTCCTCCTGTATCCAAGTTTAAGAGTATACCATCATAGAGTACTACCCTCGGCCTGTCATCGCGCAAGCAAAGAGGGAAGCGTAGCTACCGACTGTAAAAGGGTCGATAACCAAACATGCAGTGTGTTGCAATATAATAGGATCATAACCTTTCTTTTTAAATTTTTTAATGCGTTTTATAAACAAATCATGAAAATGGATATGACCCCGAATTTTCCTATGTTTGTAGATAACATCCCCATAAAATTCTGGTTGAGAAATGCCTTGTCGCAGTAACGTCCGTAGATTGCAATTATATTTACTAATGAGAGGTAAATTTCGATAATAAAATTTAGAAAAGGTTTTCCGAAGTTTGTGATATCTGTAACCTTGCTTAAGAAGTTTATCAGTTATAACTAAATTACGTCTGTTAAAATCTTCAAGCAAAGAACAGGCTCGGGCAAACCTAATAAGTTGAGAAATATAAACACCATAAGATGTAGAACGTGGCACATCCCCATCTAGAAAAGGATAATTAACAATTTTAAAATTAAAATCTTCTCTTTTATCGTATACTTTGGACGAAACTTTATCATTTGTAATTGAAAGATTCAAATCTAGAAATGAAGCATTAATGTCAGATTGATTAGCTTTGTTTAAAGACAGTTCTTTTGGGTAGATTGAAGAAACCATAGTATCAAAATAAGGATTATCTAAATTCAAAATATCGTCTAAATACCTTGAAGTTTTATTAAAAGCATTAACAATATCGGTCTGTGTATCAGGTTTTAAGCTAAGCATAAAAGTCATGCGAATTGGACTTAGTCTACCAATTTTGGAAAAGAAGATGATTATTTTAAAAATAGCATGTTTTTAGCAATTTTGATACAGAGTCACCAGGGGGCTATTCCTGCCAAATGACATTCAAATTACACCACTAGTTTGGAGAAGAAGATTTTTAAATGTGTCTCTATAGTCATTTAAGGAAATTTAGCTCCACCCATGGCGGTCATATTTTTTTCACATACGGTCATGTTTTTTTCACATATCAGCATGGGTTTAACAATTTTGATAAAGGGTCACTGCTGACAACTGTATTACGACAGCGGTTTATCATGATAATTACAATATCGTTCCCATGCACAAGCATGTTCTTAATATTCGTATCACGAATAAAGGCATTGATCTGCAAAGTACTTTTCGCAAAACAATGTCATAAAATCAATTCCTATGTACTTTGCAAATCTGGAACCACCTATAATTTTCTCTAAATATAATAAACCGGTAAAGAATATTATATTTAAATACAAAACAATTGTTTCAGACCGTCACATTGATGAAATTACACGAGATAGTTGAGACTCTGCTAAATTCCGTTACTCTCCAGTTGGCCATGTTATAACAGGTAACTTTAAAAATATTTAATTAAGATAAATGTTTTCGGCCTCTATATAACTAATGCCTGAAGTACATGTTACCTTCTCTAATTGGGTTTGAAACTTGTCCTGGCTGCATTGCTGGTGCGTTGCAGATCTTCGTTATCAAATTAGGTTTTAGAGAAAATGTTGACTTCACAGCTCTTTCTGATCGGTAGAAACAGTATTTTGTTTTTATAATACTGAACCAATTAAATAAATGAATATAATTGTTCATTGTAAATGTGACTTTGTACCAGCTGATGAAATATCTTACTTCGCAATCACTGTATGATGAATGCGTTGTGTTGATGTTAGATCTTGTAATTACTAAATCATATAGTGAGGGTCTCGTCATCAAGGCGCGGCGTAGTTCCGGAACATATTGAAAAGTGCAGAGTTGGCAGCTAATGTGAAAATTACATTACAAAAGCTGTCAACAATGTAATGGATGCCTAAACGTCATAATCACACAAGCTAAATGCGTTTTATTGCAAACTCGACGAATTCATGCACAACCTTTTTTTCTTCAAAATGATTAACATATTGCTTATTGAAATTTAAAAAATCCACGTAAATCTGTATTGTAAACAAACTTACTATAATGCTGATGTACGTCTAGTTTGATCGCTGAACAGTTCAATGAAGTTTAACTACACAAAATGCACCAAGCATCTAACTTCGTATATACGAGTATCCTACTCTCTACCCACAAAAACTTCAAATGAATAAAACAAATCAGTCAGACAGTTCAGTACTGTATTCTGAATTAGACATTTTATTAACAATCGACTTATTTTTAAAAGATATGTGACAAGCACAGTCGAATCATTGCAATCATGTTATTGCTAAATCTGGGGTACGCGTATGGTACATTCCGTAAAACATTATCTAAATTTTATTTTCGAAAGTGCACACTAATTAGAAAATAAATGTGTACTACAAAATTCCTGTTAAAAAGTTGATGAAAATCCAGTAATTTTCAGCTAACTCGGCGTCTTTACTAGGCATCTCATCAGGATCCAAGAGGTTTGAGACTCGGGCAATAGTTTTGGCAAAGGAGTAACAAATGTAAAATAATTAAAACATGTAGCAGACCAAACTCTGAGCATGCATCATTCTATTCAACAGGCTAGGGATTAACAGTACCACATGTATTTTGCGACTCATTATAGATGGAGCAAATCACCCGCTGTTCGTCTGCATATGATATAACTAGCACTGGTACAGACACTAAAGATAATTCGGGAAAAACTACCAAACTACCATAAACCAGCTTCAAACCTACCTTACATGATATTCCGAAGAGCTCGACCGGGATAAGAACCCAGAGAGAACAAACGGACTAAGTGTTAGTGAATCAACAACCCACGGAACAGAAGGGCTAAATAGTATTAAGGCAACAACCTTTCGAACAGAAGATATACGTGTTAGTAAGGTAACAACCCACATAACAGAAAAGGTGAGTATTAGTAAGGCAACAACCCACATAACAGAAGGGTTAAGTAGTCGTAAGGAAACAAAGCACAGAACAGATATGGATACCGGTTAATATCGCAACTACCTACAGAACAGAAGATTTTTAAGGTAACAACCCACATAACAGAAGAGGTGAGTATTAGTAAGGCAACAACCCACAGAACAGAAGGGTTAAGTGACTGTAAGGAAACGACGCACAGAACAGAAAGGATACGTGTTAGTAAGGTAAGAAGCTACAGATCAGAAGGGTTAAGTCTTAGAAAAGCATCAACGTTAATCACTCAGCCACGAATATCCTCATTAGATTGTGAAATTGATACATCGGTTTTCAATTCTAAATATGTTCATAAGACACTGCTGCTGCCTCCACTTTTGTGCGACAGGCGATACAGCGAAGCCTATAACAAGGGTCGTAATTCTTGTTCTATTGAGTGCCTATAAAAACGATGCCCTAGACAGCGCAAATATGAATGCAACACTGTTTGAGAACGAACTTCTAACGTTATTGACAAGGGCCAATGATGATGGAATAAAATGATAAATTTAAACGAAACACACACACACCGCGTGACGAAAAATGGATTGGTAAAGAGGAATAATTCTAAATGTTCGCATCCCATTACTGAATGGACCTTTAACACTGCGCATATAGAATGTATACTCTATACGGATTAGTACAAATCAGAGTATATATTAATACCCCAACTTTTCAAAATTGGTGTATACAAATATACCCTTGTTAAATGAAATGCTATGATTAGTTGTGAAGTGCAAGTTATATTGATATGTGCCATTTCCCTTTATTTATCTCAATTACTGTAAAATGCCTTTATCATCATTTATATGTGTTTGCAGGCATGATAATGATGGATTCTCCCATCGATTCTATCTGTATCAATGTGTGTCATCATGTGGTGGTGTAGGCAATTTTAGAAGAAGCGTGTTGCCTCTCGTATTTGCTTCCTCTTCAGATGCACTTTTAATTAAAGTCACATAATTAAACCACCATAATTAAACAATCATACTCGTGCACAAAACATGGTGACAGGAAAAAAATTCATTAATAATATATTTTTTTCAAATTGAAAGCTGCTTCAAGTACTTTTTGTTGCTGTGTCAAACTATTGATGAGGAAAAAGAAATAAATGCAACGCTCATAAAACTCTTATAACCTATTTTGTGTCAGATTGGCAACATGTCGCAAACTGGGTTATATGCGTTTTTTGACGATGGCAAATCTCCTCTTCATCAGTAGTTTGACACATAACGAAGCGCTATCATAGAAAATAAACCAACTGTTCAAAACATCAACCGTGGATTAAGATACGACACAACAGTAGAACTGTCTATAGTGACCCGTTAATAAATAATCATCGGAGTGTTTTGTTGTAAATACCACAGTTGAACGTGAAAAGGCAGACACGAGTGTTCAATACTTAAACTATAAAAGTAGGATATATTTCAAAAGCAAAAGCAGCAATGCAAAAAAAGAGAGAAAATTGCAGACTCGGTTTTATTGAGTCTGTTTATGAGCAGTTATTTAAAGTCCAAAATAAGTTATACACGCACAGTGATGACATTCTAGATACAGTGTGGATTCAAAGCTTATATATAAAATATGGGACCATTTCGCAGTTCGACCTTCGAATACCGAAACATGTCACAGTTCGCCACTTGAATAACGAATTAGTTCGCAGTTCAACTTCCGAATAACGAAATGATCAGAATAAGTGAAAAACGCACAGTGATGATATTATAGACACTTTAGAAATCAGTGTGGATTCAAATCTTATATATAAAATATGGGACCATTTCGCAGTTCGACATTCGAATAACGAAGTATTTCGCATTTCGCCATTTGAATAACGAACTAGTTCTCATTTCAACATCCGAATAACGAAATGATCAGAAATTTTTTTAAAAAAGTGCAGTGATGATATAGACAGTTTAGACCCAAATCAGTGTGGATTCCAAGCTTATATATAAAATATGGTGCCATTTCGCAGTTCGATATTCGAATAACGAATATTTCGCAGTTCGTCATTTGAATAACGAACTAGTTCGCACTTCAGCATCCGAATAACAAAATGGTGAAAATAACATAAATGAGCACAGATGATATTCTAGACATTGTAGACCCAAATCAGCGTGGATTCAAAGTTTATTTATAAAATTCGGAGGCAGTTCGCAATTCGGCATTCGAATAACGAAATAGTTCACATGTCGTCATTTGAATAACGAACTAGTTCGCAGTTCAAAATCAGAATAACGAAATGGTCCAAATAAGTGATAAATGAACAGACATTATATTTTAGACACTGCAGACCCCAGTCGTAGTGGGCTCAATGATTTATATAATTAAATCCGGAGCCCTTTTGCAGTTCGTTATTCGAATAACGAAATAGATCACAGCTCAACATCCAAATAAAGAAATGGTCCAAAAAAGTGAAAATGCGTAATTATGGTATTTCAAACACCATAGATCCATGATCATACCAGAATCAAAGATTATTTTCCAGTTCAACATTCGAAAAACGAAATATTTCGCAGATCGTCATTTGAATAACCAACTAGTTCTCAGTTCAGTATGCGAATATCGGAATGGTTAAAATAGTCATAAATGAGCGGAGGTGTTATTCTAGACACCCTAGACCCCAGTCATAGTGGATTCAAAGATTTATATATTAAATCCGGAGCTATTTCACAGTTCGTTATTCTAATAACGAAATATTTCGCAGTTCGATATCCCAATAAAGAAATGGTTAAAATAAGTTATAAATGCGCAATGGTGATATTTTAAGCACTGTAGACCCACATCATAGCAGATTGAAAGTTTCTTTATCAAATCAAGGAGAATGATGCAGATCGACATTCGAACAGCGAAATATTTCGCAGATCGTCATTTGAATAACGAACTAGTTCGCAGTTCTACATCCGAATAACGAAATGATCAAACTAAACTAATAAATCAGCAGAGATGATATTTTAGACACTGTCAATGGTCAAAATAAGTTATAGAGGCATAATGATAATAGCGCAATAAAGATTTCAAACACCGTAGACCCACATCATACCGGAATCAAAGCTTATTTTCTAAAAGTAGGACCATTTCGCAGTTCGCCATTCAAATAATAAAATATTTCGCAGATCGTCATTTGAATAATGAACTAGTTAGCAGTTCAGCACCCGAAAGGCGAAATGGTCAAAACAAGTAATAAATAAGCAGATATGATATTTCAGGCACTGTAGACCCCAGTCATATTGGAATCAATGATTTATATATTAAATCTGGAGTCATTTCGAAGTTCGTTATTCGAATAACGGACTATTTTGCAGTTCATCCTCCGAATAACGAAATGGTCAAAATAAGTTATAAAATGTGCAATGGTGATATTTTAGACACTATAGACCCCAGTCATAGTGGATTCAAAGATCTATATATCAATTCCGGGGCCATGTCGCAGTTCGTTATTCGAATAACGAACTATTTCCCAGTTCAACCTCCGAAAACGAAATGGCAAAAAATAAGTTATGGTTATGCGCAATTATGGTGTTTTAGACACACTACGACCCAGTCATAGTGGAATCAATGATCGCCCCGTACTTCATTCTCAGTGTTGTTATATTTTCTGGTCCTTCGGGATCATTAGTTTTCATGTTATTAGTTTTGAAAATTGAATACTGCTTAAGCCGGTGCTAGGGGGCGTGAGTAGTGTTGCACTTTTAATTACTACTCATGAACAGACTCAATAAAACTGAGTCTGCAATTTTCTCTTTTTGCATTTCTACTTTTGCTTTCGAGGGATCACCCATTTTCAGAATTTATATATTAAATCTGGAGCCACCTCGCTGTTCGTTATTCGAATAACGAAATAGATCGCATTTTAACTTACGAATAACGAAATGGTCAAATGATATTAAAAAAAAGTAGACCCACATCATAGTGGAATCAAAGCTTATTTATCACATTCAATGCCAATTTCACAGTTCGCCATTCTAATAACGAATTATTTCGCAGATCGTCATTTGAATAATGAACTAGTTCGCAATTCAGCATCCTAATAACGAAATGGTCAAAATAAGTTATAAATGAGCAGATGTGATATTTCAGACACTATAGACCCAATCTTTGACTCAATGGTTTATATATTCAATCCGGAGTCTTTTCGCAGTTCGTTATTCGAATAACGAAATATTTTGCAGTTCATCCTCCGAGTAACGAAATGGTCAAAATAAGTTATAATGTGCAATGGTGATATGTTAGACACTATAGACCCCAGTCATAGTGGATTCAAAGATACCAAAAAAAAAAACAACATTGGTTAAAGGTTTATATATCAACAGTATCTGGTCATTTAGCAGTCCGTCATTCGAAGAAAGAACTGGTTCGCTATTCTATCTCCTTATAACTAAATGTTCAAAATAACATCGTGTTTCGTGCAACATGTATTATTTACAACTATACCGAATATTTTTTTAGTGCTTGTTAATGAGTTGCCGGTTACTGAGTCACTCACTATCTACGACGTTTTTTAAATGCACATGACACTTGAATTAAAATAACTGCGACAGTAGAAAGCATATGTTGGGTTTGCGAACAGTAATTAATAAAAGTGGTACGTTATTAGAATATACACAGTTTTACACTCATCCACGTCTGCAGTATGTAGAGCCAGATAGTTATATACTTAAAGAAATTAGAAACGCAATATTGAATAGATTTTATATAACGTTGTTGTGCAAATAATGTGTGTCTATTTCATTTTACAAATTTGATAGAGAGTATATTTCTAAGAAAAACGTCGTCATTATCTGACGTTACGTCTTGCTTGACGTCGTTTTATGAAAACAGTAAGTTGCCAAATTTAGCAGTTTCAAAAATGCAAAATTGTCACATTCCTTATTTCATTTTGCCCAGCATAATCTCTGGACTAAAGGTTTAACCCTTCGCTTGCTATTCACGTCAATATACCTACCTGTAAATAGTGAAGACCCAGATGAGACAGCTTCTGCAGGAGCTGTCTCATCAGGATCTGCACTATTTACAAGTTGATTGTGCAACCAGTGCACTCCACAGCAGTGGTTGCACAGCGAAATACTTGTACACAGTGAAGATAAATGTAATTATACAACAGGGCATGAGTAAAGAAGGAGAAATGTATTTTAAAATTCAGCAAGAGAAGGTTTAAAAGATTTCGTGAAGATAGGTAGATAAATAAAGCCGTGAGGTATACGTTAAACACAACGCTAACTGCCACTTTGATCATGTGTTACTGGTAAAGCACTGCACGAAGCGTTATCACACGAAATACCTCAATAACCAGCTTCAATAAACGTAAAACAATATTTAGATAGTGTTTACGCATATTTCTGCGGCTCAAAACCCTTCCGTTTGATAGTAACGTAACGCAATTCATTAACGTTTACACGTGTCTCCGTCGTATTTGGATAAATCGTTATGCACACAAATGAGTTGAAACGACTTAATAACTCATTAGAAACCATATTCAAGCTTCGGCAGAACAAAAAGTGTCCACATTTTGGGACAGGCACGTTACAAAACACGGGTAAATTACCGTTTGAAAGTATCGTCGTCGACGTTAAACGGAACGAACACGACAGCGTCGTTTTAGTGCAATTGATTGAATCATTTGTCCGAATTTTTACTTATTGGCGATTTAGAATTCAATTAATTTTATTAGGAATTTCTGCAAACGAGAAATGCGATAAAACCGTTAACGTTGTCAAGACAACAGAATATTCAAGTTTTTGATAATAGAATCTGCTTAGCATTAAAAAGTCTATCAATACATAAACTAACTGTTAAGCAGTTAGTGTCTCGATTGAATTGTCACTGATACTGCAATCTGGAAGTATACTTCAAAACGTTGTTTTCCCGTTCTAGCGACGCCGACTTTTGACGTTGATAATTATTTTCTAATCACATTCCTAATATCTGGCATGGCATTATTACCACCGATTCCGATTTCAAATGTTGTTTCTAACACAGTTTGGTGCATTTGAAGTTCCATTTATAACGTATCTGTATTACGTGTGCAAAAACGTCATTATCTTCCTTGATCGTTTAGAAGACGGTTATGGAGTTGCGTTATGAATAGCTTAAGATCCGAACTTGTCATTGTTATGTTTCCATGTACAATACTTGTAAAAAGTCCTCTTCCTGTTGATATTTAATGTTATGCTTTTAGGCATATTCTATCTTGAATATGACTGCATGCAGACGAAGCGCAATTATTCTCCGTCGCACGGCACGTTAATTGTGGACACCATTTCTTATTCCATAAAACGCATAAATGAATGTTTAAATAATCGATTAGTGGCAGTGTATCTGTTTTAAACCATATAAGAAGCCACATATAACCCAAACAATATTGGGTTGCGTTTCTAGTTTCTTTTAGTATATACAGATAGTATACTGATTAAAGCGTCTGTGAGGTGTACATTGCAAAACATATAAAGCGCGTTTCATTGCAAATTCTAGCTCTTGTACAACTACTAAGTTGGCTATACTTTTAAATTCTTGTTTAACTAAGATAAAAGAACATGTAAAATTATATTGTGATAAAACTTTATGAAAATTCTGGACTAAATCTCTTCAAGTCTATTAAGAAATCTTCAGAAGTCTTACACAAACTTAAGAACAAAAGGTTTCTTGCATCCACTGTGAGCACTTACGATTTTTCTACTTTGTACACAACCCTTCCTCATGATCTAATTAAAGATAAACTTACTATGTTAATCCAGAAAATATTTGCCAGAGAAAAAACATCATTTCTGGCATGTAATGCTGAAAAAGCTTTCTTTACTGACGGAACCTCCTTCCGTTTCTGGATTTAAGAGGTCGCCTTCATAGAGTACTAAACCTCTATTGTCGGCGTACATGCAAAGAGGCCAGCGTGATTGCCAACTGTAAAAGGGTTGACAACCAAACATGCAGTATGTTGTTGTAGTACTATAGGAACATATCGCTTTTTAATTAATATTATAACATATTTGATGAACAAAGTGAGAAAATGGGTATGTCCAATAATTTTACGAAGTTTGTAAATCACATCACTATAAAATTCGAGATGTGAAATACTGGTCGCAGAAGCGCTTTGAGATTACATTGGTACTTGCCAATAAGTTAGAGATTTCGATAGTAAAATTTAGAGAAAGGTTTTCTTAGTTAATGGTATCTATATCCTTGCTTAAGCAGTTTTTCAGTTAAAATGAGATTTCGAAATAAACGTGATCAAACAGCACGTTTACACGAGAAGCAGCTTGTTAGAAGTGTCCTTGAGAACTTAATTTATATGCACGTATTTACGTAAGTATATTATTCAAAGTTTAGGTGTAGCTTTTGCAAATGGATAACAGACAAGCTTATTAAGAAAAATAAAATTGTTGAAAGTGTCACCATCACCTCTGGATTTGCTGTAATGTTTTAGATTATTGCATATACCTCTTTTAGTAGTTTTTGCCACCATTGTTTATCAATCTCCAATAAAAAGCATCCTGTGTTTAATTTTATTTTCTCCAATAATCAAAGTACAAACATGAGTCATGCAGGAAACACCACATACAGAACAAACAGTCGACCGAACAGCAACACAAGGAAAAAGGAAACAGCAAATGTACATAACTATAAAAACATCAAGAGACACACAAAGACGAAACAAACATACAATAGGGGGAAGATCACTCTACGTTTACAAAAAAACCCTGAATACCGAACAGTCTTCGCTGACTCCATCGATTGCCCTTGCACGAACAGCTACATCATATCAGTTGAACAGATATCACCGAATCGGACTTTGAATATTAAACACATCTTCAGTCCCAAAACATAAAATGAAGCACGCTTGATAGTGAAAACATTCTGCTAGCCTTGTAGAACTCGCATAAACATAGCCGAAAACATACTTGGGGTCCCAATGTATACAATACAATATCTAACTATTTAGTCGGAGAGGGGTATGATACGTTTATTTACACTGTTTGTCTTTTAGGATGGGGATGGAATAAGTGTGAGGTTGGGCGCCCCAAAACCGGTTTAACCCCCAGTGACTTTTGTCACTGACTATTCGAAGGTGGTACTTCCATCTTCCCCCATTGTATGATTCTTTTGTCTTTGTGCGTCTCTTGATGTTTTTATAGTTATGTACATTTGCTGTTTCCTTGTGTTGCTGTTCGGGCGGCTGTTTGTTCTGTATGTGGTGTTTCCTGCATGACTCATTCTTGTACTTTCATCAGTAAGACTGTAAAGTCAACAGTATTTTCACACAAATCTGCTTAGTTCTCACCTTCCATCAGAATTGCAGAAACTGAAATGTCTGAGCATGTACAGTATTATGGTTCATTGTGAGGGTAGTGACTGTCGATTGATATATTGTCTTTCAGTATTATATTTCATATGAAAACAGCTTTTTCAAATACTCAAAAGTATTTGATTAATTTCATCACGAAATTCACTTGACTAATGTATCATTTTATTTTAGATAGATAGATAGATTAGATAGATAAATATATAGAACGATCGATAGAACGATCGATCGATAGATATAAGATACATATAGATAGATAGATAGATAGATAGATAGATAATAGATAGATAGATAGATAGATAGATAGATAGATAGATAGATAGATATATAGATAGATAGATAGATAGATAGACAGACAGACATACAGATAAACAGAAAGAAAAAGGGAGAGAGGGCGATGTAAATATATTGACAGATTGACATATGAATAACATGACATTAAGAATAATATTATTTCCAGACTATTTTCTTTACCATGTGTATGCCTTTCATTTGGTGTGATATGCCTACTATTTCTTCCTAGTTCTTTAACAAGATGTCTTCTTTGCTGAACACATTTAAATGGTGTGAAACTACATTGCTGGTAATCGTTTCCTAAATAGCTGACGGGTACGAATTGCAAAAGACAGCACAGAAATGTCTGAGAATTCACTTAAGATAATTGATAATTCTTGAACATGTCTTGTTGAATTTGCAGCTGTATCAGACTCTCTGCCGCTAAAACATGTATGTGTCAAATGAAAGATACCCCCATTAGACTACGTGTGAATAACATCAATATTTTAGAATATTGACACACGAAACATTGTATCACTTTATCTACTCAGAATAATGGAGATGCAGGACTTTGAATATAATCAAATGCTGGTGGAGGTATGAATGTATGTGATTTACTTCCCTAAACGTGTTTACGCTTCTGTTTAATGCAATATCGTAAGACAGAAAGTTCTATCATACGACGATCTCAACTTCCTGTTGCGATCGCTATAGGTTACCATTGATGTCGTACGAAGGTAACCGTATCCTAACTTGTCGCGCGTGCTAGATCATGTGAATATAGACTATATGAATAGAAATGACTGTCGTAAGATATGATGTACAATACATTTAGAAATGAATGTCTTAAGGTATGATGTACGGTACATTTTGAAATGACTGTCTTAAGGTATGGTGTACGGTAACCTTTTTGACACATTTGCAATCAAAGTAAACACATACCATACAGCTTCAGTAGAACCTGTTTAGGCATGGTCTGTATATATGTATGGCACTGAACTTCGCACTGGTAACGCAATTCCTTATTTCATATTTGCAATAAAACCAACATGATAAACGGTATTTATAAATACTGGATTTTCCATATATGGCTCCTTTGCTTACCCATTGCCCCGAAATGGAATTGATAATTGCATTTAACGTAATAACACCTAGGTGTGTGTTTTGCTGCAACTTCAGTTCGAGCGAAAACACCGTCATTTCATTCTAACAATTTCAGACAGTAGCAATTATATTTTCTTTCAGTTTAGATAACACCAACTTACGACATCATTTGACTTCAAGATAGCCCTATCTATTGAATGTACATTACAACGGTTCACTTAAGAGACTCATTTATTTTCACGGTACCTTTTTAGGCCTGCTCACATGTGTACATAACCCATGTGTACATAACCCATATACTATAGATAAATAGGAAAATTAATACACACGCATCATGTCTATCACACTACTTTGCTTTTTAAGTAAGCACGCATAGATCAGAGTTGGAAAATGAATGCGTAATGTCTTCATAATGATATAATACTTTAGAAACAAAAAGAAAACAGAATGTAGTATCAGATCTGATTTTCACAATCAGACTTTGAATATAAACTGTTAAAGCCCGAAAGAAAAAAGTATTTCTTAACACCAACCCACCGCAAGCCAGCTGCCAGGCTTCCTCAAATCATAATGCACAGGCCCGAGTTCGCTTTTTTAACTATTTTAGTCCCGCTATAATGATTATGTAAAGGCGTTCAATTACAGATAGGACTGGCTGGAAAAAGGATAGTATTGCTATATTTCAATGATTGTCATAATAAACGATACAAATGTCGTCTTTATTGAACTTTTAAAACAGACAGCATTATGTTCGTGTCACATGCAATACTATAACCCAATACTATGTGAAGTTAGTCTTTTAGGGTGGGGATGGAATAAGAGTGAGGTTGGGCGCCCATAAACCGGTTTAACCCCCCAGTGACTTTTGTCACTGACCGTTCCAAGGCGGTACTTCCATCTTCCTCCTATTCTATGTTTGTTTTGTCTTTGTGCGTCTCTTGTTTTTTTTTCTACTTATATACATTTGCTTTTTCCTTGTGTTGCTGTTCGGGCGAGTGTTTGTTCTGTATGTGGTGTTTCCTGCATGACTCATTTTTGTACTTTTAGCAAATTATAGATACATGTACTATTTATGACACCACAGTAACTTTACACTAGGCCATCTTACCATATAATTAAACATTTTACCTTTGTTATGCTGATATTCCAGATAATGTATAAGGTTATATTTAGGCTTGATTTTGCAACAAATAGGTATTCTGATAATTAATAATAATGTGTGAAATACCATGACAACCCTCTTAACCCCTCGCTTGCTGAATTTTAAAATATATATCTCCTTCTTTACCCATGCCCGGTTGTATAATTACATATATCTTCACTGTTTACAAGCATATCGTTGTGCAATCACTGCTGTGGAGTTCTCTGGTTGCACAATCAACTTGTAAATAGTGCAGACCCTGATGAGACAGCTCCTGCAGGAGATGTCTCATCTGGGTCTTCACTATTTACAGGTAGGTATATTGATGTGAATAGCAAGCGAAGGGTTAAGATATATGTATATGTCAATGATTAGTGACAGTGCTTCCCTGAAGTGCATTTGTGACTTAATGCCGGGCAATATAATTCAACAGCAAACCATGAGTGCATTTGTACATTTCTGGGAGAAGAATGTTCCTAGATAGTTTATTTTAATATAGTTTGCTTAATAACAATATATAAAGGATAAAGCATCAGAGTTAGCCCCTAGAATAAAGCCATAACAAACAACAATATAATACACAGTGAAACTAAATATAACAGACTAGATTGATTGTTCTGAAGGGAACCAGTGTCGCTAGGATTAGGTAAACAGGAAACAAATTACAAACAACAAATTTGTTATAAAGGAGGAATACATGAACAACGCATGTTCTGAAGGAAATTGCAGACTTTTAAAATCTGTGAAACGTTTTATAGCAGTTTATAGGAAAACAGCTTGTACATATTACAAGATCTTGTAGAACGGTGATGCATGGTGTATTTACAATTGCATATAAACATTGAGAACCTAAAATCACATTTCTAAAACTTTCCTTTTCTCTAATAATAGTTCCTTTTCGGTAGATTTATTACGAAAGTACAAAAGTAACCTATGAGTGAATGAGTTAAATGACATTAGTATAAGTTGCCAGTGAAACTTTAACCTCTAGAGAGCATATCTTACGCACGTTTTAGCGAGAACATGTAATTACTTCAGTTGGTATCACGGCCTGAAATGAGCTTTAATTCCCATTTGGAGTTCGTTAATAATTCAAAGATGTAATTTGAAATATTAATCTTTAGCGTATCCCGGTCACTGTATATATCGTATGTTCTTTCAGTGTTTTAATATCAGAGTTCGATTTTTTTTGAAGCAATATTGTACACGGGCTACAATTAGTACACAGATATATATGAGTTTGATAATTTTACATCTAAAACCGACCATTTATAGAAACTTGAATCCTTCTCCACCATTTGGAAAGAACACAATCCTAGATATTATTTAGAGCTATCCTACAGGGTTCTTAGTTTGTTTTGGTCGCCAATATCGATAACAAAACTAACTGAAACTAGTATTTTCTACGATGGAGTTCACACCATTCATTCGCTGTAACATCCAGATATACAATACTAACTACGGGGGTTCTCTCTGGGTTCTATGTACTTTTAAAACAACTCGCCACAAATATGAAGGTAATTCCTGTTGATCTAGGCGAAAACATACTTGTGGATCTACTCACGTCTTTGAAGCTGTTGAATAGCAACGATCATGATCTTGGTCTTCATTACTATGAGATCAGGTTAGAAATATACTGCCATACACATGCAATCTAAAGTGTCTTTAGTGTATGTTAAAGTACAGTCGTATACTCCATTCTAATTCCGTATTTACGTTAACATTTCCATTGATTGTTACCGTTGGGGAAAGAGGAAACTCACGTCACGCTTGTCTTATTAATATCACCGAACTATTTTATTTTTTCTGACAATCAATTCTTGTATCTTTATAACCTGATGTTTGCAGTCATACAGAATATATCACCATAATAAATAAATGCGGAAATTAGAGAATGTTAAGCGCCCAATACCTGTCAATGTAGAAAAAAAAACATTGACTTAAGGAACACAAATAGTTGCCCTGAATGTTGTATGAGTCCATACACTCAACTTCAGAAAGGTCTTTGATAAGATATACACTTGTATGGAGGTTCGAGCACTTTATAATAATTGATGGAATAACGTTAGCTACATAATTATAGTATTAGCATTAGGACGATACATTATAGTGGCGACAATTATAAACGGAGGATGGGTGTGTATGGGGATTACTGGATGCGGGTGTGTGCATGGGGTTACTGGAGGCGGGTGTGTGTATGGGGGGTTACTGGAGGCGGCTGTGTATGGAGTTGGTGGAGGCGGGGTTGTATGGGGGTTACTGGAGGCGCGTTTTGTAAGGGGGGTTACTTGAGGTTGATATGTGTATGGGGGTTACTGGAGGTGGGGATATATGGGGTTTACTGGAGAATGGTATAAATGGGGGTTACTGGAGGCGGTTGTGTAAAGGGTTTACTGGAGGCGGGTGTGTGTATGGGGGTTACTGGAGGCGGCTGTGGATCGGTTACTAGATGCGGAATGTGTATGGGGTTTACTGGAGGCGGGTTAGTGTATGGGGTTTACTGGAGGTGGGTATGTGTATGGGGTTACTCGATGCGGGGTGTATGGGATTACAGGAGACGGGTTTGTGTAAGGGGGTTACTGTAGGCGGGGATTTGTATTGGGGGTTAGTGCAGGTGGAGTATGGGGGTACTGGAGGCGGCGTGTGTATGGGGTTACTGGAAGCGGGGGGGGGGGGTTTGTGGGGTTACTGGAAGCAGGTGTGTAAGGGGGGGGGGGGTACTGGAGTATTGCGTGTATTTTACAGCACACTATGTACAGTGGTGTTGAATACTGCTTGACATATACATCAAACTATGTCGTATTATTTGAAAAGACGTGATTAGGCATCTCTATCAAGCAAATGGTTAATACGTGCGTTGTGGGTTCATTTTGTACATTCCTTTTTAAAATGATTTGGATATTTAGTTAGCGATATGTTAAATGCACTACCTTCTAAAGGTATAGCGGTATAGTCAATCTGCTGACAAAGATTAGTTTGTGAAACATTTCTTTGTTTGACTTTTATTGTATTTTGTTTTCCCTTTATTGCATGTCCTTTGCATAAATAATACGAGGGGTGTTCAAAAAGTGATGTCCATGGTGTGGTTTCGTTAAGTGCGTTCTGTAAACTGGTATCAATAACCTGATCACTGATACGTAACACGGGTAAGTACAGTTTATATATATAGAGAATAATAGGTTAGTGCCGTAGATGGGACGCCTTTATCCGACGAGGGGAGAAAACGTTGAGGCGAGGCTTGCCGAGCCTCAACTGTTTTCTCTCCGAGTCGGATAAAGGCGTCCCATCTAAGGCACTAACCTATTATTCGATTTATCCAGTCAATTTAGTTTTATCTTTTTTCATAGACTCATACAACATAACAATCTTGAAATATTTTGCATTGAAAATGCGGTTTTTCGATCAACGGACCTCCCTTTTCATTTCCATTCTAAAGACGTAAATTAATGAGCTACCGCAGAGGAAAATAGTTTCGATACTTACATTACAAGACGGGAAAACGTGCTTGAATTTGAAAAATAAGATCATTTGAATCGAGAGTCGATATGTTAATTCAAACAGACATTGTTATTATTCTACCGGAGGCTCTATGGTCAAATTCGAGTTCCGTCGTCTCGGTTTCTATTTTTAGATAGGGCTAACGTCACTCGTCAATGGAACTGAACAGGCTACATTTAGGTCTATGACCATCACCGCCCTTGTAAGAGTTTATCGATTAAATTATCATGAGAGTGATAAATGTTTTAATGAAGTTTTATTGTTTTATTTATTTTTATTTTTTTTAAAAACACGCGTCAATACAGTAGCATGGTAACTTTATATACATCTTCAATTTCGCTGACAGTATGACTTGCCCTATAGCGTAGTGGTTACGATGGTCGCTTATCGTGAAGTCAGCCCCGGTTCGGTTCTCACCGCTGACGAAACTTCTTTTTCCTTTCTATTTTTTTTTAAATGACGGTTTGGCTTTTTACTGGGATACTTAATGATAATTATCCATATTAAGTGTTTTTTCTTTCAATTTAATACGTTATTTTTGGTAAAACAATTTTGAAGAAAAATTAAAAATAGTTCCTGTTGTAAGAAGAAATTCCTACACCTACTATACAAATAAACCTCTTCTGTACATATAAACTTATGTTTATTATGCTACCCCTTTATTACGTCACTAGCGGCTGTGGTGACGGAATAAATTAGGTTATATACATTGCTCTCTAATAATGCAATGGTACAGTAGAACCTGTCTTAAGCGGTCATTCAATAATTAAACATAGAAGCAGATGGTTGCTTAATGCAGTGCAAACTTAATGCAGAAAGCTCATATAGGAGCTTTTCTTTTGACCTGCATTAAGCTACTACCTGCCTTACTAATACCTCATTTTGACGACCGCTTAAGGCATGTTCTACTATAATGACAGGCAAAAGAGTAGAACGAATAGTTGAAGTTAGAGCCTATATATCGGCAGACATGGCATTGGCCTTACAGTCAAACGAACTTTTAAGGTGACTAGTGATATATATGGGGATGGTCGGACAGGAGTGTTCGCCTGTATTCATTTTCCGAACACACTCGTATATCTGTAACAGGTTTTTAATATATTGAGTATAACTACTTTTTCTGTCCTGGGTTATTGTTGCTTTCATCGCATGGTATAAATACTGGTCATAGAGCATGAAATATGCGAAAATGTATTTATCAATGATGGTACAAAACATCATCAATATGATATGTCAACATTGTAAAGAAATTGCGTTAATTTGCGTCGAAACGAAGAATTGCTACACGATACATATTTTATCTAAATTGCTTCAATACTGTAATATTCACAGCCACACCGATAAAAGCGTTTGGAATAAATATGCCATTGCTTCTGTTGTATCAGATAACAAACTAGTTAAGTGCATGTCTGTGTCTGTATCAAACATCACATACGATACATTATAAATACAAATTAGGAATACATTCTTCTCGGATATCTACTATATAAGAAACATGCGAAAATACGTCAGTGGCTGTTGGTATATTTAATTGCAAAACATTGATACTTACAGGAGCGCTATACGCCAGGTCAAGTACATTCTATCAAATGTTTCACATTTATTATAAATTATGAAGAGTCCCGATGTGTGTAATATGCCCAATAAACTTCTCCCGGATTACCGCTTATCCTGTCGTAAACAGATGTCATAACCTCAGATATGTAACAAACTCTATTAACTCCCGGCGACGTTAACCCATTCCCTCATAGGCTATTTTTAGACCCAACCACTTTGAATAAATCTACCAAAAAGGAGCATTAACTAGAGAAAATGACAATTTTAGAATTTTGTAGTTTGAAACCATTGTGATAAATAGAGCATTTGCTCCTATAGGAGCAAATGCTCTATTTATCACAATGGTTTCAACAGGTAACTTCTGCAGAGGCGTCAAAAGGCGTCAATATGAGGAATGGGTTAAGCTTTGGAGAAAGTATTGACCGAGTATCAAACAGATTGGATCCAGATGAAACGTCGAATCACTCAACGATTCATTTGGATCTAAGTTGTTTGCAAATGACGGTTGGTTTAACTGGACAGGATCGTGATTAAAGTGTTGTCTCCTGTATCAAGCATAGAAACACATAACTTACCAAAGAGAACTACTCGTAAATGTATACATATAAATAAATCTAGGCTGTGAATTAATTTTTACCCATCTGTAAAATGAACCATGGTACATTAGATTGACCAGGATCATATTTCAATGTTGTACGCATTTGATAAAACAGAGTGAGAAAACAGCATGTTTTTTTAAGAAGACAGTTACCTTCCTTATAATGAAAATTCATAACTGAGAAGTTATGTATTTGTAGAGAGTATATCTACCACCAGTGAAATTGAATATTCAACTTAACAAACATGCAAAGAGGGTAGTTATTGTGTCCTAATACGTATTTAGGTAATATATATTGAAACTCATGGGATATAATGTAATAATAAAAGTTATAGTTATATAAATCAGAACATAAACTGAACCGAATTAAAAACGAGAGGATATTATGCAATACATCTCGTATTTGGTGATAACGATTACGCTTAGATAAACACGCCACAGTTGTGTTCATAAGTTTGTATTTGGAATATTATAAACTTTAAATACGCATTTCAAGTTACAATTATTTCTTTAAAAGGAGTTTGTTTTTTCATTTTTTCATATACATTGGCAGATATTAATGTTTGATGAAGTCGGTAGAGCAGTGCAAGTAAAGGGATCAGTTACAGAAAATATTCAGTTATACATCATGCATGAAGTAGAAAATATTAAAACAGTAAAACATTCAGTTATACAGCATACATGTAGTAGAAAATATTAAAATAGTAAAGCATTCAGTTATACATGTTGTAAAAATATCAAAACAGTAAAACCCGATAAAGCGACCAACAAAAAGAAGTCTACTTCTCTTTCTTAAATTCAGGTGGTAACTAAATGCAGGACGAACGCTATGCATTAAGCCCCATGCTGGTGCCTTCTACATTACTTTCGTCCTGCATTAAGCAACTATCTGCCTTTAAAAATATCTAGTATATTCATAAAATGGGCGTTTCGGTTGAATTGTGTTGTATCTGTCAAAAGTAGGTTGGCATATCCGTTATATCGTGTGTAATACAAATTTAAATGCTTTGTGCGCGTTTATGATAAACAGTTATATCATTATTAGGAGAAAAGAATCACGTCAGGAATGCATTCGAAAGGCTTCCTCTAGATTGCTTATAATTTTACTGAAATGGAATTAGTATCGAACATTGTTCAAAGAAAAAACAGTGTAAACAAAAATAATATAAATGAAAAAGTAGTAAAAGTACAAAAATGAGTCATGCAGGAAATACCACATACAGAACAAACACTCGCCCGAACAGCAACACAAGGAAACAGCAAATGTACATGGGTAGAAAAAACAACAAGAGACACACAAAGACAAAACAAACATTCAATAGGAGGAAGATGGAAGTACCGCCTTGGAACGGTCAGTGACAAAAGTCACCGGGTCAAGCAGGCAAAGCCAAATACAACATGCAACCACCACCAAAACACCAACAGGCAGCATGTCACACACACACGCACGCACGCACGCATACACACACAACTACATGTACACACACAAACACACACGCACATACACGAGATGAACACAGAAAACATTAACAAACACACAAGCACCAGAGACAACATTCCAAACATGAACAAAAGCACAATTACAAAGGTACAAGACAAACAAAAGTAAGGGTGACAAAGAGAGTACCGCCTTTGAACGGTCAGTAGCAAAATCATCACTGGGGGTAAAAGTAATGGAGTATATAAATATGTTATGTCGTAGCCAGACCCTATCTCGTTGTCATTCATTGCAATCGCCTATTTGATGCGATTCTAATGAGTAGCAGAAAGATATGGTTTGGCTGAGAAATATAAAAGTTATTTCACTTACCTTCTAAACATGCCTCTTATCTACAGTGCTGGTGTAAGTCTGGTGAAGTTATTTCTAAGCAACAGCATGATAAATATATTGACATAAATGTTTTCCAGTGATTAATCGTAGTTCTGTATTTGGTTTTGGATAAAACATAGGCGTTTACTCATAGCTGTTTGACCATTAAATCACTCGTGATAACAGTGGTGCATGTGGCGACACTTTTTGAATAAAGAATACAGCACAATTGTAATAGAAGTTCTTTCTCGGCGATAAAGGTTATTTATAAAATAAATATAAAGAAAAGAACAATGCGGTAAACGGTATGCTAGATTTCCCCATTGAATATGTAAAAATAATGACATTGTGAATAGTGAGTACTGAGATCGTATAATGGCATTTGTACACAATATGTTTTGGTTTTGGTAGAAACAAACTGTAGAGTCAGATATATTACTATTCATCAGCAAACAAAGCACACCCTGAGCAGCCGACTCTTATAGGTGTCGTCTGGTCTGGGTCTGCTCTGTTTACAAAATCCAGAAAAAGCGTTTATATGAGGGAACGAGTTAAAGTTGGCGAGGCTGTTCATAGCTTATGCTAACAGATTTGCAACTATTACAATACGCAAACATTTGTCAAATATTTAAAACTGAATTCACGTATCAACGGAGAATTATTCATTTTAAATAGTTTATTTTGTTTGTTTTTCTGTAACAAAAAAGTGTGAACATGGTCACATGACCAATCATTCACTCAGTATAGACAGGAGGAGACACCATGCAGAGTCATTATTGTAATCAGAAATTCAAATTGAATTCTAGTTTGGTTAGTTATCTTTTTATAATTCCATACGTTTAACTCTTTACTCCATTAATACGGCTTTAAAATACTGTATGTAGGAGCCGTCTGATCAGGTTCTGCTTTGTATGCTTATGGCATGATATAGAAACTGATTCCAGTTTCAGCTGTGGCTAAAACGCCTGTGTCCGTGTGCTATCGTCATGAGTAATCTAATTAATATACATGGTGTCATTATTTCTTATATAAATACTTACGGATTAAAGGGTTAATTAATTGATTAATTGATCTCACAGTAGAGGTAGAACACCAGTATAATGTGATTTGGCAGAACCTATTAGACAGATAAAAGGCACTGTATCTTATTACGCATTTGCCAATTGAATTAGCCCTTCGCTAGCTAAACGTGATCTGACAGGCATTTAAAAACGGCTTGGATCCTGATGAGCCGCTGAGTTACTCGCCGTCTCATCATGATCTAAGCTGCTTGCAACAATGACACAGTTTCTCAAAAGCTAAATAAAATTTGAAGTAGTTAAAATTGCGCTAGATTCTAATTTGAGCATTCATTATGTTTTGGTACAGTGAGGTAAGGCTAGCCATAGTATGCAACAGATGGGAATGGTCCTTTGAAGCTTGTAGTGCAGATATTCGAACGCGAGTGTAATGGCTGCTTTTGTAATATAAAACAACATAGTCTGTCTATCACGTATAATCACTTTTGTGAATATCGTTTACTTCAAGTCACATTAATGTGCAGTAAAACCCCTCTAATGCGACCACATAAAAGAGGTATAATTCTGGGTGGTAGAGGCAGGTGGTAGGAGCTTTCTGCATTACTTTAACCACCTGCTTTTAAAGGCACCCATATTTATTCATTAAGTAGTCGGGGTTCAACTTTATTTCACTCTTATGCTCCAGCCTGTCGCTAATTTGAAATCAACAACAACAGCAATAACAGTAACTTGTTTGTTCTATTTTAGCGGAATTGCAATACTGCAGTTTAACCCTTATCCCGGTAGTATATGCGACCTCCCTCGCATTTGTAAACGGCTGGGATTCAGATGAGATACCGAGTAACTCGGCGTCTCACCAGGACGCAAACAGCTTGACATTCGGTCAGTAGTGTCTCCAAACTGATCCAATCGGAACGAGCCAGATTCACATTTGATCAGATATGCTTTTCACAATCGGGTAAGGGTTAAGATTTGTATTTCCCAGAATAGTATCATATCTGAAATAGTATCATTTCTCAAAGACTATCATCTGATAATAGTGTCATATCTGAAATAGTATCATGTCTGAAATACTTTTGTTTTGTGATTTATTTTACGTAGTAAGACATAATTCACACAGATGATAAAGGTCACTTGATGATGGTTTCGAAAGAAACGAAAGTACATTGTATATCAAACTTAGGGAATAGAATCTGTGTAGTCCAAAGTTACCCAAACGGCATATAAACAGCTATTCAATCCACGAGCATAATCGACAGTTCAATCAATTTGACCCCATATCAATTAATGTACGCTCGACTAAATTCAATCTTGGAAGCTATCCATATTTCATTTTCACTTTGCACTTCATACAGTCATGTCGTATATGCAAACAACAATTAAACCTTAGACCGCTGTGACAAGATGGCTGTTCAATTTGGATCTGTTGCAAATTTGACTTCTTCCGACTCGATCAAGCATTTGAGAAACTATTGACCAAGTGTCATGACTTAAGCTTTTGAGAAACTATTGACCAAGTGTCAAGACTTAAGCTTTTGAGAAACTATTGACCACGTGTCATGCTTTTGAGAAACTATTGACCAAGTGTCAAGACTTAAGCTTTTGAGAAACTATTGACCACGTGTCATGCTTTTGAGAAACTATTGACCACGTGTCATGCTTTTGAGAAACTATTGGCCAAGTGTCAAGACTTAGGCTTTTGAGAAACTATTGACCAAGTGTCAAGACTTAGGCTTTTGAGAAACTATTGCCCAAGTGTCATGACTTAACCCATCTGCTCCCAGTGGATTCTTCCATGTTTATATATTGGATTAGTCCATTTTTTATCTAAGGGTGCCTGGCATAAATTTTCAATTTCGTTTTTTTTCATATTGAAATTGCTATCAGCAAACATGCGGCGTCTGATCAGAGTCTACACTGTTTGCCTACGTCCCATATATGGGATCGTGGGAGCAAATGGGTTAAGCTTTTGAGAAACTATTGACCAAGTGTCATGACTTAAGCTTTTGAGAAACTATTGATCTAGTGTCAAATAATTTGGATCCTGGTGAGACATCGAATTACTCCGCGCCTTATCCAAGCTGGTGGCAAATGCGAATCATGTAGGAAATACACATTATCGGTTTCAAGATCGTTCTGTTCATTTTACATGCAGAAGTAAAAGAAACAGATAAACCGGGTAAAGGGTAGTCCTAGCACAGCTCTACCTTAATACGTTGAGCGAGGGAATCGATATTATCATTTTAAACCCCTTGGTATGACTCGGTCAGGGATCGAACCAGCAACCATAAAATTTACATGGCTAGACGCATCAATTAGAGTAAAAAGCTTATACGGGGTGCATATGTTTTTCTCAATTGGACAAAAATGTTTAATTCAATTTCACTATTGATCAAACAATTGCCATGCTTTCTGTTTCATTTGCTAACCACAACTATCTCCACAACTATCTTACCAAGGCGTTTCGCTGTTAACAATACAGAAATATGTGAAACAGATTTAAAACTATAGCGAATGCGTTTATTCATTAACACTTATCCCGCTATCCGCGACATGGTTCCATGCTTATAAAACGTTTTAGTTGAGTCGGAGTTCTTTCTCAAGTTTTTGATTGGTCAGATTTGAGCCTTTAGCTCAAATCTGACCAATCAAAAGCTTGAGAACAAACAGCTTGGATCTAGATTAGACTCATTTTAACTCGGCGTCTCATCAGGGTCAAAGATGTTTACTCTCGGGCAATAGTTTTTCAACAGTTTGAATGAGTTGGACGTAGTCAAAATTACACAATATCCAAATTTGAACATAAATTATCTTCTCTCAGCGGGATGAGGGTTGATATAGAAACACAATCATTTTCCAGTTCTTAGTTCAATATAACTTAGCAATGAGTAATTGTGAATATGTTTTATGCACCGCTCGCATATAAGCACCTCTATTCAATAAATCGCCCATATTATTAGATGTGTTAATGTGACTTTTGAAATAAGACATTTGGATACCAATAAATCTGAATGGAATGAAATTAAAACACTCGTCACATTCTCAAGAAGTGATAAAACCCGGATTATACAACTGAGGGGGAACCAATCGAAACCAAATACACAGTGATTTATAAAAGGCGTCTCACCAGGATGATACATCTTGTTAAATGGAGCAATTCGCCGTGATAAATTGCTCAAAATGTGGAGAAACAATTGATTTAAGATTGCTGAATGAGATACAGGCTATGCGATCATCTGCAATTGCGTTGTGTTGTCTAAACCAAAATCGGTGTACCTCGAAAAGAGAGCTTACAATGTGAAGGAAAAGTTAGAAATGACTGAAGAATTTATATTTGTACGGATTGGTTTCAGTTTATGAATAAAACGTCACAATTGTTATAATTGAAGAAAATACATATACGCGATTTATCATCCCATTTTACGCTTCTAATCTGAAACCTTACATGATAACGCCAAGTACCTTTTATCAGAAATGTCAAACACGATATACGTGGGAATTAGGGCAATTGTGCTATCCACATGTTTGAAATTTGCAGACGTTCGCAATTAGCAGTAAAATTATATCCCTGTGCATACATAGCATTGATGTCCTTTTATGGCAAAGAGTAAGAAATGTATACAATTATTTATGTAACAGAGATATGGGAAATATCTAGTGATTCATAATATAAACGCATATTTTGAAAGGCCTAGAAGTTTCAGCTCATAGCGCAAAGAAAACTTGCATTTTTATTCCATTTCATTATGTATGGGTCGTTAGATATTCTGATACGCGAACAGAAATCTGCACCATTCAATAGTTAGCACAAGCTAAATGCGGTCAGAAAATTGTAAACTATATGTTACTTTATAACCATCTATAAAACATGAAAGTAGGTAAATGCAAAATGAGTCATTGTTTCAACATCTGTTTGTCTGTTGTTGGTTTTTTTGGTGGATAAGGCAAACAATTAATACTAACCTAATCATTAGCATAACCATGTCTTACATACTATTAGTATGAGTATACTTTGGTATATCATGTACAGATTGAATATAACTGAAAATGAACTGGTCACGTGTGAACGTTAATTCCTTTCTACACTGTAACATGTATTATAAACATCATAATTCGTTGATATAACGAGTTTATATATAATTAACGTTTACATGTATTTCAAACAGAGCTAAATAGTTGATATAACGCATTTACATATAATTAAATATTATATGTATTGCAAACAGTTCGAATTCGCTGATATAACACGATTACATATAATTAAATGTTACATGTATTACAAACATATCTGATTAGTTGATATAGCACGTTTACATAATTAACTATTACATGTACTACAAACAGATCTAATTAGCTGATATAACACGTTTATATAATTAACTATTACATATACTACACACAGATCTAATTAGTTGATATAACACGTGGACATATAATAATGATATGTAATAATCCTCATTGTATTATTAAAGAGACATCGTAGAAAACGTATCATTATGAATTGTGATCATCGATAAAATCAGCAGACAATGTAAATGTTTAGCTTCCAAATTATAAAAGCAAGACGAACAGGTCTAAACATATATACATGTACCTTAAACATGTCTAAACATATATACATGTACCTTAAAACAAGTCTAAACATATATACATGTACCTTAAAACAAGTCTAAACATATATACACATACCTTAAAACAAGTCTAAACATATATACATATACCTTAAAACAAGTCTAAACATATATACACATGCCTTAAAACAAGTCTAAACATATATACATATAACTTAAAACATGTCTAAACATATATACACATGCCTTAAAACAAGTCTAAACATATATACACATACCTTAAAACAAGTCTAAACAAATACCTTAAAACAAGTCTAAACATATATACATGTACCTTAAAACAGGTCTAAACATATATACATGTACCTTAAAACAAGTCTAAACATATATACATATACCTTAAAACAGGTCTAAACATATATACATGTACCTTAAAACATGTCTAAACATATATACATGTACCTTAAAACAAGTCTAAACATGTACCTTAAAACAAGTGTAAACATATATACACATACCTTAAAACAAGTCTAAACATATATAAATATACCTTAAAACAAGTCTAAACATGTACCTTAAAACAAGTCTAAACATATACCTTAAAACACGTCTAAACATATATACATATACCTTAAAACAAGTTTAAACATATACCTTAAAACAAATCTAAACATATATACATATACCTTAAAACAAGTCTAAACATATATACATAATTTTTTTTATACCTTAAAACAAGTCTAAACATATATACATGTACCTTAAAACAAGTCTAAACATATATACATATACCTTAAAATAGGTCTAAACATATATACATGCACCTTAAAACAGGTCTATACATATATACATGCACCTTAACACAAGTCTAAACATATATACATGTACCTTAAAACATGTACACCTTAAAAGATCTAACGTCCGTCATTAGTCGTCTAGAAATATGCTGTTAGCAAAGTGGAATGTATATACTGATGTATCCAATATCCCGTATCACAGTGTAAGTTATATCGAACACGGTGGAACATTTCACATACATTAGAACATCTTCTAAGCGGTCATTCAGGTGGTTGCTTAACCCTTTCCTCCATAGGCTAATTTTAGATCCAACTTCTTTTGATGCATCTACCGAAAAGGAGCATTAACTTTTGTAATTGGAAACCATTGTGATGAATAGAGCATTTGCTCCTGTAGGAGCAAATGCTCTTTTTATCACAATGGTTTCAACATGTGACTTAAACAAAGGCGTAGAAAGGCGTATTTATGGAGGAAAGGGCTTTCTGCATTAATACCATCTGCCTTACATAACTCTTTTTGATGACCGATTAAGACATGTTTAGCAATCAACTAAGCCGATATCCCCAAGAGTTACAAACTGTTATAACCCTTATACAGAACCCCTCGCTGTGAAAACATAATTTGGATCTGTCGCAAATGTTACTACTTTTCCTGCAAGCAAGTTGTGGTGACAATTCAGTATTAGTCCAGTGACCAATGTTTTTTTTATTCATTTTATTGTTTAACTTTGCTAACACGACAACACTATGTTAAACCTCTGATTTCGAATCTCATTAATAAGCCATGACTTACTAACACCGCCGGCGTGCACTACCGTGCCTATAACACTCTGAAGAAAAGGCTTTGACAATATTGAGAGCTTGATAGATACTTCCGATTTGTTGAAGTTAATTCACATATTGTTAATCAGCTTGGATCCGTATGAGACACACACCTACTCAGGGTATGAGCTGCTTGAGAATGAACTGAGACTAGTTTATCACATAATCTTCCGCGTGGGGGTGCCGAAACAATCGCGGAAATGCACTAGTGAATTTGTATGCAAATTAGCAGTTACTTAGCTGTAAACAATGGCAGAAACGGCTGTTAGATATAATCTGTTTCCCTTTAGAGCTGCGGCACTTTTAAAGTTTTATGTGATAAACAGAATCTTACATTCGTATTCATTACAAATTGTTTTCATGAAATTCGTTTACTATAATGAATATTACATTTACATTCTTTTCATCCTCAACACGAGTGTGTTCATCATTCAAACATTTGTGCAACATTAACTCTTTACTTCATGGTGGCACGTTTTGACACCTTTGCAAACAGAGTAGAAGCCGTCCAACGTTGGAACTACATGTACCACATTCCGCCACTATTATGATCCAGACGTTGAATTCTGTTTAATGGTCGATATAAAGGGATGTTGCCATAAGTCGCAACCAAAGGAACAATTGGCACCAGATAGTGCCGCAACTATGTTTTCTCGAATACGATCGTGCTTTTGAAATAGAACAAAACTCTTCACCCGGTCCCCCCCCCCCCCCTCTTCGAATAGAAGGAAATTAATAAAAAAAACATTGAAACTGATCTAAATATGTTTCCTTGTCGTTAAATGTCAGAAACCCGCATTCGTGATTCGCTTCTGCATTTAATTGTACAAAGAACATGATTGTGGAAATTATGAACATCAGCTTAAACAACTTACGTCTGACTATGCAGTTTAACTACTACTAAACTAATCTGTGTGGTGTTATTTTATTTCCATATTGTCATTTGATAATTGCTGTGAATGCTGTAAAATGTCATAATGTGTATACTGGTATCTTCTATATCATATATGCGAAAATGTTCACGAACATACTGAAATGAGTTGTATTTACTTTAGAGAAGCTTATATCCCACACTAACTTTAATTTAAAATATTAATATTCAAAGTTTTCATATCCCAATAAACACTCTTATATTCCAGTGTTTCGAGCTCAAGGCTGGTTATGTGAAATATTCTGATGGAAACATAAAGGATATAGATATCATAAACTAAGAAAAACTAAATTTTATTATCGAAATCTCTCACTTATTGGCAAGTACAAACGTAATCTCAAGGCGCTCCTGCGACACGTTATTTCACATCCTGAATTTTATGATGATTTACAAACTTCTTAAAATTATTGGACATGCCCATTTTCCCACTTTGTGCATCAAATGTGTTAAAATGCATTAAAAGGGATATGATCCTATAGTAATACAACATACTGCATGTCTGGTTGTCAACCCTTTTACAGTTGGCAATCACGCTGCGTCTTTACATGTACTCCGACAAGAAAGCTTAGTGCACTATGAAGGCGACCTCTTAGATCCGGAATTGGAAGGAGGACGTCGGATTTTTGTCATACCCTTTATTACTTTTCTTCAGTTACTCTGTTTGCATCTCAATCATTGAGTACACTAGCGATAGGTGGATACAGTTTGTTTCACTTAAATATGTTTTCGTTTTACATGCACTTTACCACTGTATTTTGCCATCGCGGTTGTTGTAGCTTATTCGGAAAGATGATACGTTTATTTACAATGTTTGTCTTTTAGGGTTGGGATAGAATAAATAAGTGTGAGGTTGGGCGTCCTTAAAGCGGTTTAAACCCGCAGTGGCTTTTGTACCAAGTACCAAGGCGGTACTTCCATCTTCCCCATGTGTTTGCTTGTTTTGTATTTGTGTGTCTCATTTATGTTTTTGGTAGTTATGTACATTTGCTGAATTTTCTTGTGTTGCTGTTTGGGCGGATGTTTATTCTGTATGTGGTGTTTCATGCATGACTGATATTTGTACTTTTAAATTAAATACATGTAGACGCGATACAAACAGAATATATAAATTCTTAATCGATGATATCATATGTGGTTGCAGTGAGTACTGAAACCCGGGCAAAGGGATACATGACTTTCTTTCCCGACATTCATATAGATATAATTCTACAGTTTCTGCCAATAATATTATAATGCCTAATATTCATGATGTCATTATTTCTTACATGAATAGTTCGGGAGTAAATGGTTAACAGCACTAAAGAGTTAGAATTCCTTGACGTTTCATAAGCTTATGCCCCCCCCCCCAAAAAAAAAGGCATGCAGTTCTACATCAACAATACGCTGCATTTCTACATCTTCATTTTATCACACATCCTTCAGCAATTATCAACTTGTGGGTCACTGGTGACCTATGTAAAATCTAGTGTAGCGACGGTCAACTTATACTCCCTAAATCACAAATGACACCGATGCACTGATATTTGTTGTTTTAGAAAACTGTTTTGGCATCGTCTAATTTATGGAATCAGACACAAAACATTTATAACGTTACACGGTTTTGTTTCTTTAATTAAACTTCCAATCTTTGCAACGTTTCAAAGTAAGGTAAGAAATTGATATACAGTAAAACCCCTATAAATCGGAAGTTTAGTAGAGAATAGTTTAAATATTTTAGGCAGGTGGCTGCTTAACCCTTCGCTTGCTATTCACGTCAATATACCTACCTGTAAATAGTGAAGACCCAGATGAGACAGCTCCTGCGGGAGCTGTCTCATCGGGGTCTGCACTATTAACAAATTGATTGTGCAACCAGTGCACTCCACAGCAGTGATTGCACAGCGAAATACTTGTACACAGTGAAGATATAGGTAATTATACAACAGGGCATGGGTAAAGAAGGAGAAATGTATTTTAAAATTCAGCAAGAGAAGGGTTAATACAGGGTGAAAATCATGCAAGAGCTTTCTGCACAACTTCCATCCCGCATTAAGCGTCGACCTGTCTCAAAGACTGAATTGAACGCCCGGTTTAGAGGGGTTTTACTGTATACTGTTTTTTATCACAGATTTTCTGATATTACTATCGGTTGCACTGAACACATTCCAATTCAGCATGTCTATTGGAATCGCTTCTAAATGCAGCACATGTCGGAAAGAGTTCAATTTACAATGGCTTGATTTCCCTAGTCGTGTTTGTTTAAAGCCAACTCAACAAATTACAGAATATGTTCCCTTCAATAACTTTCAACGTGGAATAGGCAACAGTGGCCCATGGGTCATATAAGACTGTTTTGATTGCTGTTGATACTCAATGCACACAAATAAAATGGTCTCTAACTGAATACTAAATATGTATGTATGCTAAACAGTGTATTAAACTAGTTTATTGTTAACGGTGGAACGATTTCGCAGCCAGTGTCTGAATAATAAAGAATTCTGATATAAACAAGATCTGATGTCGTACCTTTACGATATGTATCGCAGTAAACACACATAATCATTTTTTCTCTGTCTGACTGCAGATATGTCTTACTTTCTTTTCATATTGTATGAAGCGATAGACAACTTGAATATTTGTCCAGATAAGTATTTTATGAGTAGGTTTATTTCTGTAAGATTTTCTGTACATGGCAAATATGAAGCAAACAGGACATGCCTTAACTATAGTCCGTACCTTTAAAATACTAGTAAAAGAAGCTTCATGTTCTCATGCAGATTGTACTTTACGTTATGCTATGTATCGTTTCAAAAGAAGGTCATTATAGCAAAATGACAATAGAGGTAAGAAAACATTATTGTAACTAAATATTAAAAACAATTCTGATACTGTAAACTATTTTGGATATACTTTAGAATTCTTTACTGGATAGACTTTATCATCTCTACTTTGGGAAGCACCGTTAGAACATCAGTAGAAGTACCATCGAAACTATGTCAACTTAGCATGAAGTATAATGGTAATTAGCTGCAACCTTTGTAAGAATAATTTGCCTTTAACCCATTCCTTAATAAGCTTAATCTTCTGAACAGGAACATTTGATAGAAAAACGGACAATTTTAGAAATGTGTAGTTTTGAAAACATTGTGATAAATAGAGCATTTGCTCCTATGGAGCAAATGCCCTATTTATCACAATGGTTTCAAAACGTGACGTTTACAGGGGCGTCAAAAGTCGTAAATATGACGGAATGGGTTAAACGTGTACCATACATTGGTATAACTGTATATTTAACAGCGGTAACACATCACTAAAAATCATAGTGGTACTAATGTAGTTAACCCTTTCCCTCATATAGACATGTTTTCACGCATTTGCAAACCGAGTAGACCCAGATCAGGGTCTGCTCTGTTTGCCTATGGAAATTGATAAATCTGTGTCTTTACTTTCTAAAATGGATACAATGCTCCACCTTCCATATTTCATTATAACTATTTTGACCATGAATATTCAGTAGGTATCAAGATAAACATAGAAAAGGGAAAGGGTTAAGCGAAGAAGTGAGCTTTTACCGACTTCAAAGATCTCGAGCAATAAAAGTGCGTATTTAAGTACTGCGATCGTCATGTCTAAACGGAGCAATTTTTTAAAAATACTTTAATGCACACATCTTATCAGGGTTTCTGGAAATGCTTGAATCTAATATTTGTACATGATCTCATTTAAGAAATCAGCCTTTCCACTCCTTTTAAGATTACTATTGCGTTCCAAATGTAGATACAATTTGCGGTCTCATCAAATATCAAAGATCCCCCATAGTTCATCTAATCAATATTCATGATGGTTTTATTATGTCTTACATTAATATTTACGGTTGTCCGTTCCGAAATCAATCTCGTCGACAGAAAATGTTTCTTTTGGAAATCTACTTTTATAGAACCGATCGGAGCGTCAAGTAGCTACTCGCCTTCCAATCTGGGTCCAACTTATTTTTAAAGGTAATTACTTTGCTAATAAGGTAACAGCTCGGATTTCAGTACTCACTGCATCGCTCCAATGTTGTGCTTGGTCTATACTACAGTTATGGATAAGCCGTACTAGAATTAAATACATATTTTATGGCTAAATCTTATTTAATTTATCATATATTTGATATAATTATGATGTTCAAGTCGAGCTTAACATTCAAACGCATAGTCTTGTCACCATTTAGATGAGGAGAACGGTCACTATTTTGTACCGGTTGTCGACAATAATTGACACCAGATCTCTAATAGTAACGATTCAAGATGAAATTTATTATACAATTAAACACTAACCCTTATGAGATCTGCCTCGCATTTGTGAAGAGCTTAGACCCAGATGATACGGCGTGTAACATAGTATCTTACCAGGGTCCAAATTGTTTGACAATCGGTCATTAGAGTCTATATTATTTCATAAGCAAACATAACAGACATAGTTCAAACGACTCCTCCGTTTGCAAATGCCTAGAAGGCGCCTGCATGTGAAAAATGGTTAACCCTTTTCACGCCTTTTCAAATAGAGTTGACCCAGATCAGACGGGTCGTGTAGAAGCCACCAGATCAGGGTCTGTTCTGTTTGCCTATGGAATGATACGGATACAATTCTACAGTTTCTGCAATGGTAAAATATTCCATTGGCCATATTGTCATTCTAGAAATTCCATTAATCAATATTCATTATGTCAGTATTTCTTATTAAATGTTAATGGGATATTGGATTAAAGGATATGTCTCCACTTCACAAGCTATCACTATAACCTACACTTTCTCGCAAATCTTCAGGTTTGTACATTTTCTGCACGATCTGTAACAAATTCACAAAAACGGAGATATTCGCGCATTTCCAAACAGAGTATACTCAGAACAGACGCCTCCTATAGGAACGGTTTAACCAGGGTTTGCTCTGTTTGCTTATGAAATAATATAGATCATATTCAACAAGATAAACCAGCTGTAGTGGTTCATCTTTAATGATAACATACACAAATAATTGTCCGTATTTATTGCGTTATTGCTACATGTAGATAAGATGGTATTGTGAATTAACCTCCATCCAGCTATCCTCGAACTGACCAACATTTGTAATCATCATAGATCCACATCAGATGCTGAGTAACCCTTTCCATCATATAAACGCCTTTTCACGCATTTGGAATCATAATAGGTCCAGATCAGACGGCTCCGATATAATCTGGATCTGCTCGGTTTGCTTATGGTATAATATATATATGATTCTACAGTTTCTGCCTGAGCCAAAATGTCCAGTGTACATATGCCATTCTAAAAACTAAGCTAATAAATACTCATGGTGTTATTATTTCATACATGAATATTGAACAGGGAAAAGGTTAACTGACTTGAGATGCTGATTAACCCTTCGCTTGCTGAATTTTAAAATACATTTCTCCTTCTTTACCCATGCCCTGTTGTATAATTATATATATATCTTCACTGTGTGCACGTATGTCGCTGCGCAATCACTGCTGTGGAGTGTACTGGTTGCACAATCAACTTGTAAATAGTGCAGACCCTGATGAGACAGCTCCTGCAGGAGCTGTCTCATCTGGGTCTTCACTATTTACAGGTAGGTATGTTGACGTGAATAGCAAGCGAAGGGTTAACTGGCGACTCATTAAGATGCCAGCTGTTTGACACTTAGTCAAACAGTTTCTATAAAGCTTGATCGAGTAGGAAACAGTAACATATCACAACGGGATAATGGTGAAGTGCAACTGTTCTTACATATTTGCTAATTGCAAAATGACGTTTTCTGTGAGTGTTGCGGTAGTTAAGATGGCAAATCGTGTTCAGACTAGCATTACAACATTACTCGAATCATGACTTGAATCAAAACAAAGTCCAGTGCATCAGCACTGGATCGATGGAAACTACTGTAGCTTAGACCCCAATATGTGTTTCTATATTATGTTAAAAATATATGGTACGTTTTAAATTTGACAATGATTAATGGACAGTGTCTTTACCTACCCAACACAAATTAACACTGTGTAGTATAGTTGACGAAATATGTTAACCCTGATTCTGCTGAAATATATCTGCTCAATCTCAGACCGGCTATATTTTACCTACGTTCTCATTTAGATCTGCTATATTTACCTACGTTCTCAAGCTCAGACCTGCTATATTTTACCTACGTTCTCAAACTTAGACCTGCTATATTTTACCTACGGTCTAAAAAATCTCACTTAAGACCTATTTACGATTGCTAGCGATCTCTGGTCGCCGATATTCGTACGAAGGTCGTCCGACAAGTCAATGATAATCGCGGATGGTCTTCAGTAATCGTTTCTAGTCGTGCGACCAATTTCAGTCGTAGAGAGAGTGTTGATCATGCACGGCAACCTACTTACGATCGAACTGGTCGCCGATGGTCTTTAAGAGGTAACCTTAGAGGTTTCAGGTAATCGTGCGATGGTCTGTACGAAGGTCTCCAATAATCTTTAACTGGTCGTTGGTGATATTCCCTACAATCGTACGACCGTCAGCGACCGTTCTCTAATTTCATACGACTGTCGTGCGATCACCAGCGACTGCCTAAAAGTTTCCTGCGACTAGCAATAGACCACGTGACCACACAATAGGTCGGAAGTGATTGTGGAACCTTCGTACGAATACCAGTGACTTGGTATATGATCATCAGCAACATGATGGTCGCAGAAGCATCTCCAATATGACTGCGAAGCATTTGTTAGATTTTAGTCGCCGACAATAGCAGACGATCGCCGGTTTCAGAGGTCGCTAATGTTCTGCAACAATCGCAATCGCTTGTGGGATTGTAGCCTTTAAGAGCAACACATATCCGAATTACAAATGGATTTGGGTATATTATAAATAAAATATTCCCAAATAATATGAATGGCTCAGATGTTTCAACGTTCACTTTAAACCGAATTAAGTATTTAACAGAGGACACTGAATTTTAAAAGAAAACATCCCATTGCAACATTGTAATAACATTGCACTAAACATCCATGTCGTACTTTATTAAATGAATCTACAGCCATAGGTTATGCGACCTTATATTGATTGGACATATGGATATTAGAAAAAAAAGCAGGTTGTTGCTTAACCCTTTTCCTTATTTTCTGTCTTAGATCCAACCTCTTTGAATAAATCTAACGAAAAGGAGCATTAACTAGAGAAAAGGAAAATTTTAGAATGTTGTAGTTTTGAAACTTTTGTGATAAATAGAGCATTTGCTCCTATTTATCACAATGGTTTCAAAAAGTGACTTTTACAGAGGCGTTCAAAGGCGTATTTATGGATGAAAGGGTTAGTACAGGGCAAACGTAATGTTGAAAGCTCATGCGTATGGAATTAGGTATATGAAATAAAAATACATGGAGTTGATTAGAGTGTGTTATATGTATTTAAATCAATTCAAAACCTTAATACATGTAATATATATTCACAAAATATATTTGCATCATGACACCAGTTACAGAATTCGAACTTAGTTATTAGACTGACATATCATTTTTTCAACGTAAAAGATACATGTGGAAATGTTCTGTTTATATAAGAGGGGTAGTAGAGCGGTAGATAATACAATGTAGAGTACATGCTAGATTTAGAGGAAGTGCAAATTCAGTTTCCGATGCTTTTTGTAATCCCATCCACCTTCGTCAATGGAAGAAATGATTTAGCACAATTCATTGTATTAATAAAGCAGATTTAATAGATGATGTAGCATATTGTATGGGGAGTTTGCGTGGCAGATTATAACAAATGGATCGTACACAATCAACCCAAGATTTTTGTTGGTTAAATAGAAACTAGTAACAGACAATATATCAAGACGAATCTGAATAACACATAATGTCTTCACGGAGTATTTATGGTGGCATATTTCCGACACCATTTACCCCTTCGCGAAAAGTTGCTAGTTAATATCTCACATAATTATCTACATGTACTAAGTAGAAAGTGGAATCTTTTCATGAAAACCTGACAATTTAACTTGTCAAAATGACCTGTTAGTGTCATATACTGCCACCACATAATATAAGTAATGCGAAACTTTTCTCGAAAGCTTTCTTGCTAACTCATCTAAAAATAGATATCAAGTTTTTCCGAAAATTCGGTGATGTTCGTTGAATTCTATGTTCTACATTCATGGGTCTCTGCTGCAATCATCCGAATACAATTTTCTATACAGTAAAACTTCGATTATTCGAACAATAAAAAACGTATTACCATCGATCTTTAAGACAGGTGGCAACTTAATGCATGATGAAAGTCATGCAGAAAGCTCATCTAGGAGCTTTCTGCATGACTTTCACCATGCATTAAGCAGCCACCTGCCTAAAAGGGTCTAAATTCTTCTATAACGAAATTTCGAATAATCGAGGTTTTACTGTATTTAGATAAGTGGAAACGTGAATCTAGTCTAGTTAATTACATGTTTTCATGATAAATAACTTGTTAAGTAACAGGATAAATTCATAAGATGGTAGCCGTTTAAAGCAGTATCGAGACGAAATTCGTATTTATCGGGTTATCGTGACACAATTCGTATTTATCGGGTTATCGTGAAAAAATATTCCAGGTTCCACTTTTCAGATAAGTATCTGAAAAATAACGCAAACGTTTTCATAAAAACGAACTAGTTAAGTATTTATGTGAGATACTAAAAGGAAACTTTTATGATAATTAATTGGTTGGTTCAGTGGTGTTAAAAAATACGCCACCATAAGTATCATCTTTCATTGTCTAGTGATTCTTGTTGCCAACCATTCCTGTTAAGCTTCATGGCGGTAGAGCGAAACCGTTTTCAATATACATGTATACTAACTGCTAGGCTACCTTTTTCTCCAAGTCAATGGTCATAACTCCTCCAGTTCCAGATGAACCCGAATGAAAAACAGTAAATGAGTAGTACCTCATAAACGTGTTAATTATGCAACATTTAAGTTCAAATTCGCCAACAAGGTTAAGTCAAGAAGCATAACATTGCCAGTTCTGTACGAATCGAAAAGCTATGTGAAGAACAAGGCTCGTACAAGGAATGGTACTGATTCATATCTTCCATTAGATAAAGGTAGGTGGTGTAACAAACGACATTAGAAAAAAACAACACTTTTAAACATTGCACCTTAAGTTGACTTCTCTTTTACTATATTATACCTTAGTATCAGCAGGAATTTGTACTATTCCGGTTGAAAACAACATTGTATTACTCCTAGACTACATGGCTATTAGCAATTATACAGCAAGTTGATGGAATCTGTTTCTAGAAAAGAAAAAAATCGCTGTAACAGCATAAAAAGGGTTTGAATAATTTATTTCTGAAGACCTTTGTATCACGTTTCTATTGGTTGATACTAGAATTTATTAAATCTATGGGATATGTGGCGCTTGTAATGGTTCGCCTTAAGTGCGTATGTCGGAATGAATTAGTTGTAGAAGTGCATAGAGCTTGATATGTTGTTGCATTATCATTCCAGATATCAATACGATAAGAATGACGAATATTGGTGATTTACCAACAAACACGTTTCTATGAAACAGTAATAATAATGGTAATAATAATTATTAATTATTATTATTATTACTATTATCATTAATTATTATTGTTATATTATTATTATCATTATTATTTTTATCATCATTATTATTATTCTAATGATTATAAAATGTAAGTAATGATAATGATTTTGATGATAATAATAATAGAACCAGTTGGTTTTATGCCCGTTTTAACCCTTTCTCTTATGTAAGCGCATTTTGACGCATCAGCAAACAGAGTAGACCCAGATCAGACGGCTCCTGTAGGAGCCGTCTGATCAGGGTCTGTTCTGTTTGATTATGGTGCAATATAGATCTGATTCTACAGCTTCTGCCTGAGCCAAACTGGCATGTGTTCATTTGCCATTACTAAAAATAATATTATTAATATTCATGACGTGATTATTTTCCTACATGAATATTCCTTAGGGAAAGAGTTAAAGGACACTGGCCCCAATGTTTTAAAGAGTCTGAGTCAAAGGTCATTCGTAATTGATAATTAACTCAGATTCAGGCAAAAAACGTTATAACATCGAGGTCTTAAACAGTATGGACGTTACAGACTGAACCATTCCTGCCGAAAAAAAACCATTGCCCATACTCTGATATGAAGCAAGATGTACTTATTTGCGATTCGTTCAAGCTTTTAAGAAACTATTGTCTGAGTGTCAAACAGTTTGGATCCTGATGAGACGCCGAGTATCTTGTCTCGATCGCATCGGGATCGAGGCTGTTTTCAAATGACGGTTAGGTCATAATCGACTGGATAGGGTTAGAATAAACATTATATTTGTATAAAAGTTCAAGTAACCACATTGCATAAGAAATGATATCATTCTGAATATTAATAGCCGAATGTTTATAATATCACATGAACAAAATAGTTATCTTACTTTGGTAACAAAGGATTTTGTGGTCATGGCAGAATGAATCAGATCTATATAATTCTACAAGAGAACAGAGCAGACCCTCGTTAGGCGGTTCCTACAGGAACAGTCTGATCTGGGTCTTATCTGTTTGCAAATGCGTGGAATGCAATTATATGAAGGATTGGACTTATGGCAGACATGCGTTTAAAAAGTATTTGTTCTAATTTTTAGCTTATTTAACGTTCCTTCAATCGGACTCATCGTATTTGATCACAATTTTACTACATTCCACAAGCAAACATGGCCCAGAAATACGAATTACAAACCATTGGCTTCAACAACCATCGACGACTATCGACGTTGTTTGTTGAGGCCTTTTGTGCATGAGTGTTGTTTATGTTTCGGATATGATGGAGCTGAACCGCTTGAAAAGATTGATTGCCACAGTCTACAAAACCAAAATACACACTTAAGCAATGATTACTCGATGTCCACTTAAACTGAAACCATACACGCCAGACAAATATTATCAGAAAGAGACAGCATAAACTTCATGTATGTGTTTCTTGTCGTTATATAGGTCTTAAAAGTATTTATGATTTATAGTATTGATTTGTTGCAAATATATTATAACAGTATATCTTAATGATGGGTTTACAGTGCATTTTCAATGTTGAACCCACATCTGTCGGACGATAGCAAGTTTGACGATGTAAATGAAAAAAATAAATTTAGGGTCTATTTTCAATTTTTCAAACAATTTTATTTACCTTTCACGTCCTTTACAAGTTTACGTATTATGTGGGCGTGATTCATATGTAATTGTGTTAGGCCAATAATATTCACGACTACACTTACTTGTATTATGACCATAACAGTCACAATGTCACGGTGTCTTCTACTTGTTTTTAAATGTCTAAATATGCTCTCAAAAATGAAACAAGACACTAACATCAGACAACCTGAACACACATTTATGAGTCTCATTCACTGCAGTTCCATATAGCTTTACCACATAGAGCTTTACGCATTTGCAAACCGAGTAAACCCAACCCAGACCAGACCCATGCAGGAACTCTCTTTTTACAGTCTGCTTGGTTTACTTATGTTTATAGCTCGGTTTACTTATAAAATTATATTACCCTACAGTTATTCTCTAAGCCACAATTTTACCTTGTGAATACTAACTATAACATTATTCATAAATGTTCATTAGGGAAAGGGTTTATCTAATTACTTTGCATAGTTACGCACATTGGACTGTGCTAATACTATGTCAAAATCAAATGAAATGTATAAAACAAAAAATGTTTTGTAATAGTTGCTAACAACAACGACATTACATTATATTCGTATGCATTTAACAAAGTAGCTGTTATCAGTTATTCGATAATGCAATAATAAATGCTGTAACAGTTTGATTTCATGACTTGTTGCTTAATTTCATTGAATTTTATTTTGTTACATTAGCCACATAATTGTATCTTATGTAATGTCAGGCGGATACATTCAGCAGACCAAAACAGATGCTTTGAAGATGCTTTTTCGAACACTTACTCACTCATGTACAGTTTAATTAGTAACAGTGATCACATTCGATTTGTTTGAACTTTGACCCGTTATTCGTGACCTGACAAGCTTATGCACACAGTCTGGACCCAGATGAGACGCCGAGAATATCCAGGGAATCCGGGCAATTTGATACTCGACTAATAGTGCTTGATCAAACTGAAAGTAGTCAAAATTACATCAGATTCAAATTTAAAGAGACATTTTCTATCACAGCAGGGTAAATATTTCTATATCCAGTTGAAGTTAACGTAGGTGGTAGTTTAATGCAGAAACAACAGTTTCACATTGACAGCAATTAAATAATGTACTATTGTGGCTGTAGAGAATTGACATACACATCTGGAAAATCTTGCCTGCTTACAAATCAATAGGCGTATCAGAGTGAGTTGGGTTTGAGTGACAAGAATACACAGATCAGCAATTAGGCTTGTAAAGATGACAGACAAATCAGCGCTTGACGTGACAAGTGTATGAGAGGATTATTGTACGCAGTCATAGATGGTTATGATTTTAACCCATAGAACGCTGAAATTTCTAATGGACTATTCCAAAATTCAAACAGGTCCAGCCTATGGTGAATATTTGAAGATTTTCCTACAGAAAAGTGTAACATGAACAGTGCAGACCCTGATGGTAGGGGTTCTCTAGGAGCACTCTCATCTGGATATACACTGTTTTCAAATGACATAAGTGACTCGTGTCCCACACTGCAATGGTTAAACTTGGTTTGTTACACTAACCAAAATCTTCACGATCGAACGTACATAATACTTTTCTAATAAATATTACAGTTCTATTTAAAACTAAATTCTACATTTTGTTAAAAACAATAGACAGCATATTGTCCCTGCAACATCAGTAACGGCTTTGTTAGGGTTCAAACGTTCCAAAATTGAAACAAGTTTACAGTGAATATTAAGGGATATCCTTAAAGAAAAGTGTAATATGACAAACAGTGCATACCTTGTTGAGAGAGCTCCTCTGGGAGCGCTCACGTCTTGGTCTACCATGTTTGTAAAGGACACCAGTGACTGAGTTTCCCGCACTCATATAGTGTTAACCCTTTCCTCCATAAATACCCCTTTCTACGCCTCTGTAAAAGTCACGTTTTGAAACCATTGTGATAAATAGAGCATTTGCTCCTAAGGAGCAAATGCTCTATTGACCACAATGGTTTCAGAACTACACACTTCTAAAAATTTCATTTTCTCTAGTTAATGCTCCTTTTCGGTAGATTTATTCAAAGAGATTGGATCTAAATATAGCCTATGATGGAACGGGTTAAAGTAACCTTGTTGCCGCCGTATGTGATTTGATGAAACTCTTGGAACTAGATCAGACGCCGAATTGCTCAATTTGACATTCTGATTTGCGTTTTGAAAAGTAATAGAAAGAACCTCAAGTACACGATAATTTTAGCGGAGTATGCAAATGTATGTGGAAGCGAAAGGGTCGATCTATTTGCATGATTTTTTTATCAAACACATTAAAACCTTTAGGAAGATAGGTTATGACATCATTATATTGCAACGCACTGCATGTTTTGTTATTGACCCCATTACTATGGATTTACAGGCGGTAGCCGCGCTTCCCTCTTTGCTTTGTGGAATGACAGGCCGAGGGTAGTACTCTATGATGGTACATTGTTAAACTCGGAAACAGGATGAGCTTGCCGGATTTATTTCTTACCTTTTCTCTGTCGTGACCCTTTATGGCGTCCCTGCAGTTGCTCTGATTTCAGCAAAGTCAATGAAAACATATTTGACGACGGACTGCCACAGTTGTTTGTATGCGATATTTTACATATTGTCCTGTGTTGACCGTCTTCTGTGTTGTGGGGAAGTTTAGCGGGTATACCTATATTTGCACTATTTTTTTAATCAGATTGACTTTTTGTAGGGTGTGTGTGGGTCTGGGTCTGGGTGCGATTTGGTTGTTTGTTTGCTTGACTTTACTACACAGTTCACCCCAACACTAGTGTGTGTTTTAACACCTATGCGAAATGGTGTTAATCGTGCGGAATACACAGATGATTGAAGACAGTAGCAAGGTTTCAGTTTCAGTTTCAGTTTATTTCGAATAACCACAAGTCCTGCAGTGAGCAGGGGCCATCAGCATAAATATAATAACAAAAACAATTCACAATGACAAATGGAGAAACGGCTAATCAAATATGAAATGTGAGTTGATATTAATCTCTCCAAATATACGGTATGTATGCATGTGTTAATGCAAGGCCGTGTGAGAATGTGATTGTTTTCATAGATAACTACATCGTTTCAGTTATAGGAAATATATGAGTGTCAAACAGCTTGTGTCCAAGGTAGATGTAAAGTTTATTAGCATCAAATCGAATCCAAACTGTTTCTGAACAATAAGTTTGCGTACTGTAATATTATTCTGAACAATAAGTTTACGTACCGCATATTAAAGACGTTAATACTTTTATAGAAAGACACACACATGAAAAAAAAAGATTAGTAGATAAATAAATACATAGGAAATGTCAGACTATGTATCTATTGTTTGTTTCATTAACAAGGGCAGTCCGGTTGGGTCCAATTCTGATATTTGACTAGCTAATAACCCAATATATCTTATCCAGATACTTAAACGGCATGTATAGTCATTGTAATTCAATTACAATGTTAAGTAAGTATAAAAGGTGAAACTTCACTTTAATGAAGGAATTTTAAAGTGTTTTGTGAATAAAGGTACTGGAAAACCAGTTCGACATAAGCGAAAATTCGCTCTAACCAACTTCGTACTAAACATTATAGTCCGTATAGAATTAATGAAGATATCGGCCGGGGAACGAAATTTAGTTTGCTATAAGCGGAAACTCGCTTTATCAGAGTTCGTTATAAATACGTTTTACTGTATTTGTTTCATTGAAATGAAACATCTTTGTTAGATTTTGAAAGTCTCACATATTCAGAGCTATTAAATAAAACGGACAATTGTTCATTTACGTCTTTACACGATATAGACGCCATTTACGCCTTTGCAAACAGAGTAGACCCGGATCAGGCATCTCATGTAGGATACCGTTGCTTATAATATAGCTCAGCTTCTACAATTTCTGAATAAGCCAAAGATCCCCTTGTTCAATGACCATTATAAACATATCTTGTTTGCAGTCATAGTGGCCGGTCAGCCACACACAGAGCATGCTGCAACGGGAGAATACGGGAAACGACGGGTAACCGTTGCTGACAATTTGGATCCAGGTGAAACGCCAAATCACTTGGCTCCAAACAATTTAATACCACTTTCAGAGAAGACATTGAAGGCTATTTCACTCTGAAATTTAAAGCAGACATCATGTTGTCAAACGAACGTTATTTGGCGAAAAAAGGTGTTTATGAATACTCACGAATTCTTGTATACGTATTTTGTAGGACTAGGGATAACCATTTATTTCATATAAACGCATTTTACGCATTTACAAACAGAGTAGACTCAGATCGGACGGCTCATGCAGGATCTGTCTGCTGTGTTTGCTTAGTGGAAATATATAGGTCTACAGATTGTGTCAATGTAAAACGTGCGATTATAACAATTGAGCTAATGAATATGCATGATGTCATTATTTATTACATGAACATCAAATAGGAAAAGGTGTAAAGTTCTTAACGGAAGTCGAGTTGTTAGCCTAAAGAATATCAAATGGGTTTGACGGAGAAATACGGAACACATTTTACCTGGAGAGTTTCACCAATTTATCTTTTCTATAGTTCTGTCTCGATTACAATGGAGGAAAATTCGAGCCGAACATATCTAACGATAGTTGTGTTCTGTTTAGAGACCATGTGTACGTTGTTCAGAACTTTATATAAAACAACGTAGCAATATGATCGATGCGTTCTGTCTGTCACATATGACCCCAATCTTTCCGTTTTTCTAGACACACAGACGCACTTGATTCTAACAATATGCTGGCGTATTACGAGAAGATAATCAGAGCATGCCACTCTTTGTTGGATTTACAAGATCAATGCATACAATCGGCAGCATTCTGCTCTCTTGTCATAATATCATATTTAGTTCAAATGTTTTAGTTGTTCTGAACGTTCTTGTACAATTAGGAAAGAATAAACCAATATAATAGTAGTTTAACTTTATCCTGCCTTCAGACCGATCATGCATAGTCAATATTGGTGTTAAAGTACTTTCACTGTTATATTATCTACAGATAATACATACGAATTTGATCTATCTAAATTACTAGTGAATAGTAGACAATCATTTTAATCCAACATTGAATGTGCGTTATACGCTGATATTTTGTCAATACCATTGCTTTTCCAAAACAAAAACGCCGACACTCCCCAGACTTAGCAGTTAATAAATCATTCAAACAATACATAAAATATTTGCAAGGTTTTCAGATAACGCCGCAGTCGAATTCAGAGATGAAATATATATTTTCGTTTCATTAATATCCCTAACATCACGACAAAACATGCAACTGCAAACAGAACATACCGGTATCAAACACTAACTCAGAGTAAGGCACATTTTGATTAGAATACACGCAGATTGAATAAAATCAGTAACTGTTCAGAAAAGGGAAGCAAAGTAAACACCAGCCACAAAAAATGACTTGGAGAAAAGTTTCAACTTTCATGAAACTTGGCTAGTTACATGTACACCAATTTGTAAATGTCAAAATACCATCTCAATTGACTCTTTATTTTAGCAGCATTGAACGTCATAGTGAATGTATTGTTCAGTTGTTTAACCTCCTGTCAGTACACCTTTGGAGAGAGAACAAAATCAATGACCATCTTAACAGGTGTTCATATTCATAGTTCGTATTCATTTGTTCAAAACTTTTTCCAAAATGGATATTGGTAACGTTCACATATAAGTCAGATACAACTTTACATATGACACATGATATAAACTTGGGACAGTCTTATTTAGTATGTTGCTTCATGTTAGTATTGCGTATAGTTTATGTGGTCTTTATCTAGAATAAGTTGTTTCGAGCTAGCAGTAGTTTCTAAAACATTACTATTAGCAGTTGGCACAGAAATCTTGTGGTTTTGTAATGAAACAAGCATATGATGTGATTGAAACAATTAAATCAACACGCTAAGAGAAGCGTCTTATTGGTCATTGAGATCAGTTCCATCGTCTATGACATTTGCATATGAAACGGTATGTTTGTGTTTAGTTCATTCATTAGTAAACCAATACGTCACCGGTTACACAACTTATATTGCATTTATTGACTTCATTTGTGTGAAATGCATCGTGTCTGACTTGGGAAAGTAATCCAAACATACGTGCGAGAAATCTAAATGATGCTTGCGTTATCTGTCATCAAATCTGTATCCCATTTTACCAGTATGTGTTGAATGTTCTAGCATTAGTTCAGCGCACAATGCAAAACTGGAACTATATTTAACCAATACCATGTTCTCTGGTATATATACTAATGAATTTATTTAGAATACAATCGACCCTCGTTACAACGGTGGTGTTTGTTTCCAAAAATGTTGCTGGTATAACGAGGTTGCCGCTACAACGAGTTTAAATATGAAAGGAACCATGTTCCATGAAATGTTGCCATTTTAAACTAGTACCAACAGGTGAACGCTTAATGCAGAAAATAAGAAGTGCAAAAAGCTCCCCGAATGCTGGTTTAAAGAGGGTTCACTATATAGTCCGTCACCAGTAATACCATTCCGCCAGTCTTTAATTTGCGGGCAAACGTTTGATCTGTTGGATACATAAATACGAATATATACTCACACAATGTACCCCAAATATAATGTTAACATCCGTAAAGGCAGGTGTGGGGATGGTCGGGTGGAAATGATTCACGAAAGTGCACGGCAACAGCAGAACCCCAAATGAAATTCATGCTCACATATACGTACATGACCGTCATTGAACTGTTCCATGCCTGTTTAGCACCGTCAGCATATTAGCAATGCCGTCAAACCAAACATCAACCAAACCCATCGAAAACAAAAGACAAGATGTGATGTCACAACTTACACAAGAGTATGATAAGACATAACATCACAACATGCCAAGCTAAGAAAAGTAAATATCGGTTAGGCTGGGTCTACTGCAATGCATTGCTTCTATTAATACCATAGCAGTGGGTTAGAATTGTATGAATGTATCAATACTGAAATATCATTCAATGCTAATTCAGTGATGTATTTAATGCGCTTACATTATTTTAATAACTCTTATATAAAAAGTATTGAAAATAAATCTTATTTTCATTAACTGTCAAGATATATAATTATATTGTCTACCCAATTACCACTAAAGTATAATCATATTCTTTCATCAGTTCGCTGGAACTGTTTTCACTGACATGATGTAGACTTGGTATTAAATACATTGTATAGGGTTGTATTTCTATTATGCATATTTGTTTTGTTTGTATTTCGTGTTTGCATTGTTTGTATGTATGTTCTTTTGTAAAGGAGTGATAAAGGTATCTATCTAAACAGGATAATTTGGAGTTTAGTGCACTGCGATACTGGAATGGTGATATAGCGCCAAGGGATGTTGCACATAAAGAGATTCTACAAACACCGAAACACAGCTAATGAAGAACATCCATATACACATATAAACATAAACAATAGTATGAAAAGCCAGCAGATCTTTAAAAGCAAACCTCTGAAAATGTAAAAAATATTACAATAAATACATGCATATATACAAAAGGTTATAAATGTAAAACTTCATTTCCGTTTTCAATAATGTATCTATTTTTCCAGCTTTAACTATTATGCATTTTCTAATTAAATAATAGTGTATGACCTTCTATAGCAGCTTCGATTGCACCCATTTAGCGGGCATACATGTATGCATGTAATGGGCCCCCTTTACTATCTCTTAAGCCTTTACCCCATGATGTTACATGTAAGACTAATGACATCATGCCATTAATTAGATTAATTGCTATAATAGCATATGGACTCGAATGGTTCACTTTTGCAAACACAATAGAATCATATGTATAATTCAAATCTATAACATTAAATGCCAATTTATCTAAACGTTTTAAAAGGATATACCGAATCACATACAATTGTACAAATTCTGCGAGCTACCAGAAATCCCCTAGAAATAGTTGAGACGACTTATTGAAGCCTTTAAAATCCCATGAAAGGAATTGCTTACCGTTCAAACAAGAAATGAAGAGCACATTACTCCGTTTATTTTAACTTTCAAGATATATTTAAACAAAATATGGAGATTCTAAATAAACGTGAAACATTGAAAAGAATAATGGACAATACTAGGGTGATTAAAGGGCAAAAGACAACTACAAAACTTTCAGCGCCTTCAAACCCGACCTGAATTTACAAAAGTTAGATTGCGGCCTTCAGTCAAGATATGCAAAGAACCCCGCTGTGGACTTTGTAGATGCATAGTGGTAGGTTCTTCCTTATATATAACTGAATGAATGAATGAATGAATGAAATACTTTATTTAACGAGGGTAGTTCAATTAGTCATAATGACAAATCTACCTTGAGGCCCTCAAACAAAAGCATTTCATAAAAAACCAGTAAAACACAGATCTTTATGCACAAGAAATCATAAACGAAACTTTATTCCATGTAAAAGAGTATATGAACTGCACTGTTAGAAATCTACTATATGTTTTCATTTATATGCAGAAAAGTTTATAACTGTCAGACTGGAGAAAAATTACGTTATGTACAGACGGACAGTGCATAGCCAACAAATTAGAGATCAATCAACAAGAAAACTACTGTTAAGTTTTCATTTAGACGAGTGCTGCAAAATCAATCCAAACTTTTCCATTTTTTCATTTTACAAATTTTACACCGATGATGGTTCAGCTAGGTAACTGATGGAAAAATACTTTCTAAGGGTATTTAACCAAAACAAAAACTAAACAAAATTTAGTACAAACGAAACTGTTGGGAATAAAAATGTAAAATTGCACTAGTGGTGTCAGTTTTTTTCCTATTCATGAAATTTGCCCTGTACTTTCTTCATTTTACACATATTGTACTCTAAAACTATTAGTACAGTAACACCCCCCCCCAAAAAAAAAAAACCCCCAAAACACCCCCCCCCCCAAAAAAAAACAACAACAACAAAACTCTTAAACTACTAATACAGCAAAACAAAGGACCATTATATGAATAAGGATAATTGTCTTGAAAAGCAGGTGGTGGCTAGATAAGCACGGAAAGTATGCAGAAAGCTTCCCGTACAACTTTCGGTCTGCGACCGGTGTGCAATACACAGAAATAAACCTCATTTTGGTGGTCATTGTATACTGAAATAGTAACCATGTGCAACACAAGTATCCGGCAAAATTGTCGCATAAAAGCAAAGCACCAATAAATTTCTAGAATATGGACGAATCATTGTTTGTCCCGTCATCACTGTCAATATTTACATGATCCTAAATATGTCTCTGAAAAGTATTCATATGAGACCAATAATTTGCCAAAGGCAAGTTTCTGTCAATAAAGTTTAAGACAGTAGTACTGGGTATTAATCTCAGCTCGTTTTATTGAGGCATCACTTCAGTTATAAAGATGGAAATAAAATACAGGGTTCAGATGTGAGTTAGTAGTTGAAATTTTGATTTCAAATTTTCAGGCTAGATTGAGTTCAATAGGTGTCCGGATTCTACCATTTTCGGAGAAGTTAGAAATTAACCAACTAATCAAACAAACATGTATTTCATTTAGTACATTTGAATTGGAAAGTAATATGTGTGTACTGGGGGCGACTGGTTATAACTCGGGATCATCACTTTCAATACGTTTAGTAATGAAAAATGAATACCGTTTAAGCCGGTACTTTCGGGGAATAAGTAGATCTAGTGTTGCATACATGACTGTGCTTTGTAAAGTATATACTATTGTTAAAATATAAGTGTGTTGTGAGTCTGGGAAGAGGTTTACGAGTTCAATGTTTATTCTTTGAAAAGGCATGATGAGCAATTTTATCAATGAATGCTAGTATTTGCAGTTTCGACATAGTATAGCATAAGAAACTGAAGTATTTGAGTGAAAATAAGAACTACTGTTCCTGAATGTCGCTTTTCGCATCTCTTATAATGAAAATCCTCTTTTTTAACTGGCTAAATGGCATGATTTCTAATTCGATTGTCGAAAATACATATCTAATCGAAATGCGCGCAGTCCGAATCTTGCGAAAATAAATGTTTTATTATATTTCAAATAGACTTTATCGTAGACAAAGTGGGTACACGTCGTTATCGGGCGTTTTACATGCGCTTTATATATATATTTACAAAACGAAGGTCCACGGTCCCTTGTTACGTGCGTCTCCAACTATTTATTGATTAAGTTCGGACTTTCTTCCATTTCTTCCTTCAAATACAACCAGTTTTGATCCCGATGAGACAACACTTTATTTGATGATCGACCTGTATTCAGTTTCTTTGGAAGTGACCAGACTTCATAAGTAGAGCGAAAAATATAACAAGGTATTGGTGATTGATTATTGGTCATTACTTCAGTCAATCAAATGTAATTTTAATGCATTGTATGCCCTGGTGCTTGCTCCCAAACTTTCACTTGAAAGACAAATATCTGAGCTTCCAAAAAACTAAATCGATGATAGAAATCCGATTTGAGCGTTTCTGACGGACTAGAATACAACAATTTGCAATTAGGTTTGCGACGATGACAGATAATTTAGCGCTAAACGTGCTAGCTTTATCCAGTGATCGACCATGTATCGTTTCTTGCTGTTGCACAATTTAGATAAAAGCGTATAACAGATTCAAAGATAAAGTTGCGTATTTCAAACACTAAAATCATCATTTTCCACCAAACCCTATGCCTATACCACTCTCCAGATTGTTTCCTTCGAGGAAATATTAAAGAGGGGTCATACTATAGGATTTGATGGAGAAATAAAGCAATTAATAATTTAGAGGTCCAAAAAAGATGCGTAAATTAAATCATTTCTAAGATTAACTCCTTTACTTCTTCACTAAACTGTATGTTGTGACTACTATGACCGCTACTCATAATTGTCTCTTCCAGACGATTCTAAAGAGTGGTCACAACATAAGCTTTTGTGGAGAAATGACGACTTAAGTATTTGAGTACCCAACTTTATCTGTTGCTCTGAAGCTTTTATTCTTTAAATATTGTTAAAATGTAAGATATTCAATTCAATTGAAGTATTTATTGCATAACCAGGACTCCGGCCTATATACACACTACATATGTTAATGCAAACATATAATCATATTGACAAAGAGTAAAAAAGTAGTTTAAAGTTCAAACAGTAGAACTGTTTTACTCGCTCAATGTACCTCACATATCCAAACCACGATCAGCATGCTTACAATGTCAAGCCTGATGAAATGCGTCTCATTCACACCCATATTGAATAACGATCATAGGAGACCTCGTCCGACTGCACGGTCCGAAAGCAGTCCCAGGACCCTCGTTTTGCTGCTTGATGGCAATTTGTTATAACGTTCGTGTATGTATTAAAAGTACATTTGGACTGCACTTACACACTACAAACTGCTTTGTAAAAGGTTTTGGCTCAGTAGATGAAACGAATCTACATTGCTCCCGAGAAGCACAAATGATGCTTGTTCACTTGGCGAGACTTCCTTTATCTAGAAGTAAAGTGATTACCCCTTTCGCTGCCAAACTCTGTCGTCTGCTAGCTTTGTCGTCTGCTACAAAATTTCATTCTTCTGATTTTCTTCATTTTTGTTTCAAAAACATAGTAACAGTAACAAACAGTTTGGATCCTGATGAGACGCCGATACTCGGCGTCTCATCTGGATCCAAACTGTTTGCATGTGATATCATACATTGTGGCACGGAAGGGGTTAAACTGCAATATGCATCTCATTCTGATTGGTTAGGTATTTGAGAGACTATGGACCGCGTGCGTGTCAAACAGGATGGATGCTACGGATAGGCCGAAAGCTGTTTCTAAACGTATGCCACCACTCTCGTAACGGAATAAGGGTTACTTTGCACACTTTGTTCACGATTTGCAAATCATTTATACAGGAAACAAAACATCACGGCATAATATAAAATCCTATTGACAGTTTAAGACATTTTCAGATATAAATGCAAACCATCGTACACCTGCTACATAAATTCTCTTTTGTCATTTTATTTACAGTAAAACCTGTCTTAAGCAATCATCAGAGAGGGGTCTTTTTATCGACATGTAAGGCAATTGGTGGCTTAAAGCAGGTCAAAAGTAATGCAGAAAGCTACTATAGGACAGAAAATTACTTTTGCCCTGCGTAAGCAACCACTTGCTTTTTAAGACTCCTATGTTCAATAAATGAATGGCCGCTTAGGACAGGTTCTTCTGTACATAACTGAAGCATTAAATGTCATGTAACTCATATGAGACATCTGCAGGCTGTGCTGTACAATACATATTTACAAACATAACCCTCATCATGCTATTCGCGACATGGCTCGTATTGCAAACAATTTTTATCCTGATCAGACGCTGATCAAATCGGCGTTTCATCAGAACCAAGCTGTTTTGCTCATGATCTATAATTTCAAAAGATTGAGCAAACGGGAATAATTTAAAATAACACAAGATCCAAAAAAGGAAACACATTCCCTCATATTGACGACTTTTGACGACTCTGTAAAAGTCATTTCCTGAAACCATTGTGATAAATAGAGCATTTGCTCCTATAGGATTCATCACAATGCTTTCAATTCACAAAACTTTAAAAGTTTCCTTTTCTCTTGTTAATGCTCGTTTTCGGTAGATTTTTTCAAAGTGGTTGTATCTAAAAATAGCCTATGGGGGAATGGGTTAAATCATCGGCCAAGAGTACAACACTTTTGCTCCTGATAAGATGCAGACTTTCTCGGTGTCTCGTCTCGTTTTAATAAGTTGGCAAATGCGAATCAGTTCGCATATTACATACTTAAGGTTGATATAAAACCCTTCAGGAGCAAGTATCGTGGCCATGTAAGATAAGATTCTCTCTCAAGACAGTTCCACAATATGAGTAACGATGTTAATACTGCGATAACGTCTGTAAAACATAATTACGAAATACCCGAATACTCTATAGCAGAATAGTGTTGTGTAGACCACACTTACTTAGTATTCACAGAGTTGAATTTTTCTCTAGCAAGTTGATGTTTCTCGTGCCATCTCTGTATCATATCTTGGACAGAACACATGATATATGTGATTTACGCAGACACACACACTTCCGTGACGATGGTTTAATAGTACATATATTCAATTATTTTCTATCACGTTGGAAAATGTGGGAATTCAATTAACCTTTTCTATGCAGAAGACTCATGCACCTAGAGGAGACCTCTTTATCGGGATCTGCACTGTTTGTCATTTTGAAATCCTCTGACAACTTTAAGCCTTTCATACTCAGCTGTGTCTATAATCAAACACGGGTGAATTAAATGGTTAACAGTTTCAGTGTTGATTATATTCATGTAAAAGGAACTGTGATATTATGTTATACCGCACCAATGTCAAATGAAAATTATATTTCACACAAGCACATATCAATGATCAGGCATTCGTGATAAAGGTGTGGGCTTATATCTCACATTGCTTACCCATTTACCTGGCGAATATCCAGGTAAGAAATAATATTATTTATATTTATCAGCCAAATATGTGTAATGGAACATGGACACAGGACAAGGCAAAAACTATGAAAACTATGTAATTCCAAAAGCCAAGGGAGCAAATCCTGATCAGACGGCTACAATACGGGTCGTAAAAATTGTTGATAAACCTACCACATCATATCCATGTTTTAGAGCAAATCAGAGACGTGTTAATACTTCTGTTTCAAATTCTCCCGAGTGGTTTAAGTTTAAATAGTTGGTAATTAGAAAGAAAGAACATGATCATATTTCAAACAAATCCCGCTGACTTGTTGAACATACTACGCTATATGTGTTCAGTAGCAATCAGTATTATAGCGCAATACATGTTTAAATCGACCATTAAATGATTTACTATAGGCGTCTTAAAACACGTGGTTCCTTTATGAAAGGCAAAAGTCATACAGAAAGTCCCAAAGGGATATAATCAGTTTGCAAGGTGTTAAATGGCAACATCTGTATCAGGTTAACCCTTTACCCAATAGCCTGTTTCTAGTTTTCAAGACATATGACCACTTAAAGCAGGTTGAAAGCCTGCTTTAAGTTACCACCTACTCGGATATAGAAAATATTTATTATGCAATATGTTCATGACTGTATGAATTTGAACTATTTTCTTCAGCGGAGGAATAAATCAAACACGCTAAAAGCCGCTTCTATCGGGTAAAGGGTTAAGGCTTAAATATAACAACGGTTTCGCTCAGTCAACTTTACTGCGACTTCTGTTCCGAATTTATAGAAGAGATTGTTACACACTTTCCCTAACACTTTAACCATTTACTCAGTTCACACGCCTATTGACGCCTTTGCATATAGAGTAGGCCCTGATCAGAAGGCTCCCGTAGAAGCCTTATGGAATAATATACATCTATTGGTCTGCCAAGGCCAAACTTTCACAGTGTACGCATAACAATATCTATGATGTCATTATTTCATATAAATATAATCAAGGAATTAAAAATGTTCCAAAAATTAAACCATGTATATAGCTGATAAATATGTAGATGAGTCATACGTCTCGTGTCTGCTTTGATTGCTATCAAATGCTAGATATATGATATTACAGTTCTGTCAAGGTCAACGCGGTTTCTTTGCATTGTGAAATACTGATAGTATTTAGACGTTATTCGAATATGTTTTAGATTTGTACATGTAAGTATCCTTGATCTCTGTATAGGTCATCATTTCCACCAACGGTCATTTGAATATTGATGATTTCCGTTCTTCTCAGATAATATATTAATAACAAATGTATGTGTCCCTTCTGTCCTACCATCAGATCGCGATTAAAACTACCAAACAGCTAATAGTACATAAGAAAAAAATTATATGGATGGAGAAGTATTCGGAAATACGGGTAGACACACGGTTATATATGTTTATTTACAGACATACATACAAACGTGTGTAAACAGACAGACTCGCTGACTGTAGGAGATGTTTAGTTGGCTTTGACAGTGACTAAACTGTCGCTGCTGTAGCATGTGATATGGATTTATTCTCTAATATGTACCACTTTTACCACGAAGAGGAAACGAGAGACAAATAGGTGTGCATTGTACATTTACTTTGATTACGCGTGGATTGGGAGTCCTGTCCGAGACGCGGTGCCGTCTGCCTTTCTACTATAATGACTCTCTAAATGCCTCAATTGTCTTTTCAATCCAATATTAGGTTTTTTGAGTGTCGCGATAGAGCAGTGCGAAATCTGACTACACAACGAGGGAGAATCCAAGTCGAGTCGGCTGCAGATATTTACATGATTAAGTAAAAATTAACGGATCAGGAAACGGATGATAATGGATACTCAAAATAGCCCCACCGTATCCTCGCTGTGATCCGGGTGACAAATGGATTCAGACTTTAGGAGAATCAAAGAAGTGAAAGAGTGACGTATTGCTAGAACGGGAAACCAAGTGGATATGACTGGACATTTGATATAGATTGCGTAAATGGTATTTTAAAGGTACTTTAGTACTTGTGATGGTAAATCAACTATTCCCAAGGGTGTCATTTTAAGAAGGATTTCAAAGGTCATTTACTGATGTATTAAAATGAACTAATTTCAGTAGCCTGGAACTTTGTAAAGTGGAATATAAGATCGACTGTAAAATACATGTATACAACTTTACACGACTTGGACACAAGGACATACGTTTGAATTATTATTACACAACAAACCTTACCGGTGAAATTGCACAGTTAGGTATTCTTTAGTCGCATTGATTCAATTAAATGTGGAATTACATGGATAGACATCACTTTTCATAGAGACAAATCATATAGCCTTGAATTAAACAATAGTTTGCACGCCCACAAACGATGGCACATATTATTCGTTGAAATAGGATTACATTTGTTAGAGATAGTGAACTACTTCAGTGGAGAATAGTAAACATGAATGGCCAGTTTCTTCTTTTATTCCAAATCGTTTCCTCTGTTATTTCAGGTAAGTGTTCAGCAGTTTAACCTTCCAAACATTGTAGTTTGTGACGCTATTAGCAGAGAAACTTAGATTTTATGAACACAAGTTGTATCACAAATATATCAATGAAATACACAATAGCTCGCTTAATTATGTCATTTCAAACAATCAGTTGACTTAGAATAAAGGTGAAAATTGATATATCTGCTCAAATGTGTACAATTTAGACCATGGATCACACTGAGCGTTGAACTATAAAGCAAAATATTTCCCTTAGGTTATTAAACTTTATAAATCTTTGTGCTCAAAACTCGTTTTATATTACAATTTGAAATATTCAAAATAAAAACTCAAACTGGCCCTAGAGACCATATAGTTGGGTACACGACACATTTAACTCATTCCCTCCCAGACCATTTTTAGACCCAAACTCTTTGAATAAATCTACCGAAAAGGAGTATTTACTAGAGAAAACGAAAACTTTAGAATTGTGTAATTTTGAAATAATTGTGATAAATATCACAATGGTTTCAAATAATGACAGAGGCGTCAAATGGCGTCAAATGGCGTCAGTAGGAGGGAATGGGTTAAAGTTCTATGTGTAAAGAACTACAACACAAAGGTGTACGATATTCAGTGATATGAAACTACGGAAATTCTAAGAGTTTAGCACGGAGTTTACTGTAAACTTTTATCTGATGGACATTCATGTAAAAAAATAAGGACATGCTGACTATTAGTTAGTCGAATTTAATAACGACACTGCAAACAAACAAATACTTGACCATATAAAATGTGCAGCATCAGATCTATGATACTCCAAAAGCAAACAGAAAATACCCTGATCAGAAGCCGTCTGATCAGGGTTTACTTTACTTACAAAGCATTGAATGAGTATATATGATGTAACGGGTTACGTATTGTAATATCAGATAGTTTTCATTTCTGTTTGAAGGAGATTATAAACACAACTACAGTATAACCCCTCTAATGCTACCACTTAATGAATAAACATGTGTCTCTTTATAAACAGGTGCTTAATGCCGGACAAAAGTAATGCAGAAAGCTCCTGAAGGAGCTTTCTGCATTACTTTTGTCCTGCATTAAGCTTCCACCTGCCTCCACCACCCATATATATACCTCTTTTAGGTGGTCGCATTAGAGGGGTTTTACTATGTTAAAACATTGCATTACAGTAGTGTTATATGTTGCTGTGTCGTTTTTTAAAATTCATTCGTTTTATATGTATGAAATTCGGTATACACATGGTGGTTTAATTGATTTAAGTTCAATTGATTTAAGTTTATATATATAAATTATGCAGCTATTTTTTAAATTCATTATTTATATTTGTCTTTGAGATCCTCACTTTATGATTGTACACCAGCACAGACGAGTGTCAAACCCCAAACAGACTTATGTACACGTTTTGCGGTGTTTTAATAATTTATTAAGTTAATATCGGAACTAGAACCTTAACCCTTGGAACACGGGAAACGAGTAAAGTAAAACTTCTCTTAACCGGAATTCTATTAGAGAAAAAATTAGATACTTTTAAGCAGGTGGCTGCTTAATACAGAGTGAAAGTCATGCCTTGGAGTTTTCGGCATGATTTTCACTCTGCATTAAGCTGCCCCTATCTCCAAGACTGATATTTATACAAAATCAAATTTAAGGTCCGGTTTAGAGAGGTTTTACGGTATATTGGCATTGCCATTATTAAGCAGTACTGTCCCGAAACGAGCCCGTCACCCGATCAAGACTTGCAGTGTTTGTCATTCACAGTACTGTAACCCAGGTAAACCATTCGTAATGAATGACCTCCACAGTTAAACACAGATGGACCATTCCATTTAGAATATTTAGCATTCAAATTGGTATTTTACACAGCTAACGTGTCATAAATAAATAACAGATATTTGCGGTGTCAATATTCAAATGATTCTTTTGGATTTGAGCATCTTTCATAATATTATTTCAAACATTACTTGTTCAACCTTATGAATATTAATTATCTGACAAATACGTTGTCGAATGACGAATATCTGATAGTATGTAGCTAGTGCATATTATTTGTCAAATATTAAATATTATTTGTTCAACCACCCCGTAAATTATTTTGTCGAACTATTTTGGCGCCTGATCTTGGTCGTTGTCTACGCTGTTTGCTGATGTTCTTTTGGAAAGCTTAAATACTTGTTTATTAAATTACATGTATAGTATTTACATTGTTTTTGTAAAACTATACACCCACCTATATCTAATCAAGATAATAAATATATTTGTTTTTATTAATGAAACTTGCAGTAAATATTAAAGACCATATTATAACAAGCAAGGTAAAGAAGCTGTGTTAAAACTTGTCCTGGCTGTGAGTTAACCCATTTATTTTCATATCATTTAACGCTTTCTTCCATAAATACGCCTTTCTTCTCCTCTGTAAAAGTCACTTTTTGAAACCATTGTGATAAATAGAGCATTTGTTCCATAGGAGCAAATGCTCTATTTATCACAATGGTTTCAAAACTTTACAAAATTTTCCTTTTCTCTAGTAAATGATACTTTTCGGTAGTTTTATTCAAAGAGGTTGGATCTAAAATAGCCTATGAGGTAATGGGTTAAGGAAATCCCGTCCAGATTTAACTTTGGAACCCATCCATTGTTCATGTAGAGGGGCACAACAGACAAAATGTGTGTTGGAATAAACCATTCACATTGATATGTACAGCAAACAGTGCAGACTCTGATCAAAGGGTTAATTCAGGAACCATTTGATCTAGGTCTACACTGTTTGCATAGATCATTTTAAAGATGCACTGGGTTCAAGTGGGTTAAAGGCAACTAAAAGTTTGATCCGGATTGAACAACGAAAACCAAGCGTGTTTTGAGTGCTAAACCCTTTCCTCGACAGAGGTGCATTTTAACGCCTTTGAAAACAGAGTAGACCCAGTTCAGACGGTTCCTTAATAGGAGCAGTCAGATTAGAGTCTGCTTTGTTTGCTTTAAAAAAAATCAAGATCTGTTTCGATTGTTTCTACTATAGGTAAAACGTTTTGAATAGCACTAATTAATATTCATGATTTAATTTCTTACATGAATATTCATCAGGTAAAGGATTAATGCAGAACAAGTATAAGAATAAATACAATTTGAGGTTTCAAGCCGACAACAGAATGAACTCGCAGGTGACATGTCTTGTCAGGTATTGTATAAACTATTTCCCACGGTCTGTAGCACTTGAGAGTAGTAACTCCTCCATAACCAAGAAATATTTGTCGGCGTAAAATGTTGTCCGCTTATTTTTTCAAGGACGACTGTTTAGTGTCTTTAAACAACAAACAAACTAGCAACAAATTATTTAGATCCTGTCGATCATTTAAGCTTTCCATCCGGGTCTAAAGTTTGCAAATGCAAATAAAAAAAATACCAAAAGCATGTTAAGAGCTGACTGTAACTCTTAAGATTGTTTAAATTCCAGACTGATAAATTTAAAGTACAAAACTGATAAATCACATGATTTTCACGCATATTCTTCAGAACATTTGTATGTGTCGTACAGAATTGTAAGCTTCAATAAAACTGCTTAGCTAAAATACCCACTGCATGACTATTACCTTCAGTTTGTCATTTAAATTTGCAGTGCAACAGGTGTGTGAACCTTTACGCCATGAATATTCATATTAGAAATAATGACGTTGTGTATATTAATTAGTTTATCATAAAGGTATATGTACGAGTCATGCAGGAAACACCGCATACAAAACACACAACCGCCAAAACAGCACCACGAAGACAAACAGCAAATGTACATGTACAGTAAACCCCATCTAATGCGACCACCAAAAATGGGCATAATTCTGGGTAGCAGAGGCAGGTGGTTGCTTAATGCAGGACGAAAGTTATGCAGAAAGCTCCTATAGGAGCTTTCTGCATAACTTTCGTCTTGCATTAAGCTAACACCTGCTTTAAACGACGACAGTGGCTGTTTATTAAGTGGTCGCATTAGTGGGGTTTTACTGTGTATACATTGTAAAAGACACAAAGAGACGCACAAAGACATACCAAACATACAATAGGGGGAAGATGGAAGTACCCATGGACACAGGGAGTGTTGGCAAAAACATGACATAAACTTCAGAATTATGATGTCTATGTTATATCATAAGTAAACAGAGCAGATCCAGATTAGATGGCATCTATGGGAGCCGTCTCGTATGTGTCTACTCTGTTTGAAGAGGTATAGAAAGCCGTGTTGATTTAGTAAATGGTCAACCCTTCTCCCTCTATCCTCAACATGACTCGCAGTTACCTGTATTACACGAAGTCTCTTGTCTGGATTGAATTTGTTTGCAAATGTAATTACCAATACGTCACCAGAGTGGAATGGGTTAAACGGATATCTGTTTAACCCTTTACACCGACAATAGACTATTTCACACATTTGCAAACAGGGTAGACCCAAATCAGATCGTTCCTGCAGCATCCGTCTGAGTGGGAAACAGTTTGGACCCCGATACTTAGCATGAAACAATTTATTTGTTTGTTTGTGTTGATTAACGTCCGTTTCTGCTCACTATGGGCTAATTGGAAACCCAGAGAGAGGGGAGGGGATACAGAGAAACCCGGGCGCGATGCCCTACTCTTATTATCGACTGAGTTTCTCTGGTTCTTTTAGATGCCCAGTGTAAAGCACTGATACATCGGACCTCGGTTTATAGTCTCGTCCGAAGGACTTATGAAACGATTTAGATACGAAAATTGAATATTGATCTGGAATGTAAGGCACAATAATCATTTTTCATTAAATTAAAATATAGTAGAACCCCTCTAATGTGACCACTTAATGAATAAACATGGGTGTCTTTATAAGCAAGCGGTTGCTTAATGCAGGACAACAGTATTATTCCTCTAGGAGATTTCTGCATTACTTTTGTCCTGCATTTAGCTACCACCTGCATCTAGCACTCATAATCATACCACTTTTAGGTGGTCGCATTAGCGGGGTTTTACTGTAAATCCAAAAAGGAAATGTGATAAATGTGGATTTTTAGCACGTTCTCTAATACAGTTAACCCTCGTTAACTCGAAAGTTTAGTAATGAAGACTTGGGATGCATAATGCATGGTGAAAGGCATGCAGAAAACTCTTAACCCAATCCCTCATATTGACGACTTTTGACCACTCTGTAAAAGTCACTTTGTGAAACCATTGTGAGAAATAGAGCATTTGCTCCTATAGGAGCAAATGCTCTATTTATCACAATGGTTTCAAACTACACAATCCTGAAATTGGCATTTTCTCTAGTTAATGCTCCTTTTCGATAGATTTATTCAAAGAGTTTGTATCTAAAAATAGTCTATGAGGTAATGGGTTAAAGACCAGTAATACTACTTGTTTGATAGTTTGAGTTCTCGAGAGTTTCTGTATTTCGGTATTTCGAAGAACAAAATAGATACGACTGCTTAGCAAACGAAAATTAAATGGCAGCCAAAGTTTTCAGTACATATTAGTTAGTCGAGTGCACGTAGTCTATGTTAGTTTATCCCCTGAATGCGATAAACGAGTGTGAGTGCACTGGTAGTCGACAAACATTGTAGACCCAGATCAGTTGGCTGGTACAGTAACCCTCTCATCAAACGAGTGTGAGTGTACTGGTAGTCTATAAACATTGTAGACCCAGATCAGTTGGCTGGTACAGTAACCTTCTCATCAAACGAGTGTGAATGTACTGGTAGTCTATAAACATTGTAGACCCAGATCAGTTCGCTGGTACAGTAACCCTCTCACCAGGATCTTATTTTGTTATTCGAAATAATTTAGCAAATTTAACCCATTCCCTCATATTGACGCCTTTTGACGCCTCTGTAAAATTCACTTTTTGAAACCATTGTGATTAATAGAGCATTTGCTTCTAAAAATGTCATTTTCTCTAGTAAATGCTTCTTTTCTGTATATTTATTTAAAGAGGTTGAATCTAAAAATCGCCTATGGAGGAAAGGGTTAATTGTATATTTTAACTACCTACAATACTTTCTTATGCCCTTTTTCTCTAGTAAATGCTTCCTTTCTGTAGATTCATTTAAAGAGGTTGGATCTAAATATAGATTATGAGGTACAGTGCTCCCTCCCTACAACGGCCCTCTCAATAACGATTCCCTCCTTACAACAACGCATATCACAGTTTCCGAAACAAAAAGGCTCCAGAAACAACGTTTTTCCATCGTATTTGCTTTGTGCCTCCATTAAACCCTATGTTGTGACCACATATGTGGTCACAACATAGGGTTTGATTGAGGCATAACGGTTTTAGTACTCGAAATACACCTTATCTGGGGATCTGCAAACAAGCTAATTATGTTTGATTTTCCCTCCCTATAACAACTCCATCTGAACAACACATACAATCTTCGTATCCCAAAGACTGTCGTTGTAGAGAGGGAGCACTGTAATAGGTTAAGCCTTTCATTCAAAATAAACCCATTCGGTATTTGGCCTTTTCAATGCAGGACGCGAGTCACCAATGCCCTTTGCAAAATAGTGTAGACATAGATAAGACGGGTCCTGGCAAGAGCGATCTCACCAGGGTATGCACTGGTTGGCATTTAACAATGTTCTTTAAAACAAAACTGTTGGCCTGTTTGAATATTCCGTTTGAAAATTCAGCGTTGAAAGTGTTTATATTCTGGTAATTGTGGTGTGCGGTGGTAACACGCTTGACTACTAATCCGGAGGTCCGGGGTTCAAATCCCGGTCCCTCTCGGAATGTTCAGAGACGTTTTTCAGTGTCTCCCACCCGCACCTCCTCTCCACCCAGGGGTTGAAATGTGTACCCGTGAGGGTCACTAGCCGGTATTGCGGCTGCATGATTGCGTCATATGTTACAAAATGTAGCAGTGCTCAATATTGTAGGCGAATAACTCAATGACCAGGGGAGTAAATGTACAGTCGGCTGAGCGGTCCTTCGGACTGAAAGTTGACTATAACTAGGTCCTTTACTCTTTTTTAATTGTATTGTAACGATTATATCACTATCATCCACCCCACTGACACGTGCAAACAGTTTAGATCCAGATGAGGCATCGAGTGACTCGGCCTACCATCAGCATCCAAGCAGTTTGAAACTCGGTCAATAGTTTCTAAAAGCCTTGATCGAATCGGAAGTAGTCACAATTGAACCAAATCCAAAGTTGATCAGATGTTATTTTATTCACAGAGAGGTTAACCCTTTCCTTCATATAAACACCTTTTCACGCATCTGCAAACAGAGTATACCCAGATCAGACGGCTCCTAGGAGCCGTCTGATCAGGGTCTGCTCTGTTTTCTAATGGAATTTGATAGCTGTTTCTTTACTATCTAAAATGGTTACAACATTCCACTATCCATATTTTGTACCGGGTACAGATTTGAGGAGACATTATGTTTTTTAACAGCAGGGTAAGGCTTCACTTACTCGGGGTTTTTCTCAAATGGATCTAACCTGTTTATAAGATACCATCACCGAGTCGCCGGTAGCTCGCTAAAAGTTCAATATTCCTAAACAGTTGTGAAATGACAAATATTAGCACACCATATGAGAGCAGACGTGCGATGGCCCTTTTCGTTGATTTTACTAATGAACATTCTGAAAACAACAGCGGCTATTCTAACAGCTTTTGTAAAATCATTTTCTCTGGTGCCATCAGTATTACAATAACCTCTCTCTCTACCGGAATTTTAGTAAATACGTATTCAGATTATTTTAGGCTGGTGGCAGCCGAATGCAGTGTGATATGCATGCAGAAAGATAATTTTGGAGCTTTCTGCATGACTTTCATCCTGCATTAACCCACCGTCTGTGTTAAAGACCGGCATTAAAACTAATTTGAAAGTGCGGTTGAGAAAGGCTTTCTTTATAGCATTGATTTTCATTTTGTCATTGGTTCCGTATAGGTGTAGAATATCGTTTGTAATTCAAATTAAGTGATAGCACTATATGATATTCGCGTTTTAATTTCAGCTTTCACACGTAGAAGGCAATATGGGACAAAATTAGTTAAATCATTAGTGCATACAGTCCTTTCTAAAGAACATCGGTAAACAGGATAGAGCCTGATCAGAGGGTATCCCGTTTGCTTAACCCTTTCGCTGCCAATGCCGGATCTGTGATTACCTATGCAAACAGTTTGGATCCAGATGAGACGCCGAGTAACTCGGCGTCTCAGCAGGATCCAAACTGTTTGTTGCTGTTACTATGTTTTTGAAACAAAAATGAATAAAATAAAAAACATGAACATTTGTAGCAGACGATAAAGTTAGCAGACGACAGAATTTGGCAGCGAAAGGGTTAAACCATCTGTATCAGTTGCTTATGCCAGTAAATATGTTGTTTACTGTGCAACCCTGCTTGAAACGTCACAAAGAATGGACGGGGATTCCTTTACCCTTTTCTCCATAAATACGCCTTTATTCGCCTTTGCAAACTGAGTAGACCCAGATCAGAAAGCTCTCTCTCTCTCTCTCTCTCTCTCTCTCTCTCTGTCGCAGAAGACGAAGAAAAAGAAGAAGAAGAAAATAGTAGAAAAGAAGGCTAGAATAAAGTGTTTTATACATGCAAAGAAGGTCAGGCAAAAGGGTATTTAGCTCAGAATCCGACGACCATATATCGGACTTCTGTAAATAGTACAGGAAGGGTATGGGGGTTTCAGAATCCGACGACATTACATGTATGTCAGACCTCTGTTGCAGAAAGACACCAGTTTGAACAAAGGCGTCTGTATTGACAGTATGCCATTTGAATCTCACATACAACAGGTTATTTATATACGAAACTAATTTTACTTTTGGCTGTTAAAGGTGTGAAAACTGCAGATTAAAGATGTCATAAAGCCATAAAAAGTTGAAAATTGAAGTAATAATAACAAAAAAATAACGTTTAATGGTTTAATATTCATTAAAAACACAAGTAATTTGGAAACATGTAATTCGTTCTGTATCGAATTCTCTAAACGTATTATATTTGATAAAAAATGAATCAAAACCAATTCGCTTCACATAATTCTGCAATACGACCCTTTTCGTAATCCGAATTAGCAACGACAAGTTTAATCTAGGGCTCTGTTTACGGTCTCGGGACATGGCTTTTCATGTCTGTATAAGCAAAACAGACCCAAATCAGTCACCTCCCCGAATCGTCTGCTCTGTTTGCTGATGAAATATATAGCTATAACTCTAAAAATGAATATGTTAATATACCATCACAAAAGTTCGGATAACATACAGTGCTCCCTCCCTACAACGACCCTCTCCATAACGATTCCCCTTCTACAACAACGCACGTCACTGTTTCCTAAATAAGGCTCCAGAAACAACATTTTTCCATCCTATTTTTTATGCCTCAATCAAACCCTGTGTTGTGACCATTCTTTAGAATCGTCACTTTGTGACGATTCTAAAGAGTGGTCACAACATAGGGTTTGATAGAGGGATAACGGTTTTAGTTCTCGAAATACACTTTATCTGGGGATCTGCAAACAAGCTAATTTTGTTTGTTTTCCCTCCCTATAACAACTCCCTCTGAGCAACACATACAATCTTCGTATCCCAAAGGGTGTCGTTGTAGAGAGGGAGCACTGTATATTCAAGATGCTATATTCCTTTCATGAACAATTATGAGGTAAAGGGGTTAAACCCTGATAAATGTAATACGCGTAGGCTTCACGATCACCCACATGCTATATGTGTAAGTAAGAAGAGTTTCACCGTCTATATTGTTTACTTGAATCATGTTCTGTATTGAATCCCATTTCTCCGTATTTACATTCTCCGCCATGCAACAGCATTAACGCTTTGAATGCTGAAAAGGGGATTGGTTCGTCAGAATCAAGCAATATAGTCTATTCAGTATGAAGGGATATGCGTGTTTTGAACGGCAAAGAGTGCAGATCATTTTGAGAGTGTTCTGCAATGTTTATTATGTCAAAATGACCTTTGGAAAAGTATTTGGGAAGCGAAAAGTGCAGACCTGATGTGACAACGAGACTCCGTTCATTCAGAATAGTAACCAATTTAAAATTTATATCAAACACCAACTTATGAAACTTATTGCCAGAGCGAACAGTAAGGATTTGTTAAATAAGTAAACACAGCAGAGTCTAATCAGACAGCACTCTTTACAAATAACTTATATCTACTTAATTACTTATAAGAAGCACGTGTTGGTGCATATAATAAGCTTCTTAACTGAAGAGTTGTATTTCATAACTCTTGACCTACGGATGTTGTTTTTACATAAACTCCAGCTGCATTTCTTTAGTATACAGTAAAACCTCGATTTTTCGAATTTTCGGTATAGAAGAATTTAGACCCTTTTAGGCAGGTGGCTGCTTAATGCATGGTGAAAGTCATGCAGAAAGCTCCTAGAGGAGCTTTCTGCATGACTTTCAACATGCATTAAGCTGCCACCTGTCTTAAAGATCGATAATAATACGTATTTTAGTGTTCGAATAATCGAAGTTTTACTGTATATATTATGGTGCAGAGAACAAGGTTAAGGCACTTCAGTCCGGGCAAGTGAACCTTTTACTCCATAATTACGCCTTTCTATGCATTTGCAAATAACAGATCGCCTAGGGACCGTCTGCCCAGGGTCTGCATTACATAAATGTATTTGCTTATGAAATTCTACAGATGGTCAAAACGTCATGTTTTCATGTGCCATTATAAAAATAATCTAATTAATATTCATTATTTCATTATATCTTATTAAAATTCATGGTGTAAATGGCTAATATTTAACCCTTTCCTCCATGAATATTCATATAAGAAAGTACGACGTCATGGATATTAATTAGATTAATTGTTATCATAGCACATGGACACAGGATGTTTTGTCCATGATAGAAGTTAGCCCTTACCTTAACCTTTAGCCTGCTGAGCAAATTATTTTACAGAATGTTTCACCTACTACAATTTCAAAATTCAATCTATAATCAATTTGTCTACCCAAATACAATCAGGGTGTCGAACAGTTTGGATCTTGATGAGACGCCGAGTTACTCAGCGTTTCATCTGGATCCAAACTGTTTGCATAGGTATTCACTCGTCCGTCTATATCAGGCTAAAGGTTAGAAAGCCTCATAGATCCAATAGCAGGCCAACGTATGAGCTCACAAACATTTGTCTAGCAGGCTAAAGTTCAATAGTCGTGTATACATAATAATGAACCTTTTGGCTAACAAGATATCTGCTGGTTCTTGTATAAACAATCGCATCGAATGGTTACGTATGGAACTTGGTCAATGGGCTCCTTCAGGAGTAAAACAGTTAATTAATGCAGACAAGTGATCAGCTGAAAATACTCTCATATGTACTTATTACATGTATGAGCTCCTAATTAAGGATATATGTTGCCGTTACTAGCAGATTTGCTTGGCCTTTGGAACTGAAGGGCAGCTAATTTTCTTTATTTCTTTGTACACGTTGTTATAGTTCAGTGGCGAGAATGGTCTTAATTTGGTGAATAGACATTGCGTTTGATAACGATAAAATATCCGGAAACGGGATTGGCATTTACACTGAACAATATTATTTCACGTCACATGTGGTGACACAAATTATTCTATGTAATAGGATTATATGTGTTACAGATAGTAAAATACTTCAGCGAAGAAAGTAAATATGACTGGTCAGTTTCGTCGTTTATTCCAAATCGTTTCCACTGCTAGTTTAGGTAAGTGTTCGTATGTTTAACCCATTCCCTCATATTGACAACTTTTGACGACTCTGTAAAAGTCACTTTGTAAAACCATTGTGATAAATAGAGCATTTGCTCCTATATATCAATGGATTACACTATAGTCCGCATATGTAATTTAAAACAATAATTTGACTTAAGGTAAAATACGCCATTGATAAAAGTGGATATTGACATGTATGTACTAAACTCAAGCGCCATTCATCCAATTGACAAGTTAATTAATGAATATGTACAATGTATGTAAGATAATGAATATTCATTGGCTGAAAGTTGTAATGAACATTTTACCATGACGGAAGCAGTTGAATCGGATCTATATTACTAATTAATATTCATCCATTAATTATTTCTGATATGAATATTTATGAAATAAAAGGTTAAGAAACAGGGTCACCATACTTGTTTATATTGACTTTGGAGTTATCGTTCAAGCGCATCCTCAACCATAGGTAGCAGAGCCCCTAACACAGGGTAAATAATTTCCCCAATTGCACAAAGTGTTTAAAAATATTATATCACACGGAAATATATGAAGTCGGTGTTCAAAATCTACATGTATCAAATCCAAATAAAGAGCTATCTGAAAACATAATAGTCTACGAAAGAAAAACGGAAGATAAATGTCATTTTAAAGGTGGACACGGCTCACTATTTCAATATCCAGAGTTTTCATCAATAAAGTTGAAAATATGCAACACGAGGTTTAGATGCATGTTGGAAATTGGTACAACTGAACGTTTACGTCACATGGTTAGATATTGCTCTATTTAGCTAATATTTTCCCAACAAAACAGTGATCTCGTAGGCTACACGTAGTTATAATGTAGTTTATGCAGTTAGTATTATGGACTTGACCTTCACTGTCCTCAATACTTACACTAATACGCTTCTCCCTTTCTTATATGTACACATGTATTGTTATGCAAATTATTTATTAAAGGCCACACATTGGTGGGGAGTGCGAGTTGCATAGGACTACTGTTGGTCATTCGGTTTGAACGTTTGCTAATAATTGTGTTTATCTATTCATAATTATATATTATAAATTAATACTGACATTTATAATTATATATTATAAATTATTTATTAATACAGACATCTCCAAGTTGTTGTATGTTTCCTTTCGAAGAGAACTCAAAAAATCCACCCGGCAACACCGGCAAAGCGACGATCAAAAGGGGGCGTACTTCTGTGTCTGAACCCTTTCATTCATATAAACGCCTTATTCACGCATTTTGCAAACTGAGCAGACCCATATCAGACGGTTCCTATGGGAATCATTTATCAGGGTCTGTTTTGTTTGCTAATGGAATTATATAGACCTGATATATACCGGGGTTGATTCTAACGAGTAGCAGCAGTTTAGGGGTTTGACCAAACCGATAGATAATGTAAAAGGTGTATTAAGAATGTATTATCAGATGGCGTATTTAGAAATTAGGAAATAAAGTGAAACCTCGATATCTCGAATATCGGGATAATTCGAACAAATACTTCGGTCTTTCCAAAATTTACAATATAGGATTGATCTAAAATGTATGGCTACGCATATGTAGAAACACATGTGACAGCTTAACACATGTCTAAAGTAATGTTGAAAGCTCTTACAGGAGCGTTCAGCATTCCTTTAGACCTGCATTAAGCTGTGAACTTTGGAAATTGTCCAGATTAGAAATAGGATAACTCGAACATCTGTTATTTAGAAGTAATTTGTACTGTCCCTTTTAATTGGAGATACCGAAGTTTTGCTCAGACCTGTAGATACGTAAAGGCTTTGCTCAGACCTGTAGATACGTAAAAGTTTTGCTGAGACCTGTAGATACGTAAAAGTTTTGCTCAGACCTGTAGATACGTAAAAGTTTTGCTCAGGCCTGTAGATACGTAAAGGCTTTGCTCAGACCTGTATATACGTAAAGGCTTTGCTCAGACCTGTAGATACGTAAAAGTTTTGCTCAGACCTGTGGATACGTAAACGTTTTGCTCAGGCCTGTAGATACGTAAAGGCTTTGCTCAGACCTGTATATACGTAAAGGCGTATTTAGATAAGAAGCGTAGTCAGGTAAGAAGAGTTAATTCTTACGAGTAACAGCAACATAGTGTTTCGGTGAGAAATGAGAGATTTTTATAGATCGGTACGTACCATCTAAAACACTACTTTTTACTGAATGTTACATAATACTGATCTGTAACCTTAACCCTTCGCTTGCTATTCACGTCAAAATACCTACCTGTAAATAGTGAAGACCCAGATGAGACAGCTCCTGCAGGAGCTGTCTCATCAGGGTCTGCACTATTTACAAGTTGATTGTGCAACCAGTGCACTCCACAACAGTGAATGTACAGAGACATAATTGTAGACAGTGAAGATATATGTAATTATACAACAGAGTATGGGTTAAGAAGGAGAAATGTATTTTAAAATTCAGCAAGCGAAGGGTTAAAACAACTGGCAGGCGATATATTATTCATTGATGTATTTGATTTACGGCAGAACCTGCCTTATATGTAAGCGCCCTGTAAGTCGAGTGGTAGCTTAATGCAGGTCGAAAGTATTAACCCTTCTCTTGCTGAATTTTAAAAAAGACATTTCTCCTTCTTTACTCATGCCCTGTTGTATAATTACATACATCTTCACTGTGTACAATTATATCACTGTGCAATCACTGCTGTGGAGTGCACTAGTTGCACAATCAACTTGTAAATAGTGCAGACCCTGATGAGACAGCTCCTGCACGAGCTGTCTCATCTGGGTCTTCACTATTTAAAGGTAGGTATATTGACGTGAATAGCAAGCGAAGGGTTAAGCAAATTAAGCAACCACCTGCTTTTTGAGACTCCTATGTTCAATAAATGAATGGCCGCGTAGTACCTGTTCTACTGTATATTTATTATTCATTCAAATACGTCTCGTACAATTGAAATTCCAATGTTCTCTTCAATTTGAATCAGTGAAGTATATACCGTAGGAAGACTAAACAATAAAGACGAAGCAATAAAGTGTTGCTGTTTTTACATGGAAGTAAAATTTATCAATGACACGGAGAGAATCACAGAATTACGGGGCTTATGTTACGTTTCACTGCTGTTGCTACATAAGCAATGCCATTATGTACTGGAAATAAAACAAAGTATTTTCTCCGGAGTGAAATCAGAATATATTGTCAACGACTGCTACAGATTCCCTTTAAGGGCACTTTTATCAGAATGATTAACCATTTAAATGCTGAATTGTCAAAGTGGAATTGTCAAAGTGGAATTGTCCATTTAGTATGAAAAGGTATACTTTGCGAGAGAACGTTTTATGACAAAGAGTACAGACCCTGATCGGAGGCCTCCTCTAAAGACGTTTGATATGGGTCTATACAGTTTGAAAGTGCCAATATACTCGTTTTCCCATCGTCAAAGACTTATTATATGTCCCAATAAGCTGAACTACAGTAAAACCTCTCTATAACGACCACTAAATTACATCAAGTGTTTTGTGTTAAAGGCGTGTGGCTGTTTAAAGCAAGGTGAAAGTAAAACGGAACGCTCCTATGGGAGCGTTCTGTTTTACTTTCACCTTGCTTTAAGCAGCCACCTGCTCTAAATACCAACTAGTTAACACAATTTAGTGGTCGTTATAGAGAGGTTTTACTGTAGTCGAGAACATGGTTTTGTTCATTCCGAGCATCATCTTACTCCGCTGTCAAACAATAATGTCTACTTAAAATTGAATCTGATGCAATTTGACTACTGTCGATCCGATCGAGATTTTGAAAAGTTACTGACAGCGTTTTAATCAGTATGAATCCAGATGAGACGCCGAGTCACTTTGCGGCGTCTCATCCAACTCGGCGTCTCATCATGGTCCAAACTGTTTGCAGATGCGAGTTTGGTCGCGGAGAGCGGGAAAAGGGTTAAAGTGGCGATATAAAGCTTAATAGCACAACATACGGTAAATGTACTTATGTTTTTCGCACAGATAAAACGAAAATGAATCCCTATAGATAAATCTAGTAACAAAATAACGGTATGATCAGAGAGGGTGGCTTCGACATTGATTTGTTGTTATGCTAAATTTTAAATGTAAAGTATTTTCCCAATACAATCCGATTGTTTCCATGCAGCTCAGATGTCAAGTTAATTCTTTCGCTGCTACGGGAGAATTTGTTATCACTTTGGCAAACAGTTTGGATCCAGATGAAACACCGAGTAGTTCAGCATTTTACGAGGATTAAACTGTTTGACACTCTTGTTATACATTTGGAAAAGTAATTGAAGAAGCATTAACTTTGGGAGTTGTAGCAGACGACGACGAAGTTCGCAGACGACACTATTCAGCGTGCAAAGATTTAAATAATGGGCTTGTGTTCGTTTGGTGAAAGCCAATTAGTCTTAGAAGAATTACAAAGCGGAACAACACATTAATAAAAGTTAAAACAATATTTCAACTACGGCTTAAACCTAAACAACTAGCTCTCGATTAATACATTGCTATTTTTCTACGATTTAATTGAATAAATTCTAGTTGGATTAAATCATGAATGGAAGAACTATTCCATGCCAGTATTCTAGGGACAAGCTTGACTGGTCTGCTGTTGAGTATCACTGTAAATTTTGAAATATTTTTTGCACAATGTTGGAAACAATAATGAGGTGATTAACCCTTTAACACTGAGTTTCAGAATGTTTAATGATACAGTAAAACCTCTCTATAACGGCCACTAAATTGTGTTAATTACAGTAAAACCCCTCTAATGCGACCAGCAAAAAGGGGCATAATTCACAGTGCCAAAGGCATGTGGTAGCTTAATGCAGGACGAAAGTTATGCAAAAAGCTCCCATAGGAGTTTTCTGCATAACTTTCTTCCTGCATTAAGTAACCACCTGCTTATGAAGACATCCATGTTTATTCATTAAGTGGTCGCATTATAGGGATTTTTCCTGTAGTTGGTATTTAGGACAGGTGACTGCTTAAACCAAGGTGAAACTATAGGAGCGTTCTGTTTTACTTTCTCTTTGCTTTAAGCAGCCACCTGCCTTTAACACAAAACACGTGATGTAATTTAGTGGCCGTTATAGAGATGTTATACTGTAGAGTCCACTCAGTATGAAAGATTTGACTTTAATAGATGATTTTCAGTAACAAACAGTACAGCCCCTGATCAGAACTCTCCTCTAAGACATCTGATCTGGCTCTACTCTGTTTGCAAATGGCAGTGCATGCGTTTGCCAGTTTGAAAGCATTAATGAAACTCTCTATTTTTAACCATTAACTCCATGAATAAGCTTGTATGATAACCATTGTATATACATATCTGTCTAATTTGGATGATTGAGGGCAGCAGGTAAAGGTGCGTACTCGAACACTAAACTCGTCATATCTCCTACAAACACTATACCGTGGACATTCTTTGAAATCGTCTCAAAGATGTTTAGATGATTAATGGACAATGAATTCTTTGACCACGACACGTGTATATTAGTTCATAAACAAACAGAGTAGGCACTGATCAGACGGCTCCGATAGGAGTTGTCTGATCTTGGTCTGTTCTGTTTGCCAATGCGTGAAAAGGGACATTTATTCATATACATGTATCCCCCCCCCCCCCAAGAAGGAGAGCATTGTTACAAAACGTTCATTCAACTACGAATGCATGCAACGAAAACATACATACAATTATGAACAAAATAAAAACAACAACAATGAAACGATATGAACGTAGAGATGAGAAGACAAAGGGGTAGAAATCAAGGAAGCAATTTATCACTGATAATACAAGAGCAAACATGTTCATGATAAACGAATAATCAGAAGTCATCTGATCTAGGTATTTTCTGTTTACCAATGCGTGAAAAAGGACAGCTATTAGGTTTAAAAGTATTAAACATGCTTTGAGTGAAATTTCTGATAACCTATGGAAACAGTTTCGGTCGATTTGGAGATGCCTAGTAATACGACATATCATCATAATGATTTGGAGATGCCTAGTAATACGACCTATCATCATAATGATTTGGAGATGCCTAGTAATACGACATATCAACATAATGATTTGGAGATGCCTAGTAATACGACATATCAACATAATGATTTGGAGATGCCTAGTAATACGACATATCATCATAATGATTTGGAGATGCCTAGCAATACGACATATAATCATAATGATTTGGAGGTGCCGAGTAACACGACTTATCAACATAATGATTTGGAGGTGCCGAGTAACAGGACATGTTAATCAACATAATGATTTGGAGATGCCTAGCAATACGACATATCAACATAATGATTTCGAGATGCCGAGTAATACGACATATCAGCATAATCCAAACTAGTTGACACACAGAAGTCAACGCTATGCATCTACGTATAGAAGATACTTTCTGTCGATGAGTGTTGTCAGCATAATGTGACTTGGTGTGGTACCATGGTGAAAGCCCATGACTGCTGATCAGGGACGTCACTATTTGCTTCATAAAGGTATATTCGGAAAATAATTCTCGATGAAATATCCATTATTGTGAAACTAATTATCAACCCTTTCACCTCCGATGTCGCATAAATGCACCAAGACAAATAGTCCTGTCCCAGATCAGACGCCGCCTTTTCAAGGCGGCCTCTGATCAGGGACTTCACTTTTTGTCTCAATCTCTAGTTCTATATCTGTGCTTTATTCCTTTGAAATTTGCATTTATTTATCTCATTTCCTTATTGGACCGAATGATTTAACAAAATTTGGATTGCAGACGACAGTTAGAAATTTGGCACCGAAAGGGCTAAACCGCCATGACAAACATAATGTCTCCTCCAATTTTGATCAGTTCAATTTTGACTACTTCCAATTTCTTAATTCTCAATATTTTCTCAAAAGATTGCTCGAATGTCATTACACAAAGGTTACTATTAAACAAGTATCAAACAAGTCAGGGTCCATGCTTATAAAGCTTTTTAGTTGAGTCTGAGTTCGTTCTCAAGCTTTTGATTGGTCAGATTCTCACATCTGACCAATCAAAAACTTGAGAACGAACTCAGACTGAACTAAAAACCTTTATAAGAATGGATACAGATTGGATCCTGATGAGACGCCATATTACTTGAACATTAACGCTGATATTCTTATTAACCCGTTATCCCATGCATATTCATATAAGAAATAGCGACCTGAATATTAATTAGATTAAAGACTGAAATAGCACAGGCTGAAATAACACATGGATACAGGAACAGAACCTGAAGAATCTTATCTATATTATTTCATAAGCAAACAGAGCAGACCATGATCCCACGGATCCTACAGGAGCCATCTGATCTCGGTATACTCAGTTTGCGAATGCGTAGAAAGGCGTATATTTTATGGCGTAAATGGTTAAGTTCGTCCTATTTCTAATCAATCTGAAATTTTGCACTGCATCAAATGAATCTTCAGAGAAGTGCGTGCAATTTGTTCAGGTATTCCATTGTTGCGTGCTTAGCTTTTTCCAGTTAGATTTATTTATTCATTTTCATAATTATTTAATAAGGACACGACAAATATTAGCATGTAGTAAAAGCGCAAATGCGAAATGGCCCTTTCTGTTGACTATACTAATGAACATTCTGAAAACAATAATGGATATTCTAACAGCTTTTTGTGAAATCCATTTTAACTGTTGCCAGTTAGTGGTATTTATCGGTTGTCAATCTATTAATATTTGTCCAAGTAGGTGTACAATGCCGCACACACGCCAGCAAAATAAACTTAACCCTTTCGGTGCCAAGTACATTTCATGAGCTACGATTATCGTCTGCTTAACCCATTACCTCATAGGCTATTTTTAGATACAGCCTCTTTAAAAAATCTACCGAAAAGAAGTATTTACTAGAGAAAATGATTTTTTTTAGAATTTTGTAGTTTGAAACCATTGCGATAAATAGAGCATTTGCTTCTATTGGAGCAAATGCTCTATTTATCACAATGGTTTCACAAAGTGACTTTTAGTCGTCAAAAGTCGTCAATATCAGGGAATGGGTCAAAGGCTCAAAGGCGTAGCTTCAGTTACTAAATGCAAACATATAACCAGTGGTAAGCTATCTGGACCCTGAAGAGACGCCGAGTTAACTCGGCGTCGCCTCTGGATCCAAACTGTTTGCCAATTCGCGTTTTGCGGCGTGAGCGTTAATGGTCGATAAACCATTTTGAATTTGAACCATCAGCATGCCGGTCAATTTTACACCTGCTAATAAATTGGCCATTGGTAGCGGTATCAAAGTGACGGTGGAAAATCTATCAGAACCCTGATGAACTGAACAAAACATATGTAAAGCGATGTCGAGCAATCCGCCCGATTTACCATATACAGTAAACCCCTTTAATGCGACCACTTAATTAATAAACTTGGATGTCTTCATAAGCAGGTGGTTGTTCAATGCAGGACGAAAGTTATGCAGAAAACAGGAGCTTTCTGCATAACTTTTGTCATGCATTAAGCTACCACATGCCTTTGCCACTGTGAATTATACCCCTTTTTGCTGGTCGCATTAGAGGGGTTTTACTGTATATAGTAAAAAGTCGACAGTTCGAAGTTTAAGTATTGAAGAATTGTCAACGTTTTAGGCAGATGACTGCTTAATACAGGGTTGAAAGTCATGCCGAAAGTTCCTGCAAGAACTCTCTGTATAACAATTTCATCCTGCATTAAGCTGCAAGCTGTCTTAAAGATGAATAATGATACTTGTTTTTTCGTATTAACTATCGGGCTTTTACTATATAACAAGGTTCATTTCTTCAAGTTTTGCCAATAAGTTGAATGCTACAGTCTGGCAATACACAGAGGAGCATATTTAAAGTTCGTATTTAAGAAATCATTATCATAAGCTGGATGCAAACATTTCTGAAACGATCCGAATTCGATTTATTGAATTGAGACCAATAAGAATAAGCTTCAAAACCGAAATGAATATGCATGTATAAACATGAGACTTGAAACTGTGCAAACTTGAAACTGCGTAACAAGTTTCATGAATGTGTACAGCGAAATTTATTTCCATTTTGACCTGTTATAGCAGTACAACTGGCGAACATTAATTGTACATCAGTGATTCCAGTTCGATTACAGTAGAACCTGTCTTAAGCGGCCATCAGAAAGAAGTCTAATTATGAGTCTGTAAGGCAGGCGGTAGCTTAAACGCATGTCAAAAGTAATGTAGAAAACTCCATTACTTTTACCCTACATTAAGTAAACCACATATTTTAAGACTCCTACGTTTAATAAATGAATTTACGCTTTGACAGGTTCTACTGAGCTTGGATATGTAAATTTTGTTACATCATATACAGTAATTAGTATCTGATCAACATTGGTTATGTTCAATCTGTACTACGTCCGGTTCGATTAAGCGTTTGAGAAACTATTCACCGAGTCACACACAGCTTGGATCCTGATGAGATGCTGAGTTACTCGGCATCCCATCTGGATTCAATCTGTTTGCAGATGTGAGTCAGGTCTGGCATTGTGGGATTCGATCTTTACATGTTTTACTATTCAGCAGCAGGAAGTCAGTTCGAAATTGCCGCCTGTGGAATTGGTCTGATCTGGTATAGCTTTTATTGTCTACAAGCATAGTCAGAGAGTAAAATGGTTTGGATCCTGATGAGAAGTCAAATTACTTGGTGTCTCATCTGCGTCCAAACAGTTCGCAAATGTAAAAAGAAATTCGTCTTTAAAAATGTAAAATGGCGCCATGCTGAAAAACTAAAGTGTGCTAAAACCCTGAATTGTGACAAGTTTTAGTTACATTCGAGCTTTAACCCCATTCACCACCGCAGTCGCATAAATGCGCCACGACAAATAGTGCAGTCCCAGATCAGACGCCGCCTTTTCAAGGCGGCGTCTGATCAGGGACTTCACTATTTGTCTCAATTTCTATTTCTTTATATGTGCTTTATTCCTTTGAAATTTGCATTTATTTATCTCATTTCCTTGTTTTGCTGAATGATTTAACAAACTTGGATTGCAGACGACAATTAGAAATTTGGCGCCGAAAGGGTTTAAGAAACTATTGACCGTCAAACAGTTTGGAAGACGCCGTGGTACTCGGCACATCATCTGGTTCCAAGCTGTTTGCAAATGCAAGTTATGGTGCGCTTATCGTGAGAAGCATTGAGTTTGTATTTAGATATTCTAAGGTTGGTTGTCCTACCTGGGTTTTCTGCACAAATGCAAATTGCTCCGAGCGCAAAAAATATCCTGTTGGGTATTACTCCACCTGAACATGTAAATAGCTGGACGTCGCGATATGACTGAAATGCTGTTAAACTTTGATGCCTGTAAAACTATTATTTGATACATGTAACACTACTATTTGATACATGTAACACTACTCTTTGATAGATGTTACACTGTTATTTGATACATGTAACACTATTATTTGATACACGTAGCACTACTATTTAGGTTGGACTCAGTTGATATTGCGATTTTGTGATAATAATTCAGCTCGGTTTGCCCAAGTGCTCGTTACAAATACAATTATTAATTGTATTCTAGGTATTTAGAGTTTTCTGTTATTAAGGCAGTGGGGAGTTTGAAGGGAAATTCAGTCCTGGTGTATTTGCAATTACATTTGCAAACCGTTTGGTCTTGGCGTCTCATCAAGATCCAAACTGTTTAACACTCCGATCGCGCATCTGAAAAAAGGAGAAATAATGTCGTTTAGAAATGATGATATTAAGGAATCACAACGGTTTCTGTACATGAAACATTCCTAGGGGTTGAAAGGGTTAACATTTCCGCCACAATATAAACATTGTCTGCTAAGAGTAATGTCTGTTTCATGTTTACCAGCGAAAGTTTCTATCTTTCTAAAAGCAGTGTCTAATATAAAGTCACGGTATTTACCATGGATTTATCTATGGCTGCGAAAGTTTTAACGTGAATTTACATATCCCATGGATGCTTCACCTCTAACTGTGCACCACCCTGTCGAAATTGCTCGAATCATTTGTAAATCTGTGTACAGAGCTCGAGATGAGATGCGTAAATTAAAACATTTTCAAGAATAACTCCTTTATTTCTCCACCAACCCCTGTGTTGCGACCACTCTTTAGAATCGTCTCAAAGAGACGGTTCTAAAAAGTAGTCACATATAGGGTTTGGTTGAGAAATGACGATTTTAGTATTTGAGTGCGCGATATATATCTTTTGCTCTCTGTGTAACAAATTCTTGTTTCCCCTTAATAATTGCTAATGCGTCCGATAGTAATTATTAGTACCCTGAGCGCAACTACAAAGGCAGCTGTTTGTGTAATAATAATGTTTGTCATATTATTATCATTATTACTAATGATATTGTAATTTTAACCCGCTTTTCCTTTTTGGCTTGATATAAAAAGCGGCGTGTTGACATTGAGGTGATATTCTTTGGCTTCAAAACTTGGTTATGGTTTGGACTCGTGAGAGTTCCGTAGGAACAACTTTATTTCAGCAAACATTTGCAATTTCCTTAGAACCAATTTTGGACAATTACAGAATGAAATTAGATCAAAAGTGTTAAAAAGATCCATTCAATACATTTCACATATATACATGTATACATGCGTCTTTCCTAGCAAGGGTGTGCCATATGTCTATTTAATTTTGCCGTTACACGCACGAGGACGGTTGAATAAGTATAGCAATTTGTGCCACGAAATCCACCATCTCCACGCTTTTCCCTTGGTGTTCATTTTTATATCATCTTTCGATTCAATAGCTACCTGTTGGCAATTTGAAATCCCTCTATTGATTTTAATTTTACATTCATTCAAAGTCGGTATATTCGTAGGCACTGTGTATGTCATGGCAAAAGAAATAAGTAAAGAAATAAGAGGATATATTAACCCCGTTTTAAACTAGGGAAACCTGCCAAAGCAATATTTGACGAATTATGTGTTGCATATGGGCAGCATATTGTGTAAGCGCGAGATGGTATAAGCGCTTTAAAAGTGGAATTGAGTCAGTTGAAAGTGCACGAAGGTCAGGGAGGCCAGCCAGCGCAATTGTCCTTCAAATAATCCCAAAACTACAAATTATTCTGAAAAAGGATGCACGTTTGACTAAGCGTCAGATAGCTAAGGCTGTAGGCATTTCGACAGAATCAGCTTTTACGATCCTGAAGCACGATTTGAAAGTAAGGTGTACCGCCGCCAGATAGATTGCCCATTTGCTTACTGAGGAACAAAAAGACGTTTCAACCTCCAGCACATTGTTAACACTGTACCCTTAACTCAGCCTGAGAACGTTTTCTAACCTTGTGACTGGTGACGAGACATAGGTGCATTATTACCAGCCACCCAGAAAGTGCAGTAACACAATATGGGCCACCAAACAGGCAAGGAGACCTTCTGTAGCTAAAATAATTTTAAGTGTAAAGAAGGCCATATACACCGTTTTCTTCTATAATCGTGGAGAAACCGCTCAGGTGGCGATTCCTCGTGGTAGGACAGTTACTGGCAAATTAAATGTGATATTGTACTGAAAAGGTTTGAGAAAAGGTTGAAAAAGAGACGCCCAGTTGTTGGTTTATCAGGTATGACCTTATTGCATAACAATGTTCCAGCTCACAAGTCCTCTTTGTACAAGGGCGTGACTACCCTACCACATCCTGCTTACTCACTCGACCTTGCCCCTGTCAGCCATTTTCCAATATCTCAAGGCTATACCCTAGAACGACTATAAAGGCACGTTTCAGAATTGGATTAAAAGGTTAAATTTTTGCATAAAGGTAAAGGATGAATCGAAGGTATGAAAGAAATAGAATCTCCTGTGCTTGTGTTAATTTGTTCCAAAACCTATTGAACCATCCTCGTACATGTAGTTCCTTTCACATAAATAATACATACTCATTCTTGTTAATAAATGAATAAATAAAACAGACGGGAGTTTGAGCAGACAACAGGTCTGCAGTGTATGTAATGAGTAATCACTGGGAGTCAAATACTGCCTGTAGAATCGTAGGGTATGTAATGAGTAATCACTGGGAGTCAAATACTGTCAGATACAATCGCTTAGCCGTCTGATCAGGGTCTGCTCTGTCTGCTTATGAACTAGTATAGATATGGTTTTACTGTTTCTGCCATGGCCAAATACCTAGTGGTCATGAGCCATTACGAAAACTTATTCTAATTAATATTTATGATGTCATTATTTCCTACATGGATATTCACGGAGTAAAGGGTTAACCCTTTCCCTTATGTAAGCGCGTTTTCACGCATCCTTTAGGAGCCGTCTGATCAGAGTCTGCTCTGTTTGCTTATGGTGTAACATAGATCTGAGTCTACAGCTTCTGCCTGAGCCAAAATGTCCTGTGTTCATATGCCATTATAAAAAATAATATTATTGATATTCATGATGTCATTATTTCTTACATTTCTTATATGCGACAGGGAAAGGGTCGTGGTAGTTACATCATTTTTTTTCTCCAGAATATGAATTGTGTAATCGTTGGCACTCAATTACTCTCTGCAGAACTACGAAGCGAGGTAATTGTCCCCTTCGAACGTTGTCGCTAGCTGCAACTGCGAATGTTAGTGCATTCGGCGTTACGGGGCGTTCCATCCGGATCACAACCATTTCCTTATGACATCACTGTTTCCTTGAGACATTCAAAAAATAATAAAAGTTAAAACAATATTGAATTGTTCAATAGAAAGATAATGCCTGAAAGAGAGTATTTATCATTCGTTTGTGTAACTAAAGTGTGTACAGATTTCCTTGAAAGTACAATTATGTCAACGAAGATAGTGCTCCTGAACCAGCAGTTTATTTTCAGTTCAGGCATACCAGTAGTATTTTCAAACAATTTGCCATCAAGTTGATTTGATTAGGAACTTGCCTTCGTTTTTCAGCCAAGCTGAACAAATTGGCGTTAGAGTTTCAACGTATGTGTTGTATACAGTGATATCTCTTCACAACGATCTCACAAAATAAATCCACGCCTGTGCTATAACAGGCTTATAGGCCTATATTGACCTATTCTGTTAACCCATTGTCCTACATGTGTAAGGCAATATCTTATGTATAGTTTCCAGATGTTTCTGGGTCGTAACTGTATGATGTACTGACACTGTACACATAATATTTCATTTGAGTTTGGTAACATAAGTGGGCGGATACAATATACCGGTAGTCACTGTGTGCGTCTGTTTCCCTTGAATTGCGGACATAAAATGTACAGAAAAGGATGATTTTTTTTATCTATAGTTCTTAAATTAATTCAATTTTTGATAGTTTTATTGATATCTCTATCTTAAATTTCATTTGTTTTAAATATTCTATACGCATAATATATATTCAATTCTGTACATGCAATTTAATCATGTGAAGCGCTTTTGAACGCACACATCCTGTGTGAAAAGAGCGCTATATAAATGTGGTATAATAATAATAATAATAATAATAATAATAACCCTTTATTTCATAACGACGTATTACAACAGGCTTTGTTATTGAGATCAAATCGGATGAAATATGTCAGTCATATTTTCCTTCTACCTGCAGCTGCAAACAGCCTTAAAGAGTTTATTCTTGAATACCATCGCGATTCTGATTCAGTAGACCCTTCTGAACAGCTGGGTACCCATGAAAAAAGTCTAGGGGTGCACGGTAGATCCCTTCTGGTCCCCGTAGTATCAAGATTTGCCGGAATACTTGCACTAAATGCTAATTTGTGAAGAGCGTAAAAGAGAAAGCAAAAAATCTTTTAGATCAAATCTATTATATCTATGAATACAGACTATTAGAAAATTCGTGTTAATTTGTGTTTTGTTCTTTGTAAATCCAGTTGATCAACAACGAATTCATATCTACTGCCAATATACATGTATATAATTGCTTTGAGCTCCTATAGGAGTATTTTATATATATAGGACCTGTCTCGAGTTTTCATTTGAGATAAACCTTTCTTAAACGAGTCCAGAAAACAAAGTTATGAAACGAGCATTTGGCATGCTTCATAAACGAATTTCCTATAATCAATGTGTAATGAACACGAATGTAAGATTCATTTTATCACATAAGCCTTCAACAATGCCATAGAAAATGAAACAGGCTATAGCTGACGGCTGTTTCGGCCATTGTTTACAAATAGCGTACAACGAACGATGCACCGCTACGATTGGCTAACGATTATACAACGCCATGCAATGGTTCTCCGTGTTGTCTTTAAGATTCATTATAAACCGGAGATAAACTGCTAATTTGAATAAAAATGCACTAGTTCAATTTTGCGGTTTACAGATTATGTAATAAATAGAATTACGTAATGGTTAAATTAACCGGGGGACAAGCACAGTTTTGTGATAAAGATTGTACTCCTCTCAAACATGAACTGTACAAAGACAGTGCAATACTGTAAATGCAGTAATACCGTGAGCAACTCGATTCAATTTAGAGTAACTCGTCGCCTCATTAGGAACCAAGCTGTTTGACACTCGGTCAAAAAATGCTCAGCTTGAACGAATGGAAAGTAAATAAAATAATAAACCATCACGGTTTGCCATATTTTGTCTTCGGTATGAGTAGGGTTAAATCATTCTACTGACACTGTAGTACCGTTTGCAATCATGTTAGATCGAGTCAAGAGATCGTACTATCTGGATGGAAGTGGTTTGATTCTCTGGCTGAGACCGATGGAATCATTAATAAAGGAGCGTTTCATTGTTTTCAAAGGCTTTAAGAATGTTTATGTGTGATGCAGAATCGATGATTCCTCGATAATGTATGCCCTTTGATGTGTCAGCTTGTCAGGATAGAATAAGGATATAAAACAAACAAAATATAAATTAGCACAATTGATACAGTTGAAATCTTCTTCGTTATTGGCTGGTACTTTATAGGAGTTTAAAGTAGCATCAACTGAGAAATTTCAATTAAGTGAATGGTGCAATAATGAAAATAGTAATTTAATGCTGAAATCAATTAAGTTGAAACACAACGACAACACTGTCCTTGTGTTAAAATTATATATAAAATATTTACTGCAAACTGTTGTAGATATCCTTATCTATCAAAATCACTCATGTCTCAGCCAAACTCGGTATTGCTGCTTCTCATTAGAATCTTATTAGTAGAAGAAAAATAGGGTTTTATGAAACTATTTAAATAAAGTTCGTAATACGTGGATGTCATACATTGTATTCGTACAAATTTATGAAACTATATTGATGGAACGAGCTCGTTACACGTACAATTTGTTCCAGACGAGACGTGCAGTAACTCGGTGTCTCAAAAGGAAACTCCGACTGTGATTTTTGAAGACTTTAGTGATTGAATTAAAACATTGAGACCTGAAAACACTTTCAAACAGAGTAGACCCAGATCAGACGGCTCCTAGAGGAGCCGTCTGATCAGGGTATGCTATGTTTGCTTACAGAATTTGAAAAATCTGTTTCTTTGCTTTCTAAAATGTCTACAATGCTCCACCTTTCATATTTATTTATTACTATTTTGTTAATGAATATTCAGTAGGTATTGAAATTTGGGCTAAATATAGAACAGGGAAAGGGTTAAAGACAAAAAAATATACCTCTTTTTAATGGTCGCTTAAACTACAGGTTCCTCTGTAAGAGGAGGTAAATGTAGCAAATGCGCACTGCTGTTGAAGAATGTAGTTGCCGCAGATTTGCTACGAGCCCTCTATTTATTGTTGAGCAGCTAGGCATTGTCGTCCCTTATTGCAATTGAATTTACTTAGTATAACCATATGCATGCCATGGCAGTTGTCGCCTGCAGAAAATGCTGTCTTTGTTTATTAGTGAAAATAAATGTTCTTACATTAATTTTCAAAACAATGACGTCATTGTCAGATACATTTGATCGAGATTAGACACCGTAGACCTTGGTGCTTCATCTAGATCCAAATTGTTTAATATTGTAATCACGCAATCGCCATCTCTGTGCCAAGGCTTTATTTTGGGTAAGAATAATCAAGAAAGAAATGTAAGGCGAAAAACAATAAAGACCAGGTCTAACTGTTTTATATACAAAATCTGCATGAAAATAAAATATATCACCGGGACGTAGACATTTACAGGATAATTGAAAACGGTAGCTGTACTACGCTTACACTTCTGTTCTAATAAAACGACGAAACCTGCAATAAAAGCTAACCCTTACTCTACAGTGAAAAATAATGTCTGTTTAAATCTAGCTCTGCTGCATTTTGTTTTTACTTTTGAGTCAATAAAGCTTTACAGAAACTATTGAGCGAGTTTCAATCAGCCTGGGTCGTGATGAGCCGTCGGGGTGGCACTCGGAGTCTCATCTGTCTTCAAGCTTTTCACAAATGCAAGTCAGATCGCGAGTATCGGCATAAGGGTTTTATCTGTTGAATTCTAAGTAGGGAGCCTTATATTATTGCTGCTGAACGTACATTTTAAATTCTATTTAGCGAGATACAGTGTCGTCTACCTAGGAATTTGTTTATTACATGTATCGCATCAATTTATTTACTAAAGAATCTGCGTAAGATAAGTTTTTTGTTTATTCATTTTACGAATGTTTGGTTTACATGCGGTTTATGCTGGCTTATGAATATGACTGTTCGTCCATCCATGTAACGCAGAACGGTGTTTAACTCTTTTGGTGCCAAATTTAAAAGTGTCGTCTGCAATAATAATATCATATTAAATATAACTCTAACCTAAATAATAAAGGTATATTAGTAAAGCATTTGGTTAAACTTGTATGCTTGGGCTAAATAATACAGAAAACAGTGAAGTGCACTGTTTTCAATGGTGCCAACAGGCGACATTGGCGCCGAAAGAGTTAAGCATATACTAATATTGTGAATACATTTACAAACAGTTTGGATCCTGATGAGACACTGAGTAACTCGGAATAGAAATTCAATATGAAATAATAAATAATAGGTGGTAGCTTAATGCAGGATGAGCGTTATGCAGAAACCTCCTATAGGAGCTTTTTTTACTTACTCCATACATTAAAAGCCATGTATTATGAATCAGTCTTAATTTCATTTGTATATGTGTGTGTTGGAAGCGGGGGTTCTGCAAGAATTCCTATGCCGATGTGTCTTTTGGAAAATGATTTTTGGAGTAAATAGTGTATATATTGATCAGTAGACCTCTAGTTTGGATTTCAAAATTGAGAAGATATGTATGTTATGGCATGGTAAATGGTAAATGGTAAATGGTAACCAGTATCATGGTAAATGGTAAATGGTAACTAGTATCATGGTAAGACCGACCTGACTCACATTTGCAAAAGTTTGTATCCAGATGAGACGCCGGGTTACTCGGCATCTCATCTGGATATAAGCTGTTTGACTGTAAAAAATGCAGCAGATCAGAGTTTTGTCTAACATTTTTTTCAGGACGATACTGGTTAATATACACACTGATGGCTGTACGAGTTTGACCTGTACGGTCATAGACTGACGAGACCATATAGGGTCAATGTCGAATGTGTATGTATTTTGATTTTAAAGCTGAGCAACGAAATGTACCCTTAAAATTCTTGAAATTGTATGAAACATTAAGGATGATCTCGACCCGATTTTTATTTGCAAACGCAGAGCCCCAGATAAGGTGTGAAAAAACTATTTTGCAGAATAACTACTTTATTTCTCCACCAAACCCTATACTGTGACCACTCTTTAGAATCGTCTCGAAGAGACGATTCTAAAGAGTGGTCACAGTATAGGGTTTGGTGGAGAAATGACGATTTTAGTGTTTGGGTATGCACCCTTATCTGTAGCTGTGAGACGGTAAATCATGTCTCATCAGATCCAACCTAGTTGACACTCAGACAACAGTTTCTTTAATATTTTACTTCATGAATATTTATGTAAGAAGTGACGTCATCGTGGATATCTATTAGATAATGGTTTATAATGGCATATGAACACAGTGCATTGTGTCTTTGACAGAGAATCAGATTTATATAATACTGCAAGCAATCAGAGCAGACCCTGATCAGACGGCTCCTGTATGAACCGTTTGATTTGGCTCTATTCTGTTTACAAAGGTCTAGAAAGGTGTAGGTATACGGGGTGTCACACTAGAGCGTATGGCACGAAATTGTGCTAGCGTATGAGAAAAATGTTCATACGCTCGCATACGCAGATATACGCTAGAGGTATAGTTCGATTTTGACCCGTGAGCTGTGACCTCTAGGACGAGTCCACCTGTAGAGGTAAAACGCGTCACAAACCATGTATTTGTTCCGGAGTTACATGTGGTTACACATACATTAAATAAGCATATATATACTAATGCTGCACGATTACTACGAGCTTCTTGTGAAAATCATTGTCCACTTACCCATAAATAAGAATGGTTGCAACTTCCACAAATAGAAAAGTACAGTCACGGCTCAGCCCTCGAAATCGAACTATAATTATGTTAGGCATACGTCGTTTACGTTTCAAACACGCAGCCATACACCGGTGTACGTTCTCTTACGCAGAGGGAGGAAATGATATTTGAAAATGTTCACCGTATACGAGCGTATGAATTATACGTTATGCATACGCTCAACATATGTTTAATACGCTAGAGTGTCGGTAAAGGTACGTTACTTATAGGTCAAGTACTCTTCACATACAGCGGCATAAAGGCGGTCATTAAACATATCATATGGATAGCGTAACGTATGTCTGACGAATGACTAACGTATTTAACCCTTTCCCTGATGAATATTCATGTAGGAAAAAATGACGTCATGAATATTAATAAGATTATTTTTCATAATGGCATATGAACACAGAACATTCGGCTGAGGCAGAAGCTGTAGAATCAGATCTATATTACACCATAGGCAAACAGAGCAGACCCTGATCAGACGGCTCCTATAGGAGCCGTCTGATCTGGGTCTACTATGTTTGCAGATGCGTCAAAATGCGCTTACATTAGGGAAAGGGTTAACGTTTTCCTGGCTATTCATACGTTACTCATACGTTCCTCATGCGCTGCCTATACGTTAGATATACGGTACACATACGCTATTCATACGCTGCTAATATGTTCATTGAAGATAGTAGTGAATAATTCGGGTTCATATGCTCAAAAGTTGTGCGTATGACCAGTATTTCAAAAACTTTCATACGCAGTGCATATGTTCCTCTCATACGCTATAGTGTGACATGGTCATATGCAGTAAAGGGTTAAAAATGAACGGATCGGAAAAATGCAACAGATCCGACTCTGAGAATAATTACTTTTTTACGACAGTGCAAAGGTAAATATACAGAAGGATGGATATAAAAAAATAATATGAGTTTGCATTTTACGATTCTTTGAGACTGACGAGACCATATAGCGCAGGTGATTTACCGACAAATCGAATGTATGTGTTTTAATTTTTGAAGCTGAATAATTAATGTTACACTTTGAACTGAAAACGCATTTCTGTAATAAAATCCAATTGTTTTCCCGCTTGCTAAGCTGTCAGGCTAAATAATGTGCCTCTGTTTTGCAGTGAAAGTTAATTATTCTTTGTAGAATTACGCAGGAAGAAATTTGTACAATTTGAATTATGTTCTTACATGATTTGTGTCATTTAAAACCGAGTCTCCATTTAACCTTTAAATTTTACTAAACCAAAGATATATTGTTTTACTTAATAATGCATGTAAAAGATATATCCTCAATGCGGATTGTTACATGAGAGGAGAATGTTCACACAAATCTGGAATATAAAATGAGATGAAAATTCTGGCATAGAAAACCATTTGGTATACCACTCAGTAAGTTATTATTACTACTACCACCACTACTACTACTACTACTACTACTACTACTGTAATGTATGTAGCTGTAGCACAGAGATAGCTCCGCCTCTGTGGTCACTCTCACTGACCAACTGATAAGCCCCGCCTACTGTAAATGTGTATGAATGTATTATGAAGAATGATTAGAATAGATTTAGTAACCAAAGAGTAAGCTTGTGTCTTTAGAGAGTCCCCTATCAAAGGTTATTTCATTTGGCGACGAGGACGGGATCTATTTAAATAGTCAAGACCTGTAAAAAGGAGGACTTTGTGAACGTGCATTTTTCAAGACCTTTTCAAACAAGACATTTCAAGAGCAATGTGGACATATTCAAGACCTTTGTGAAAAGGACATATTACAAACGTTGAAAAGGATCCTATTCTTTCAAGATGACATCAAAATTAGATCTGCCAACACCAAAACCATTCAAAGTTTTGGGACAGAACACAAATCTCGCAAGTACCTGGGACAATTACATGAAAAGATTTGAGTATTATATAGCTGCCAGTGGTGTTACAAAGGATGAGCAGAAACGGGCTCTCTTACTTCATCTTGCCGGTGAAGAAGTTCAAGACATCTACGAAACGTTTTCGGATGTAGGCAATACTTACAAGGACACCAAAGACAAAATCACAGAATACTTTCAGCCAAAGAAAAATATTTCATATGAACGTCACATGTTTAGACTGGCTTGTCAAGAAAACGAGGAAACAGTTGACAATTTCATTGTAAGACTGAAAAAGTTAGCAGTTACATGTGAATTTCCGGTTGGATCTGTTGACGATATGATCCGTGATCAAATTGTTGAAAAATGCAAATCAAAAGAACTGAAGAAAAGATTTCTAAGTGAAGAAAACCTGACTTTAGACAAAATACAAAGTCTTGCCAGATCATCTGAGTTAGCTTCGCTCCATGTTTCGAAAATGACAGAGACAACCCATGAGAAGAGTCACTATCACAATGACGAACCATGCAAACAAGAAGAAGTACAGCAACTGAGAGGAAACCAGAGTAGACCATCAACACGAAAGCAGTACCAGCCAAGAACCATGCCGAGATCAGCACCCAAACCCGCCAGGTTCAAAACTTGTTTCCGGTGCGGAGGAAAAGGCCATGCAGGACACGAGTGTCGGAAGTCGCGAAATATTGTTTGTCATGAATGTAAAAAACGTGGTCACTATGCACATATGTGTAAATCTAGGAAAAGTGGTGAAGTACGGTATATTTCAAATCAAAATTCACGTGATAGTGGTGATGATGAATTTGTGTTTGGAATTGAAGCAAAACAAGGATCTCCATTTCTGCAGGTGAAAATTGAAGGTAGGCCATGCAATTTATTAATTGATTCAGGCGCAACAGTCAATTGCATTGATAGGTTTACATTTGAGTCTGTTAGCCCAAACATGCCTCTTGAAAAATCACACACAAAAATATATCCATATGCTTCCAAAATACCTCTCAAAATATTAGGAACTGCCATGTTGAATGTGAAATTCAATGAAACTTCACATAAGATTAAATTCCACATTGTCAACAGCAAGTGTACTCCTCTGATAGGTCACCAAACCGCATTAGAATTAGGCATTTTGAAGATCTGTGTCAACACTGTATCAACAAGCAATGACTCGCAGGTAGAAGAACTACTCAAAGAATACAGTGACAGATTCCAAGGTCTGGGTAAACTCAAAGACTACCAATTGAAACTGAACATAAACAAATCTGTTACACCTGTAGCCCAACCAAATCGCAGAATTCCGTTCAAAATGAGAAGACAAGTTGAGACCAAAATCAAAGAGCTACTAGACAATGACGTAATAGAAAAGGTGGAAGGTCCTACACCTTGGATCTCCCCTATTGTCGTGATTCCAAAGAAAGACGACATACGCTTGTGTTTGGATCTACGCCAGGCCAACACAGCTGTCGAGAGGGAACGATTCCCAATGCCAAATATAGATGAAACGCTAGAAGAGTTGAGTGGTGCCAAATACTTCTCAAAACTAGATCTCAAGATGGGATTTCATCAGATTGAACTAGATCCAGAGTCAAGACACATTACAACATTTGTGACGCACGACGGCTTGTACCGCTACAAACGCCTTCTCTTTGGAATTTCATGTGCCCCAGAGATTTACCAGAGAATTATCCAACATACAATTCAAGACATTAAAGGCTGTAAAAATGTTTCAGATGACATAATTGTTTTTGGAAAACCCAAGAAAGAACACGACACTGCATTATCAAATTTACTCAAGAGACTGCGCGAAAAAGGCTTGACAGTGAACAAAGAAAAGTGTGTATTCAGCCAGACCTCCATTACATTTATGGGACACCAGCTTACACCTGAGGGTCTCCTACCACAAGACGAAAAAATCACAGCAGTCCAACAAACAAAGCCCCCAACATCAGTGAAAGAAGTAAAAAGTTTCTTGGGACTGGTGAATTACTGTTCAAAATTCATCCCAAATTTTGCAACAATCTCAGAACCAATCAGAAAACTAACCCGCAAAAATCAGGAGTTTACCTGGGGAGTTGATCAACAACATGCATTTCAAAGGCTCAAAGAATTGATCACTAGTGCATCTATTATGGCATACTACAACCCAAACGCTGAAACAACTGTGACAGTTGACGGAAGTCCATATGGAGTTGGAGCCATTTTATCACAAAAACAAACAAATGGACAAGTTCGCCCAGTTGCATATGCTAGCAGGACACTTAATGAAGTAGAGAGGCGCTACAGTCAGATTGAAAGAGAGTGCCTTGCAGTTACATGGGGTGTGGAGAAATTTGAAGTGTACCTTTACGGATTAAATTTCAAGGTAATTACTGACCACAAACCACTTGTGAACATTTTCAAACCCAAACATAACCCTCCAGCCAGAATCCAACGTATGCTACTTAAATTGCAGAGTTACAAATTTACTGTTGAATACCAGCCTGGCAGTCTAAATGCTGCTGATGTGCTGTCGAGATCACCCATTCACCAGTGTGAAAATCAAATTTCACACCAAGCAGAGGAATTCATTAATTATGTCTGCCAGAACTCAGTGCCCTGTGCCATGACCTTAGATGAAATAGATAAGGAGTCAGCTGAGGACAACACTACATTGGAGTTAATCCGCTGCATCAAGCATGACAAATGGCCAAAGAGCAGTAAAATTAACACTTACTTCAAGGTGCGCTCAGAACTGTCTGTGCAAAATAATATAGTACTGCGTGGGACACGCATAGTCATACCTGAGAAACTACGAGCAAGAGTGCTACAATTAGCCCACGAGTCACACCAAGGTGTTGTGAAAACAAAGCAGATATTAAGGGAGAAAGTTTATTGGCCAGGAATAGACAGAGATGTGGAGGAAATGATCAAGACATGCTATGAGTGCCAATTACTCTCAAACCCACCTGTCCCACCACAAGTACATACTACAGATTTACCAGGAAAACCATGGGACCGTGTCGGTATGGATTTGACTGGACCTTTTCAGTCAGGAGAATACTTGCTTGTTGTCATTGATTACTTTTCAAGATTCCCAGAAGTAGAAATTCTCAAATCAACAACTTCAATTTCAATCATTCATAAGTTAATGAAAATATTTGCAGTTCATGGCCTTCCCTCAGAAATCACTACTGACAATGCGCCAAATTTAGTTTCAGATGAAATGCAAAATTTCTTTTCCAAAAATGGCATAAAACACAGGCGTGTCACACCTTTTTGGCCTAGAGCTAACGGCTTAGTTGAAAACTTCAACAAAACATTAGGCAAATTCATCAAAACTGCTGTTCTCGCTCACAAAAATTGGAGAGTCGAGTTACAAAAGTTCTTACTCAGTTACCGTACTACACCACATGTTACTACTGGACGTGCACCCTCAGAAATTCTATTTAATAGAAAGCTAAGAAATAAAATGCCACATTTTGAGAAGAAAAGACAAATGAGTGACTTTCAAAAACGTGACAAAGAGCAAAAAGCAAAAATGAAAAACAATGCAGATAGACGCATGAGTAAACGAGTTATGGATTATAAACTGGGACAAAGTGTGCTAATTCTGAAAAGAATTAGAGGAAAACTTGACTCGAAATGGGAGGACAGACAGGTCATCAGATTAAATTGAAATCTCCCTACGGCCATGTGTTGTACAGACATGCCTCACATGTGAGGCCATTTTATCGCAGTTCGTAAGGGAATAAATGTGCTTAACCTCAGAACTGACACTGATTTGTGATCATGAAATTCTGATTACTTGGATATAAGTAGGTGCTATTTTCATTAGGACGGGTGTAAGACATTAGTCTATCAGTCATGTCAAAATTTATGTTTGTGCAAATGGTCAAGAACTGAAACATTATCACTAGATGGCTTTTGAAATAAGTTGCTAAAAGTATCATGTCACAGAGTTGAACTTATTGAACTTTGCAGTGAGTAGTGACTATGAACTGTCTTTCAAATTTAAATGAAAGAAGGGATGTAATGTATGTAGCTGTAGCACAGAGATAGCTCCGCCTCTGTGGTCACTCTCACTGACCAACTGATAAGCCCCGCCTACTGTAAATGTGTATGAATGTATTATGAAGAATGATTAGAATAGATTTAGTAACCAAAGAGTAAGCTTGTGTCTTTAGAGAGTCCCCTATCAAAGGTTATTTCAACTACTACTACTACTACTACTACTACTACTACTACTACTACTACTACTACTACTACTACTACTATAACTGCTACTACTACTACTACTACTACTACTACTACTACTACTACTACTATAACTGCTACTATAACTGCTACTACTACTACTACTACTACTACTACTACTACTAGTACTACTACTACTACTACTACTACTACTACTACTACTACTCTACTACTACTACTACTACTACTACTACTACTACTACTACTACTACTACTACTACTACCACTACTACTACTACTACTACTATAACTGCTACTACTACTACTATAACTGCTACTACTACTACTACTACTACTACTACTACTACTACTACTACTACTACTACTACTATAACTGCTACTACTACTACTACTATAACTGCTACTACTACTACTACTACTACTACTACTATAACTGCTACTACTACTACTACTACTACTACTACTACTATAACTGCTACTACTACTACTACTACTACTACTACTACTACTACCTACTAATACTACTACTACTACTACTACTACTACTACTACTACTACTACTACTACTACTACTACTACTACTACTACTACTACTACTACTTCTACTACTATTACAACTACTACTATTACTACTGCTACTACTACTACTACTACTACTACTATTACTACTACTACTACTACTACTACTACTACTACTACTACTGCTGCTGCTGCTGCTGCTACCGCTACTACTACTATTACTACTGCTACTACTGCTACTACTACTACTAGTAATACAACTACTACTACTACTACTGCTGCTACTACTACTACTACTATAACAACAACTACTATTACTACTACTGCTGCTGCTGCTGCTACCGCTACTACTACTATTACTACTGCTACTACTACTACTACTACTGCTACTGCTTCTACTACTACTACTACTACTACTACTACTACTACTACTACTACTACTACTTCTACTACTTCCACATTTTAGAATATGTTGAAATATGTACCTTTATTCCCTGGATATTTAAATGAAGCTTTCATCCCATGCCATCATCATCATCATCATCACCGTCGTCGTCGTCGCCCTCCTCTTCCTCAACCTCGTCTCCCTTATCATCGTCGTCCTCTTCTTTCTTTTAGACTGTTTGCAAATGACAGTTTATGTGTCTCTCGAGTTGAAAGAGTCAATATTATGTAACGGCTTACACGAAACACTGAATTTATTTCATGACGACTTAAAGGAAATACGGTTTAATTTTTAAAGCGGACTGCAAAATAGTTCTAAATGGTCCTTACACATAAAAGGTATTATATTTTGTATCGATTTCCACGAAATAAAGTTTATATTATTACATGAATCGATGCATGCTATGCGAAAACCCGTTTTAACTCAACGGGGAATTAATTTTTATTTGAAGTGTCTTTACTTGTACGTAGATCCAGCTTTGAATGCAGTAGATGTACAAATGACAACATACGGATTTCGTCCTGAATTCGAAATGATTAATTGGTATATAACTTCGACAGTTAAAAGATTATAATTTGGTATAATTAAAAAGAGCATACTTATGCTACATTAAAAAGTTTGAACAGTTTATCTGTTCGAGGCTTCTTTTCATGTTTTTGCAAATAGAGTATACCTATAATTCCATAATAACAATTCAGTTAATGGATTTTTGCTATGACATGATTTCGTGTATGTAAAAGGTTAAGCGTTTTTGAGGATAAACTGCATAAAGATTAGTCTGGAGCTTGCCAAGTGTTCATGTATAACACAGGGAGATGATTGGTAATAAAAATGGAATTGAAACATTTCTACCTAGTGTCCATGAAATGTAACATAGTGTCCCAGAAGGTGTATCTAGTTCCCTTAAATGTTATTTAGTGTCAATGACGGTAACCTAGTGACCCTGTAAGCTTACCTAGTGTCCCTAAAACGTTACCTAGTGTACCTGAAATGGTACATATTGTCCATGAAAGGTTACCTAGTGTATCTGAAAGGTTATCTAATGTCCATGCAGGTTGACGTAGTGTCCCTGAAAAGTAACATAGTGTCCCTGAAAAATAACCTAGAGTCCCTGAAAAGTTATTCTAGTGTCCCTGAAAGGTTACCTAGTGTCTCTGAAATGTTATCTAGTGTCCCTGAAAGGTCAATCAAATGTTCCTGAAATGTCAATTTAGTGTCCCTGAAAAGTTACCTAGTGTCCCTGAAAGGTCAACCTAGAGTCCCAGAAAACTTACCAAGTGTCCCTGAAGTTACCTAGTGCCACTGAAAGGTCAATCTAGTGTCCCTGAAAGGTTACCTAGTGTCCCTGAAAAGTTACCTAGTGTCCCTGAAAGGTCAACCTAGCGTCCCTGAAAGGTTACATAGTGTTCCTGAAGTTACCTAGTATCCCTGAAAGGTCAATCTAGTGTCCCTGAAAGGTTACCTAGTGTCCCTTAAGTTATCTAATGCCCCTGAAAGATCAATCTAATGTCCCTGAAAGGTAACTTAGTGAAGTTACCTAGTGCCCTGAAATGTTTTATGTAAATTTTATCCTGCTGAACTGTCTGTTTCAAAATTCCAAGAGTAGTTCATATACAGTAAAATCTCTCTAAACCGGAATGAATTTATTTTAGAAGAATTTAGGTTTTTATAGGCAGGTAGCTGCTTAATGCAGGATGAAAGTCATGCAGCAAACCTCTTTGGGAACTTTCTGCATGACTTTCAGCCTGCATTAAGCTGCCACCTGTCTGAAAGACCAGTATTTATATTGATTTTAAACACAACCTGAGTGCCAGACAGTTCGGAGTTTGTATGTACAAAGCACAACCTGAGTGCCAGACAGTTCGGAGTTTGTATGTACAAAGCACAACCTGAGTGCCAGACGGTTCGGAGTTTGTATGTACAAAGCACAACCTGAGTGTCAAACAGTTTTGATTTTCTATATACAAAGCACAGTCTGAGTGTCGAACAGTTCGGTGTGTGTATGTACATGTACAAAGTACAACCTAGGTGTCAAACAGTTCGGAGTTTGTATGTACAAAGCATAATATGGGTGTCAAACAGTTTAGAGTTTGTATATACAAAGCACAACCTGGGTGTCAAACAGTTTAGAGGGACAACCTGGGTTTCAAATAGTTTGGATCCTTGTCAGATTTCGACTTATTAGGCAAGTTTTAGACCCAACCTGTTTGAATAAACCTACTGAAAAGTAGCATTTACCAGCAAAAAGGAATATGTTAGAATTGTGAAGTTTTACACCAACGTGATATATAGAGCATTTGCTCCAATAGGAGCAAAATGCTCTATTTATCATTTTTTTGTTAAAAACGACATGTACAGGGGCGTCAAAATGCGTTAATATGAGGGAATGGGTTAATACTGTTTGCAACTATAGTCACACATTCACCGCTAGCATATTGAAGGTGAATTTTGTGATGTAAGTCCGAATGTTCAGTGGCAAACTAAATTTAGACTTATAACTGGTAATTTAATACGATTTCGAGTAAATGGGAATGTTAGCATTACGCTCGTATCTTGTCAAACACGAGTTGGTTACATTCTCTAGTAACCTGGATGCAGATGAGACTCGTCTGTTCGTCACTCAGATCATCTCCTAACTACAGTAAAACCTCTCTATAACGACCACTAAATTACATCAAGTATTTTGTGTTAAAGGTAGGTGGCTGCTTAAAGCAAGGTGAAAGTGAAACAGAACGCTCCTATAGGAGCGTTCTGTTTTACTTTCACCTTGCATTAAGCAGTCACCTGTCCCTAAATACCAACTAATTAACACAATTTAGTTGCCGTTACATGTATAGAGAGGTTTTACTGTATCTTAACCCTTTCACCGCCAATGTCGCCTTTATGCACCACGACAAATAGTGCAGTCAAGGCGGGCTCTGATCAGGGACTTCACTTTTTGTCTCAATCTCTATTTCTATATAATTATGTGCTTTATTCCTTTTAAATTTGCATTTATTTATCTCATTTCCGTATTGTACCAAATGATTTAACAAAAATTGGATTGCAGACGACACTTAGAAATTTGGCGCCAAAAGAGTTAATCCTTTACTCGATAAATACGCCTTTCGACGACTTTATAAACGGAGTAGACACAGATCAGACGGTTTTAATTGTTTATTAAGCACGTAGATATGATTCTACAGTTTCTGCCATGGTCGAAATGTCCTGTGTTCATGTGTCATTGTAAAAATCTAACCAATATTCATGACGTCATTGTTTCTTACATGAATATTCATTGAGTAAATGATTAAGGAATCGGGAGTAAACGAAAGCTAAAGCATATCAGATTTAAGTAGAAATTGTTTAGATAGGATAAAGTTAATGTTTAATAAACAGATATATATATATATATACAGTAAAGCGCCTCTAATGCGACCACATAAAATATGTATAATTCTGGGTGGTAGAGGCAGGTGGTTGCTTAATGCAGGACAAAAATAATGCAGAAAGGTCCAAGAGGAGCTTTCTGCATTACTTTTGTCCTACATTAAGCAACCACCTGCTTATAAAGACACACATGTTTATTCATTAAGTGGTCGCAATAGGTGGGTCCTACTGTACACAGTTGACATGACAGAGGTCTGATTCTACAGGTTTTGTCAAAGTTTCTAATATGATTAAAAATATCTAAAGGTAACAAAAACATATGTAATTTGTAAGGAAATTCAAACATAACACTAAATCATAGCAAAACCTGAATTGAAAGCAAAACAACCCAGAAGCAATAGGAAAGATAGAACCAGTATGGAAAGGGTTTTTGAATGCTATTTCTCTTACTTTATCGATGTAGGAACATGACTAGTTTAGGTCTGTTATCGCACTGCTCGTGACAAATTGCCCTTACATGCTTTACCACAAAGAAATGCTCTAAACGTAGATAATAATCAAATTGAAACGACGACAATACATTGGAAAACACGCTAGTACCGGTGGAACACGATTAGAAAGTTACATGCGGGAAGAGTTGTGTATGTGTGGGTTATGTTTGTCTAGAAAGAACTAAACGGACCTAAACAAATAAATAGAAGTTCAAAAAATCGTGCCAGACAAGTTTTCCATGAAGATTTACAGTTTAATGTCACTGGATTTATTTAATATTAAACACCCAATGGAAAAGGCCGAGTTTGTTTATATATCACGACTGAGTTTGTTTATATATTACGACTAATAGCCCGAGTTTGTTTACATATCACGGCCCGAGTTTGTTTATATATCACGACCCAAGTTTGTTTATATATCACGGCTAATGTTTAAATGTCACGGCTAATGTTTATATATCACTGCTAATCACTCATTAATTTTTCAGTCAGCGTGTCCATGCGTTTTTACCCATTACCTCATAGGCTATTTTTAGATACAACCTCTTTGAATAAATCTACCAAAAAGGAGCATTAGCTAGAGAAAAGAAAAATTCTAGAATATTAAAGTTTGACCAGCATTAATCTACAACCTGCCTTACATACCAATACTTTGACCTCTGTTTGATGGCTACATAACCCATTCCCTCATATTTACGCCTTTTGGCGCCTCTGTAAAACTCACTTTGTGATAAATATGGAGCTAATACTCTATTTACCACAATGGTTTTAGAACTACACAATTTTAACATTTTCCTTTCCTCTAGTCAATGCTCCTTTTCGGTAGGTTTATTCAAAGATATTGGGTCTAACTATAGCATATGAAGTAATGGGTTAAGACAGGTTCTACTGCAGTCTGCTCAAGTTTTAATCTGTGCAATTTTGACTACTTCCGATTCAATCAAATTTTTGAGACATTGCACATCCAGATGATCGGTTTCTCGGCGTCTCAACTTGATCCAGGCTGTTTGCAAGTGTGATAAGGTCCCTAATACCGGTGTAAGAATTAAAGGCAGGTGGTAGCATTATGCAACCGACAGAACTATATTTCTTTTAAAGACACCCGTGTTTCTTGGGTATATTCACGTAAGAAATAATGACATGACTATGCAAATAGAACAGACACTGAATAGACAGACAGACAACAAGGGCCATCTGATCAGAATCTATTCTTATTGCAAATACGTGAATAGGCGTATCTAACAGGAAAAGGTTTAATAGACAGTTGAAGATCTGCTTACGTACAGTAAAACTCTCTGAAGCCTACACAAAATAGGGATTGTTCTGGGTTTTAAAGACAGATGGTAGCTTAAATGTAGGACGGATGTTGTACCGAAAGCGCCTATTGGAGCTGTCATGCATTAAGTCTCCCGCTGTTTCATGGGACACAACTGTGTTTTCTTTTTGTGGTCCCTACATGTATAAAGGGGTTCCATTGTATGCAGTGGATTCTTTCTTAGACTACATCTTTAACCATTTACTCCATATAATCGATATTTATCGCCTTTGCAAACAGAGAAGATACAGACGACCAGACAGTTTCTGTAAGTGCCGTCTGATCACAGGGACTGTGCTTATAAATTAGTATATATATATCAATCTACAGAGTTTCTGTTTTTATATGCTCTCATAAAAATCGGCTGTTATTCATAACGTCATTATTTCTTACATAGAGTAAAGGGTTAAATGAAAGGAGATGTAAACAACGTTCGATTGCTTCTCACCAGCTGTTTTCATGTATCATTTTAATTCTATATTTATTGCGTATATCACATGTATCTAAAAGAGTATTAGTTTGAAGTCCTTAGCCATTGTACCGTTTTCCACAACTTGACTCGCATTTGCAAACAGCTTGTAAACACAGTAGTAAATCGTCATCTTATCAGCATCAAAGCAGTTTACACTCGTTCAATAGTCTCAGCAGTATTACCCTCGTTCAATTGTGTCTCATCAGTTTTACACTGGTTCAATCGTGTCATCAGTATCAAAGCAGTTTTACACTGGTTCAATCGTGTCTCATCAGTGTTACACTGGTTCAATCGTGTCTCATCAGTGTTACACTGGTTCAATCGTGCCTCATCAGTGTTACACTCGTTCAATCGAGTATCATAAGTTTTGCACTCGTTCAATCGTGTATCATCAGTTTTACACTGGTTCAATCGTGTCTCATCAGTGTTACACTGGTTCAATCGCGTATCATCAGTTTTACACTGGTTCAATCGTGCCTCATCAGTGTTACACTGGTTCAATCGTGTATCATCAGTTTTACACTGGTTCAATCGTGCCTCATCAGTTTTACACTGGTTCAATCGTGCCTCATCAGTGTTACACTGGTTCAATCGTGTATCATCAGTTTTACACTGGTTCAATCGTGTATCATCAGTTTTACACTGGTTCAATCGTGCCTCATCAGTGTTACACTGGTTCAATCGTGCCTCATCAGTTTTACACTCGTTCAATCGAGTTTCATCAGTTTTGCACTCGTTCAATCGTGCCTCATTAGGTTTACACTCGTTCAATCGTGTATCATCAGTTTTACACTGGTTCAATCGTGTATCATCAGTTTTACACTCGTTCAATCGTGCCTCATCAGTTTTACACTGGTTCAATCGTGTATCATCAGGTTTACACTCGTTCAATCGTGCGTCATCAGTTTTACACTCGTTCAATCGTGTATCATCAGTTTTACACTCGTTCAATCGTGCCTCATCAGTTTTACACTCGTTCAATCGTGCCTCATCAGTTTTACACTCGTTCAATCGTGTATCATCAGGTTTACACTCGCTCAATTTACACTCGTTCAATCATGTATCATCAGATTTACACTCGTTCAATCGTGCCTCATCCGGTTTCCACTCGCTCAATCGTGTATCATCAGTTTTACACTCGTTCAATCGTGTATCATCAGTTTTAGACTCGCTCAATCGTGTCTCATTAGTATCGAAGCAGATTTACACTCGTTCAATCGTGTCTCAAAAGATTAATCGAAACGGAAGTAGTTGAAATCGTGCTAGATGCAAATTTAAACGGACATTGTTTTTACAGCGTGGTAAGCGGTAAGGCACTCGCTGTTTGAAGGAAAATGACACTTATTAAGACACACAGACATTAAACGTTACTTGATGCTACATCACCTTTCCTCGCAATCTTAATCTTGAAGTCTTAGACCGATATTTAATTAAGTGAACGATAATATTGAGATTGAAACATGCTATTCAAACTTTTGCATTGCCAGTTTAAGCTTCAGCATGCTAACTAACAAGTCATATCAGATTCAAAACTGTTCTGAACACACAGGTTTTATCTTTGATACGAAATGTGGATATACTGATGACTGAGGTAGAAGACATTCACCGTGGACGACAGTAAAATTCAAGAATATGTCGTTGCTGTTTGTTTTCAGAAACAAAGAGATCTATTGTATTGATAATATATTGAATATAATTCTGGATTTTTAAAACAGGCGGTAGCTGACTACAGGACGAAAGACAAGCAGAAAGCAGCTTTTTGAAATGGTTTATAAAAACTGGATACAGTAAAACCTCTTTATAACGGCCATTAAATTGTGTCAATTAGTTGGTAATTAGGGCAGGTGGATGCTTAAAGCAAGGTGAAAGTAAAACAGAACGCTCCTATAGGAGCGTTCTGTTTTACTTTCACCTTGCTTTAAGCAGCCACCTGCCTTTAGCACAAAATACTTGATGTAATTTAATGGATGTTATTGAGAGGTTTCATGGTATTTTGATTTTAGCAGAAACCGTAGAATTAGATCTATAATTATAATTCCACAAGCAAACGGAACGGACTCTGATCGGACGGCCGACATTGATCTTCTTTGTTTTCAAACGCGTGAGAATGCGTTTATATGAAGGAATGGAGCTAACCCTTTCGCTGCCAACACACCTACAGCTATTCATTCATTGAATACAGGAGTCTTAAAAGGTGGTTTCTTAATGCAGGGAACACGTAATGAAAACCAAAACTTTAAGACGGGTTTTACTTTATTAAATTGTTTTGTGACCTTTAAGTTGGGGATAAATGTTTCACAACGGTACACAATACTTTTTCTGCCAGTATATGCCTATCATTCATTACATTGTAATTATGAAAATACACCCACGTTTTCACTCACGAACGAGGTTGTAATTAAGGCATATTCTAAGCAGTTTACTTACATGCGTGGATATAAAATCTGGGCACGAAACTCAAATTCTGATTCTTGATATTGTCGTAGATTCGTAGAATAGATTTTAACAGTATAATGGCCTCCTACAATAGCTTTTCTAAGTCAGCGATTGTTTAATTTCAGCAGTAACCATAAATAAACCGGACATACAAAACTGAAGCAATTACAAGGCTGACAGATTAGATATTAGTTGCTGGCGACATATAACACACTGAAAATGTCTCATGTAAGGTTCCCTTATTGTAAAACATAAAATATTTATGTAAACATTCTAGAGTGAAATAGTTGACGGACGCGAAAGGTCTTTAGCCCTTAATGTGAGTTAAAACTTGTGTCTGCTCAAACTACTCTAATTTGGGAAACTGTTTACATGTACTCTAATTTGGAAAACTGTTTACATGTACTCTAATTTGGGAAACTGTTTACATGTACTCTAATTTGGGAAACTGTTTACATGTACTCTAATTTGGGAAACTGTTTACATGTACTCTAATTTGGAAAACTGTTTACATGTACTCTAATTTGGGAAACTGTCTGCATGTACTCTAATTTGGGAAACTGTTTACATGTACTCTAATTTGGGAAACTGTTTGCATGTACTCTAATTTGGGAAACTGTTTGCATGTACTCTAATTTGGGAAACTGTTTACATGTACTCTAATTTGGGAAACTGTTTGCATGTACTCTAATTTGGGAAACTGTTTGCATGTACTCTAATTTGGAAAATTGTTTACTTACTTCTTAACCCTTTCGGCGCCAAATTTCTAATTGTCGTCTGCAACCGACTTTTGTTAAAACATTTCGGTAAATTAAGAAAATATATAAATAAACTTAAATTTCAAAGAAATACGCCACAGATATAGAACTAGAGACTGGGACAAACAGTGAAGTCCCTGATCAGACGCCACCTTGAAAAGGCGGCGTCTGACCTGGGACTGTGCTATTTGTCGTGGCGCATTTATGCGACATTAACGGTGAAAGGGTTAATCGTTCAAGCTTTTGAAAAGCTGTCGACCGAATGCCAATCAACTTGGATCCTGATGAGAAGTCGGGTAACTTACGTCTGAGCTGGAGCCAAACTGTTTGCTTATAGGTTTGTGACTGACATTTTAACTATTATCAAAGAGTGTTGTTTCTTTGATAAGTTCTAATTCTTTGCAGCACTGAGTGATAATGTAAACTGACATTATTGTCTTTAGTTTGAAACTATTAATCTATATGAATTCTACAGATTAATGCTAAACTATTATTGATTAATATGTGCGAAATATGCGAAATCACACGCATAGCATAACGTATACATATGCATATGTATAGTATAACTTATTTTTTATATAAATACAGCAATCATTACAGAACATCAAGACACTCAAAGCGCTGTAGCCAAATGAAAAATCAATAGTCAAATAATATTGTTGAAACATTCCAAATACAAAATGTAAATAACGGGTTTTAGAAGTTATAGTTGTTTTTATAATTTGTGTACAAAGCTTACTAGTAAAAGCAAACATCACTTTTGTCAAATTTCAGACTTGATACAATTGTGTTTACGGAGGTTTTGTGTTAAACGGGAATATTTTCTGTCTGTTTGTGTCTGTCTTTCTGCCTGCCTACCTTTTGGCCCATCTGTCTGCATATATGCCTATATATCTGCATGTATGTCTGTTTGTCTACCTATCTGTCTGTCTATCTATCTATCTGGCTGAGTACTTGTCTGTCTGGATGTCTATCTATATGCCTATGTGCATGCCCATCTGTATGCCTGTTTGTCTATCTGCCAACACGTCTGTCTGCCTGCCGCCTAATTGTCTATATGCCTGTTCTGTCTTCTAGTGGTCCGTTTAGTTTCTTTGTTTCAACAATATGGGTTTTAGTTCTCATAAAGACTCTAAATGATGTAAGTGTGGTATATGTAGTGTTCCAATAAAACAACTGTGTTTTCAAATCATGCGAACTGCCTCATCTCAGTGCATTTAGTTTTCAAACTCAACGCATCATGTAAACGTCTCCTACAAAATTGGCAGATCACTGTAAAACAGTTTTATCTTATCCACAATGACCCTTACTTCTTTCCTTTTATTCATAACTGAAACGTGCTTTATGCTATCGTTGATGCATTTCCTTATTTTTGACAAATATCCAGTTCGACCCACTCTGGTCTGGTCTCCGCAGAGTACATAGTTCTGGAAATCTATTGTGCACGAACCATTGATGCAATTACAAAATAATCAACAATGAGAAATGAGGTTTTAGTCATAGCTAAAATGGCAGAAATTCAACTGATGTTTTTATTTGCCTAAATGCTGAAAGCTAATAACCCTAACCATTTCAACGCTGACTTTTCAAACAGACAACATGTATTTCCGAATTCAAAAAAGGGCAAGCTTATCATGAATATTCAAGGACTGTCCAAGATTGTGTTATATGGTAAACAATGCAGTCCCTGATAGAGGGCTCTTGTAGGAGTCCTCTGATATGGGTCTACACTATTTTCAAGGGGCATAAATGAATCGCTGCCCGCACTGAAAAGGTTAAGCTACCAAATTAATGCCTAGCAGAGTTGTTTGTTGAATCTTTATGCAACCCTCTACCTGATACAATCCTCTTTTTTTGTCGTCCTTGCACTGTCTGTTCTGTTTATTTACGGAGTCGTATATGTCTTATTCTACTGTGACTGCCATATGGCTTTAAAGAAAGAAATCAGCTTATAAATATTCACGATGTCTTTGTTTCTTATTAAGTCATCATAGAGAAGGCATGTACCAACACACTGTTATTGCTGGTTGAAGGTTGTTATAAACATCTAAATGATACAGTCATGTTATAAACATCAATCGAGAGAAATCAAAATTTGACGTAACCGACGAAAACCAAGTCTGACATCCCAGTAAAGAGCAACATTCTAACAAAACAGTTTTAGCTTATATTTTACGACGTGCCATTTCACGTTTGAGTCAGTCTCAGATAAAAATATCTAAACCTGACGCAATTATCCCATGGTTGTTTTTAGAATGATGCGGTATAGCATACAAGCCAAAATGTACGTCATTGTTTTATATTTTAACTTACTACATTTATGGTATTATATTGCAATATACTATAACACCATACTATATTGTATTACACAGAAAAACACAGTTTTGTATTAAACTGTCATATACTTCACATCACCATATTGTATTAAACTGAAGTACAGTGCATTGTATTGTATTACTTTGTAATATACTGCACTATATCGTATTGTATTGTATTATAGTACATTGCACAATGTCGTATGTATTGTATTGTACAAAAACGAACAATGCCATATATATTGCAATGTATTGTAATACACAGAAAGCCTGCTGCCATACTGTATTGCATTGTTATATACTGCACATTATATTGTATTGTAGTACAATGCACGACACTATATTGCATTGAAATATACTGTATATCAACATATCGTATTAAATTGTAATATACTGCACAACGCCATATTGTATTGCACTATAATATAGTGCACATCATCCTATTTTTTGTAATAAACTGCACATCACAATATTGTATTTTATTATAATACACAGAATAACACCGTATTGTAGTGCATGATAATATTCTGCAAGTATTGTATTACAGTACATTGCCCAGCACCGTACAACATTTCAATATAATTGCATTGAATTGTATTGTTATAGACTTACATTATCATTAACCATTTAAACCCAAACGCTATGAACACTTCCGTTTATTTGCCAAGTGAGTTATATTCTTCTGTTTCGTCCCAAACACATTTAACATGTGTTGTATTTCTGTCATTTCTTCCTAATAAGTATGGGATTGTTATTTTGTCAGTATTTTATTGTAACAACGCATGTTAATGCCATCCATTTGTCTTGTTTCTTTACCAATAGTCTCCTGGGATATGTGAGAATGATTTGGTAAGATTTGGTATTGATTTCACAAGATAAAACAAGCTTTAGTACGCTTCTGACGAACTTATGATTATCTTTGTCATTAATTTTGAATGCAGATAAGGGTACAGCCACTTGATTTCTTACCAGGATACAAACTGTAAGAGAAACCGGTTGATTTATGTAGTGAGACTGATTATAATGGAATAGAGGAGAAAGTGTCATTCTTTATATCTCGTCTACCAATGCAACGTTTATAGGAACTCAACTGTAATAACAATCTGATAGACAAACTCGTCACTCTCAATTGTAGAGTAATGGTCTGATGACCACATATGGTTGAACTGTATTATATCGTCAAGGCAATTATTTTCTAAAAGACTACGCCACACAGTAAGCTGCATACATTCTCATTGCATCATTTCTGAATACAGTACAATAGACCATGTCCTAGGCGGCTATAAATTTATTGAACATAGGAATCGTAAAAAGCAGGTACTTGTTAAATGCAGGGCATAAGTAAGGCAGAAATTTCCTATAGAACCTTTCTGCATTACTTTTTTCCTGCATAAAGCTACCATTTGCCTTACAGACCAATAATTAGAGATATTTTTGATGGTCGCTTAAGACATGTTCTACTGTACAGAGTTTATCTCTTATCCGGCTGAAATATTATACTCACTGAAACTCTGATCTGTTCAGTCTTTGTTTACATTCGATTGTGTCGAGTTTTTTATTTGCTATTTATTATAAGAGTTTCTACGAGCGTAACAACTTGGATTCTGGTGATACACTGAATACCACGGCGTCTCATTTGGATGTACAAGTCAGGTCGCGCTGATCAAAGACTACAGGTGAGATTAGTTAAACTATTCGGTAGAAATGGACTCGGACAGTACTACGCATGCGCATGTTGGAAAGTGGTGTACGGAAAGAGCTGTGTTGTGTCCTCTGACTTACTCATGGCCGTCTACATACAGGCGACGTACACAAACGCCTCTCGACAACGGTCACTAGCAGAAATCGAATGCTGACTTTGTAAGACGTACGATAGCCTCATAAATATAAAAACTATGTACATGTATTACTTTTGCTCTGTATTAAGCAACCACATGATATTCTATTGCGGCATCAAAGAGGTTCTGTGTTATATAAGGAAATGATAAATGTCTCAGAATGCAATGATTGTTTGTATGCAATAATACATGTTGCAAAGTTCAATGAAGTTACATAAGCTGTTACATGTCTCAGAATACACTTAATTTGAGTTCGAAAATATAAGTCTCAGAAAGACATGAATTTGCGCGAGCTGATACGTGACTCAAAGTACAATTAATTTGAGTGAGATGATACGTGTCTTAGAATGCAATTAATTTGCACGAGATGATACCCGTTTCAGAATTAAAGACTGCAGGTGTCATTAACGTAGGTTTAAGTATTCTATGCAGAGTTGACTGACTAACAAGTGATTACGTGCAAATACAGTAAAACAGATCAATACCGGACGAACAAATAAGTATTAATACCGGATTAAAGACAGCCTTTACAGCTTTCTGTGTGACTTTCAACCTGCATTGAACAAGCACCTGCTTCAGAAGACCAAACTCATTAGTTTTAAAATTCCCGTCTAGAAGTGTTTACTGTATAATTATTATCAGTAATTCAGTATCGGAAACCGCACCTTTACTGTAGCCAAAGCCACGTGTATTCCAAAACAAAAACTTGTTTTAATGTCTACATTTCTTTTTTCATGAATATACATCGAGAACTAATGGATGTATGAATATATGAATATTAATATGAAGGTTAATTACGGCAACAAGAACAAGGGAACGTTTAACCATAACATGAACTGTAGAATCATATGTGTAGTATTTCATAAACAAACTACATGTACATACTCTGGGTCTATAATGTTTGTACAGGTTAAAAGGGCGTATCTATGGACTGAATGGTTAACGTAGCCTTTAATCTAAGTATGAGTATGGCAAGTGGTTGTCTATTAGCAATACCTTCGTGATGTTTCTTAATATCCAATCATTACCATTACGCTGAATGATTGCCTTGCCGAATTGTGATGAGCATTACATTTCCAATGCATACATAACATCAAGGAACATGCAAGCCACGGAACCAACTACTGTAATATCTCACCGTGGATGAAATTGTGAGTAACTCAACATCCTTCTATCGTGTACATTGCTTAATATACTGATTAACTTTTCAAAAGTAATGGAAGTAAACGCATTCTGTGCAAAGAAAACAAACGGCAGGTTATGTACAAATGAGCGTTACATGTATTTAGTATTGGAAGGGTGAAAGGAAAAGTAGTATTTTAGTTCCTTTGAAAACATGTTCAGTAATGCATACCTGAATCGATTTGTTGTTAATACCCTTTTACCTGATGACTGTTGTTTAAACAATTATAATTTATGAATATTAACTAAATGCTTTATAATGGTATTTGGAACAAGAGCAGTTTTGGCCATGGAAGAAACTGTAGAATCAAATTCGTCTTATTCTATTAGCAAACAGAGCAGACCCTAATCAAACAGTTTCTACAGGTACAGAAGAATTTAACTTCAACGACCAACCTTTAATTTATCTTAACCCATTTGCTCCCAGTGGATTCTTCCATGTTTATATATTGGATTAGTCCAATTTTTATCTAAGGGGTGCCTGGCTTAAATTTTCAATTTCGTTTTGTTTTATATTGAAATTCCTATCAGCAAACAGTGTAGATTCTGATCAGACGCCGCATAATTCGGCGTCTGATCAGAATCTACACTGTTTGCCTACGTCCCATATAGGGATCGTGGGAGCAAATGGGTTAATGTAAATGTTAATCATATTAATTACAGAGATTATACCACGGTGATTATACTTAAATAGCTCCAATTAAATAGCTCCTTATTTACCAAAGATAATCATGTCAAAATAAACGTCACAATTTTGGTACATGCATTCAGCCGCAAAATCAAAGAGAATATTCTCTTTGATTTTATGGCTGAATGCATGTGACAACAATGTGACGTGTATTTTGACATAATTATATTTGATAAAGGTCCGCAGTGGTCGAAATATTAGATAAGAGCTATTTAAGTAGTTCTGTATTATCTTAATTCCCTTTTTGGAATATTATCTTCATTGCACATTAATTACTTATGACAATGACACGAATGACAGATATACTGAGAGTATGATCATTCTGCCCAACTCTCCAGGAAGTGGATATAGCTCAGAATGATATGAATACAACACCCTTTATTAAAACCTTTGCTGGGTCTAAACTCTAAACAGCAGTTTCCGTAATTAATTGACCTTGTAATCATGACCTTTTTTCTCAGTTATATAATGTTCACCAAGCTTGGTGTAGTCTCTAATGCTGTCATTACTCCAAGTAATTTCAGGGAATTACAGCGAGTATAAATGAATACTAAAATTCAAAACAAAAAGTGAAAGTGCAATAATTGTAGTAATAAAGTTCTAATGAAAGCCGAAGAGGACAAACAAAAACCCAGCAAAATTTGTTACCCTTTCATGACCTTTTATTTAATCATGACAGACTTAAAATTAGGAAGACAAAAATGGATTGCAGTTGAGATTGAAATACGAGTCAGTTTCATTCCCCCCGTGTTTAAACAATATTTAACGCATTTTTACAGAGAATGGACCCAGAACAGACGGTTCCTGCAGGGTCCACTCTGTTTCGTCATTGATTTAGGCAGGTCTAAATCTACATTTTTTGCCATAAACCAATAACCAGGTGTTCGTTTAGCGTTATAAGACAGTTAAGAGGTATGTATGATGTCAGTATTTCTTTTATAAATATTATTAGTCTACAATGACCAGGGGAGTAAATGTACAGTCGGCTGAGTGGTCATTCGGACTGAAAGTAGACTATAACTAGGTACTTTACTTTTTAATATACAGGTGTGATTCATGTGAAATGTTTATTTGCAAAAGACATACACCGGCAAATAAACTATTGTTTTTCTGTATCAGCTCCCCTCTCCTGGGGTAACCATTTAGCCCACAGCTGGCAGAAACGGACGTTAATCAACACAACCAACCAGCATGTCAGACTTTATAAATACATGTAGTATCTAATTAATATTCAAACAGCTTACCATGGTTATCACGAGCATGCCAGCAGGGTCTACATATAATTACAGTAATGTGCTAAGCTCTCTGTGCTTGTCATTAACCAATCGTACTTAGAAATGAAGCCTGCATAAATACTGGATTTCATGTGATAATGCTTAGAATCATGTGTTTCATTTCTAATCTCACATGATCTTTCAAAGATTTTATAAATTTCCACTTTGATTATTTATCAGATGTGAGTCTAAGCCGTCATTGTCTAGTGGGCTAACGCGCTCACTTGAATTCAAATTATGTTTTTTTCTAAATTCTGCCATTCAGCCGAAATGGTTTCAATCCTGTAATATACTGACGAAATAATGATAATAAACAGTATTTAGTCGTCTTATATTGTCTATATCAGGGGATTTGAAGTTTCAGTTCCAGCTTATAGCTTGATATATATTAGTTCCCATGTGTTATTTAACTGTCAAAAAAATAGCAGCATGTAATTCTATCGTTTAAGGTATTCTTAAAACGTCTTTGATAACTAATGACTCAAACTTTCATCTTAATCTAGTCATGTATAATATCACACCGCGGATTAAAGATAAAAGACACAGTTCAGCTCGCAAGTATAAAACACAAGGTTTTAGAAAGATACAAGTCTGGCAATGCATTTTTGCAAGTATAACGAAGCCGTTCCGGAGACCTTTACGTTGACATCGCCGGTGAGATGAATTAGTAGCTTATTATATATATCGTCTGAAGGTGTACTAAAAGAAAGAGTATAATTATATCGATGGACGTCGTAGAAGATATTTCAGTGAGTTTGGCTGGGGTGTCAACCCATAGGTCATCACAAGCTAGGCTTTCACAGGACCGCCAGCCTATTTCTAAATTACTTGTGATGCGACAGTCACACACAACGAACGAGTTAGTACGACACCAGATTGCACATGACTGCTTTAGTATTTAACCCATTTGCTCGAACGACCCCATATATGGGACGTAGGTAAACAGTGAAGACTCTGATCAGACGCCGCATAATGCGGCGTCTGATCAGAATATACACTGTTTGCTGATAGAAAATTCAATATAAAACAAAACAAAAATGAAAATTTAGACCAGACATCCCTTAGATAAAAGATAGACTAATCCAATATATAAGCATGGAAGAATCGACTGGGAGCAAATGGGTTCATGGTATGCCGGTCTTAAGTATGAACAACGTATTATTAAGCCTGACAAGAGTTTTGCTATCGTGACATTGCGCCTTTATTTCTTCGGGTAACTGCACACATAGCAAGGATGTGGTTTGTTTTCTTGGTCATGTGCGTTCAAGGAGAGTTCTTGTTACTGTCAATGTCGAGGTAGCTGCTGACTTAAACCCCTTGAGCTCATTTCCGAGGATGTATTAGGGATTAATGTAGTAGAAGATGTAGCAGTGATGACTGTGGATGTAGTAGATACATTTGTAGTGCGATGTATCAGAGTAGGGATAGATGTAGTATGGATGGATTTATTAGGGATGGATGTGATGTAGTATGGATTGCTGTGCATTTAATTGGGATGGGTGTAGTAAGGGTGGATGTATAAGGGACGTATGTAGTACGGAAGGGTGTAGTAGGGATGGATGTAGTAGGAATGCATGTAGTAGGAATACATTAGTAGACATGAGTGTTGTGGGAATGCTTGTAACAGGGATGAGTCTAGTTGGGTCGGCTGTGAATATAGTAGGCATAAATTAGTAGACATGGGTGCAGGTGGAATGCATGTAGTAGGAATACATTAGTAGACATGAGTGTTGTGGGAATGCTTGTAATAGGGATGGGTCTAGTTGGGACGGCTGTGAATGTAGTAGGAATACATTAGTAGATATAGGTACAGGTGGAATGCATGTAGTAGGGGTAGCTCTAGTAGCGATGGGTGTAGTAGGGAAGAGGGGTGAACCTAGTGGGTAGTAAGGATGGATGTAGTAGGGATAAGAATGTAGTAGGGATTGATGTAGTAGGGATAAGTATGTAGTAGGGATACGGATGTAGTAAGGATGGATATAGAAGGGATTGACGTGATGTAGTACGGATGGATGTAGTAAAGATGGATGTAGTAGGATTATGGATGTAGTAGGATGGATGTAGTAAGGATGATTGCTTTGTAGGGATGGATGTAGTAAGGATGTATGTAGTGCGGGTATATGTAGTAGGTGGATAATGGATATATAGGAATATGGATGTATCAGGGATCGATGTAGTATGGACGGATGCAACAGGGATAAGGATGTAGTAGGGTAGATGTAATCGGGAAGGATGTAGTAAGGATGACTGTGTTGTAGTAGGGCTTGGTGTAGTAAGTAGTAAGGATGAATGTAATAGTGCGTTTTCATAGGTGACTTCTTCTTAACAGATGGGTGTTTTACTATTTCATAGTCTATTTTCCAATAAAAAATTCGAAAGTAAAACACTTTTCATCCGTTAAAATGATGTAAAACTAATATGCTTTTATGATGATTTTAAATCGAATAATTGCAATGGTGATGTCAGAAAATACGTTTTATGTAAGTGTGGCGTTTACTTTCAAATGTACAAACATTTCGTAAGTACTTTAGTCCGAGAAACACGCCATCTTATCCTGTTTTGTAACATGGTGAAAAAGTTATGAATCGATTTGGACTCGAACCCAGTGCCTTTGGCTTACCATGCCATTACTCTACCGATTGAGCTACCAAGCCACACAGTCTAAGTCTATCAACTGTTTCACCACAATCTCTACCCGGCTACATTTTTATATTTCTGATATTCAACGATTGGCGAACCAATTACGAAATGAAGGCATCTTTTCACGCCAATGCAGAGAATCTTGTGTCTCCATGTCAGATTCGCAAAGCCAGACAATCGTCATTTATCTTCATGTGGATGCTTCTAGGCAATAACTAGTTATGATGAAACACTTTCATGGCAGTCGATTTTACGAGCTAAATTCGCCTCCGGTGGATATTTGAGACCTATAGTGATATGGTTTAATCACATTTATAACGATTTATCTAGAATATGAAAAATACACAATGACAGGAGTGTATATTCATATATGTAATACACTGCCTACCTCTACTGAATAGAGTTTTAATATTTAGTTTTCCGGTTCGATGGATCAAGAAATATATGATCGGTATGGTATGGACACATTACTAGTCATGGTGAGTGCATTTCTTGACCAGCTTGGGACCATGATAAATAGCATCAATAATCGGTTATCGACTTTGATCTGGCTATTCTAACACGAGAGTACATGTACACCCTTCCTCTTGAGATGATAATCTAACATGTTTATTAGGAGGCATCGTTGAATTTCCTCTTATCGCCTATTGTTACACAGGGAAGACAGTTACAGTAAATCCCCGCAATAAAGATCAATAAAATGAGGTCTAATGCTGGGTTTTCGGGACAATAGCCCTTTACTCCATAAATACGCCTTTTTACGCCTTCGCAAACTGAGCAGCCCTAGATCAGACGGCTCATATAGCATCTGCTCTGTTTGCTTATGGTATAATGGAGATCTGTTTCTGTCACAATAAATAAATATTGTGTACATAGTACCATTATAAAAAGCAGTGAAACTAATACTCATGATGCCGTTACAGTAAACCCCCGCTAATGCGACCACCTAAAGCATGTATAATTATGGGTTCTAGATGCAGGTGGTAGCTTAATGCATGGCAAAAGTAATGCAGAAAGCTATAGGAGCTTTCTGTATACTTTTGCCCTGCATTCAACAACCACCTGCTTATATGCAGGACACCCATATTTATGTATTAAGTGGTCGCATTAGAGGGGTTCGACTGTATATCTTACCTCAATGTTCATGGAGTAGAAGGTTAATTAACTTACGTCTGGTTGAGAGTTATAGAGAAAGCTCCAACGGGACCTGTTTGTATTACTTTCGGTCTGCATAAAGTAACTACAATACAGACGAGATTAGAATCACCCCTGCTTATTAACCTTTTCCCGACTGTAGGAAATAATGACGTCATGAATATTAATAAGATTATTTTTATAATGGCATATGAACACGGGACATTTTGCCTCAGGCAGAAGCTGTAGAAACAGATCTATATTACACCATAAGCAAACAGTGCAGACCCTGATCTGGGCCTACTCTGTTTGCAGATGCGTCAAAATGCGCTTACATAAGGGAAAGGGTTAATCTAGTGATGGCTTTTCCATAAAATAACGAAATAACTGGTCTCCATATAATTATAGCACATTAGAAAATTTTGATGCATTGGTAAACACTACCGGGACACAACTAAACAGTTAAACGCATGACGACTTGCGTTAACCCATTACCTCATATGTTATTTTTAAATCTAACCACTTTGAATAAATCTACCAAAAGGAGCATTAACTAGAGAAAAGGAAAAATTTAGAACTTTGTACTTTGTAACCATTGTGATAAATAGAGCATTTGCTCCTATAGGAGCAAATGCTCTATTTACCACAATGGTTTCAACAGAAAGGTGTATTTATGGAGGAAAGGGTTAAATTAGTGACGTCTCTGTCTGTGAGTATGATGTCAAGAAAGGTTCTAAGTAACTGTTATCACTTTTCTGGCGACACAAATGAATTCTAAGCATCTGCTAAAACGATGCCGTAGAGGTGATTGATTTAAGTAACTTTTGTAAGTACAGTTCGAAAGTTGTACATGATTATGACCAATCAATTTCTATGAGGCTAGTACTACGTCAGTTTGTCGTATATGTGGAGATTGTAATATTGACCAAACACTTTCTATGAGGCTATTGCTACGTCAGGAGATAGTGATTTTGACCAAACACTTTGTATGAGTCTGGATCATGATGATACATCGTGTCACGTGGCGTCTCATCTGGATCACATGATGATACATCATGCCACGTGGTGTCTTATCTTGACCATGATGACGCATCGTTACAAAGGTTAACATATGTTCGCTTATTGCCGAAAGTCCCGTAAGTCGCTTTCCTGTGTCTTCGGTGGGGAAACAGTTAAATTGATGAATATTTATTAGCGTGTTTGTTACTCTGCTATTATCATCCACAATATTGTATTGTAGATTTACCTAAACTTATATTAAAACATTCTCAAACTGACTTGGAAGACATCGATATACTATGTCACATGTGGTCCGAAGATCGCAAGACCAAAAACATCGTAAGTCCTAGTTAACAACGATCGTTACTACTCAGACATCGGAAATTGTAACTCCCAGTTGTAACTCCCAGTTGTAACTCCCAGTTGCGATCGTCGTATTTTAGAAATTACGATACTTTCAATCGTACGATCTTAAATAACCATTTCCTCCATAAATACGCCGTTCTACGCCTCTGTAATAGTCACCTTTTGAAGCCATTGTGACAAATAGAGCATTTGCTCCATAGGAGCAAATGCTCTATTTATCACAATGGTTTCTATACTAAATAGTTATAACATTTTCCTTTTCTCTCGTAAATGCTCCTTTTCGGTAGATTCATTCAAAAAGCTTGGGTCTAAAAATAGCCTTTGGAGGAAAGGGATAAAACATGGGAGGTGATAGGGCCCCAGTAAAATATGATTGCTAGTCTGTTGGAAAGCAAAACGTTTGCTTCCATTCAGGCTTTTGTTTCAAACGCTAAAGGCCATACTCAATGTTTGCTTTGTTAAATAGTTCTAACATTCTTATGGAGACTTGGAACACATCAAATGTATTTGAGAATATTATTAATCCCCGAGCATAAGAGTGAGTTGACGATTCAAGCAGTGAATACAAAACAAACTCTCAAAAAACCAATATCCGATCTTAACAAATATTGTCACTTGTACGGATTCATAACACAATGGTTTTAGTGCCTAGTGACTCATAACATGTGGGTACTAAATACAAAATTCTTTTTGTGATTAAATTCTTTTACGGTTTGAGAATAATAAAGTGTTAGTATGACAAACATAAACGAGCTTAATTTTTTTTATATATATACATGTATTATATACATGTGTAATAAAAACAACTTAGATGAATAACAAAGTAGCAATGTAACAATGCACCTGGCTTCAGTGTCGTACTGTACCATATTTCAAATCAATGTAGCTTAATCTTTTTTAATCAAAAGCGAAACGTCTAAAAACGAATAGCAAGGGCTAGTATTGCAATTAAATATTCAAATAAACTTTTATAACTCTGTGTACCTACCAATTGGTATTTTATTTAAATCACTTGTATCTACTAGTCCACAACAAGTGTTAAACTTATCAATTCTGAATTCATAGAGTAGAAGAAGCAGCCAATGATTAAACTATAAGAGTCTACTCTGTATGAACGACTTAAACTTTCTAGATTGTTTTGATTGATGAAGACCTGCTTCCTGAATGAGCACTCTGATTTGGGTATGTCCTGTTTGCAAATGAAGGTGCGTGAATGTACCGCTTTCAAAGGGTTAATGTTTTGCAACTTGATAAAGCCATAGCATAACTATATATAGAGACTTTCCCGCAATGATATTAACCCTTTTATTTCGCTCAAGGAATATTCATGTAATAGATACTGACACCATTAGCATTAACCCTTCGCTTGCAGAATTTTAAAATACATTTCTCCTTCTTTACCCATGTCCTGTTGTATAATTACATATATCTTCACTGTGTACAAGTATTTCGCTGTGCAATCACTGCTGTAGAGTGCACTGGTTGCACAATAAACTTGTAAATAGTGCAGACCCTGATGAGACAGCTCCTGCAGGAGCTGTCTCATCTGGGTCTGCACTATTTACATGTACGTATATTGACGTGAATAGCAAGTGAAGGGTTAATTAGCTGACGCTTTATAATGACTTATGAACACATACATAGTTGGACGTGACAGAAACTGTACAACGTTACAGAAAATATATAAAATAGTTTTCTTTAGTGTTCATGCATTATTCAATAAAACATTAAATCTTTTTGTAAAGAAGACAACGTGTGTTACATTCCCCTCCCATATAATTAGACGTTTCACATATAAATCGAATAAATCCGAATAAGTTGCTTGCCCAGAAACGATGAAACTCTAACAGTTTGAATTCCCTAGAGCATTCGCTGGTTGAAAGAAACCGACACTAATTGAGAAGCATGAGTATTAAAAGTAACACGATATTATAGGCTTTTCCTTGTAACTTCAATGTTTCAAGACCTCAATTGAATTGAAAACGTCTGTTAGCTTTAAAACATGGACTTTACCATTGGCAGCGGGGAAATAAATATTAGTTCATGAATATTTACTGTCAATTCAGATAACGCTGTTAAGATCATGGAAATAGCTGAATATATTTTACTCGTTCAGAAATTGCATACAAAGTAGAGGCATAGTAATAATTTGGCAACCTTTAATTGTGAAACATAGTAAACACATGCATATTGGTAGATGCGGGAATGGGCGTTGCTAGCTAAATTGGCATTGAGCTGGTCATTGAGCTTATATGTTAGACAATCACAAAAAATCTCACATTGATTTCCAAGATAAATTACAAGGAAAGACACCAACCAGTAAACCGTTAACCCTTTCCTTTCCTTCGTATAAAGTGCTCTTTCCCGTAGGAGCCATCGGATTAGGGCCTGCTATGTTTGCTGATGACATGATATAGATATCATTTTACAGATTTCGTCAATGCAAAATATTTTCATGGATAAGTATACATTATAAAAAATCAGCTAATAAATATTCACGATTTCATTATAACATACAGAAATACTGAAGAGGTAAATTGTTAATAGGCGTATTACATCGCTTTTAACTGAACTATTAACCCATTCCCTCATATTGACGACTTTTGACGACTCTGTAGAAGTCACTTTATGAAACCATTGTGATAAATAGAGCATTTGCTCCTATAGGAGCACATACTCTATTTATCACAATGGTTTCAAACTACACAATTCTAAAATGTTCCTTTTCTCAAGTTAATGTTCGTTTTCGGTAGATTTATTAAAGAGGTTGTATCTAAAAATAGCCTATGAGGTAATGGGTTAACCCTCTGATTATTGGAAGCGCGTGTACTAACATTAAAAAAGAGTGTATACCCAGATCAATAAGCTCCTAGAGGAGCCCTATGATAGAAAGGCCTGTATTGTTTGTCGTTCAAAACCCTCTATCAACGTTAATCCTTTCTTGCTGAATGGACCCTACAGTTTAACACTGGTGAACCATCCCACTTTGAATATTCGGCATTGAAAGGGTAAACAAATATGGAAAAGATATTTTTGTTAACCTTTTATCCGCTTTAAAAAGATAACGCCCGTCCCAACTGCACATTTGCTCAATTCTTACTAAGTTCGGTCCGATTAAGTTTTTGAAACTATTTACTGAATGTCAAAAGCTTGGATCATGATGAGACGTCGCGTTTCTCCACATCTCATCGTGGTCCATGCTGTTTGCAAATGCGAGAAGCGCGATAAGGGTAAACATATCAATTATAAGTGTAATACGACTAATTGTCGTTTATACACATGTTGTATCGGTATACAGTTCAGACACCGCATCTTTAAAAGGTCAGCAAAGCGTCGAATGCTCAAACAATATTTTCCATTGAATTAATTGATAATACAAATCGTTTTCACAGCAAACGAAAATAATAATAGTTACTGCATACTAGTGTTGAGTTGAGAACAACACCACAAATCAAATTGCTGCATTGAATAGAGATTGTAATGGTATGAACACCCGTTGTTTCATTTCATAGGCATAAATAGTGACTATGCCTTAAGACGGTTACCGCACTGCCAGTGACAGATCGCCCAAATTACTTCGCTAACAAAGAAGTATTCTAACGGTGTGATCTAATCAAATTGCACTGGTGGCGAAAGACTGCAAGAGGCTACTGGTAAGATATTGGAACGTACATGCGGGACGAATTACGCCCCGGAACGACGACTTACACCCGCCCGTAGGCGATATTTCTGTCACCAGTACATGTAGCATACCGAAACTAACAAGACAATTTAGGACAAACGTGTATGGTCGACCTTCCAAAAAGACACCTGAAAACAAACTGGTTATCGGATGGACCATGCTTAACCCTTCGCTTGCTATTCACGTCAATATACCTACTGTACCTGTAAATAGTGAAGACCCAGATGAGACAGCTTCTGCAGGAGCTGTCTCACCAGGGTCTGCACTATTTACAAGTTGATTGTGCAACCAGTGCACCCCACAGCAGTGATTGCACAGCGAAATACTTGTACACAGAGAAGATATATGTAATTATACAACAGGGCATGGGTAAAGAAGGAGAAATGTATTTTAAAATTCAGCAAGAGAAGGGTTAATAACATGAGTTAGAGACTTGATATTTATCAGTGCGTATATGAATTTACGTATACTGTCGAAAGATAATGTCTGCTGAAATTATGATATGAACATGCACTTCGTCCAAGTTTGTTATGAAACTACTGATATAGTGTCAACAATTGGATCCTGATGAGAAGTCGAGTTACTCGGTGCCTCAACTGTATGCAAGCAGTTTGGAAATGAAGGTTACATGTACAAGTAGGTCGCGATCGCCCGGATAAGTTAAGGTAATGTCGAGTAATTACCTAGACTGGCTACTTCGCTATATTATAAACGCCAAATTCACATTGTACATTGTATAATATTTATCAACCTTATCTCATTTTATTTTTTATTACAGATGTGTTTATGGAATATTTTAACACTTTGTTATGGATATGTCGTTATTATAAATAAGATGAATTGTATTAGTATTGCGCACTTGAGTCAATGTGGCCCAGAATGCTGACTTAAATTTGACCTACAATCCTAGCTACTCTGGGATCTGACAGATGTACAGTAAAGCTCATGTAAAGCGACCGCTTATGATACAGATATCTAAATAAGAGGCCTAAATAAAACCTTTAAAGAATAACTCCTTTATTTTTTCATCAGATCCTGTGTTGTGACTACGAGACTCTCCAAACCGATTCTAAGAGCCATAACTAGTATATCTACCTCTGTAGCTTATATACAGCCATAACTAGTATTAGTGTAGCAAATAGCCCCCGGTTTGGAACACTCAACCGGTCTATGAAATATAACAAGCAATGCTATATATCAAAATGTTTGCCAGAGTCTATAGTATATGAAATTGAAATTCATTTTGACTGAAGTGGTTGGAGTTGGCAGAAATCCAAGATGGCCGCCAAGATGGCCGCCAAAATTGAGAAAAAACAAACATATAATATTTTGTCTTAATTTTCATCTATTATTGTACCTACTGAATCTAAACCTGTTTTATTTTGACTAATGATAAAGAAATATCTTTAAAATAACAAACTTGCTGTGAAGTTCATAGAGGGTAAGCCTAAATATAAGGTCAAAGGTCAAAATTCATACAAATTTGACCTCTGACAAATATTTTTGTTCCCTACATTCTAAGTATGAAATATTTTAACAAAGAGTGTGCATAATATATGAAATGATATATGCTTTGTTAACTTCCAGAACTGTTGAATTAGTTATACAATATTTGCTGTTGCCATGGAGATATTAAAGATGGCTGCCAAAATTAAGAAAAAAGACAAAATATCATTATTTGCTTAATAAATGTATTATTTTTGTACCTACTGGCACCGAATCTGTTTTGCTTTATCTAATCATTGAATATCCTTGACTTGAATTACATTTAATTTGTAGAAATCAAAGTGTAGTTCAAGGTCAAAGGTCAAAATGTGTCTAAATGTGACATCTGACAAATGTTCTTGTTTCCAATTAATCCAAGTATAATATATTTGGAAACAAATTGGTACATCAAAATTTTAATGTAGATCTAGTATATACATATAATATATTGACACAGTTTCTTATTCTTCATACGATTATCTTTCAATATGCGACGTGTCACGGCATTGGGTCTTATTGCATATATCTACAATGGCGCTTCAGATCAGTCGGCGCATGTGAAGAGTCTGACCATAGAGCTAGAGTGTCCATTTTTCTGTACAATATGGCCATATTTACTTAAAAAGTATAGTTATCAGGTCAGACTGTGCAGACAGAAAAACAACTCTAACAAAAACAATGTGTAAAGGGAAGTAACTCAAAACGTTCCTACCATAGTAATGGACTTGATGAATGATACTTCCCCTCATTATGCGCTTTCCACACCTCATTGTTCAACAAAAATGAGAACAGCTAATAACTTAATATTGATACCAGAGTTATAGCTCTTGTGCATGACACTTCCTTTCATCATGCTCTTTCCATATATGAAATGTCATTCCAATAGCAATCAGTAGCACAGGAGTTATTTAAAGGGCAATAACTCCAAATGTATTGAAGCCAGAGTTGTGGCTCTAATACATGACACTTTCTCTCATCATGCTCTTTCCATGTATGAAGTTTCAATCCAATGGCATGAGCCGTATAGGAGTTATTGTCCGGACAAACAAGGGTGGTAAAGTGTACAAGGGGCAATAACACATGATACTTCCTCTCACTATGCTCTTTCCATATATGAAGTTTCAACCAACTGGCATCAAGCATATATATTTATCGTTCGAACAAGAAAGTGTGATGGACAGACAGACAGATGGACAGACATACAATTCTCACAAAAACAATATGTCATATAATATTGGGGGAGACACAATTAAGATTAATTTGTTATCACAGCACATGAACAAAAACAATAAAATATAAGCAATAAACTCCATTTTTACCAACATGTAAAGTAGAACCACAGAATCAATCGCACGAAATATTTACAGGAGACATGCTCCAGCATCGTTACTTATACGTTAATCAATGTTACTCTATTTATGTACTCAGGGATTTCGATGCACATGTCAGGCATTATTTGTTCATCTGCAGCACTTGGACTATCATTTACTTTGTAGAAGTAGATCTGTTGGAGGCAGACAAAAGAGGTATGAGCAGAAGTTTGGCATGCTGATGCATAGTCCATGTAGGGTCTTTTGTAGATGAAATGAACATCTTGAGGGATGAGGTGTGGTGTGTGGTGGTCTAGTGGTAACGCGCTTCACTACCAGTCCGATGTCCGGCGTTCAAATCCCGGTCCCGCCCGGAAAATTTAGAGAAGTTTTTCAGTGTCTCCAACCCGCACTTCCTCTCCACCCAGGGGTTAAATGGGTACCTGTGAGGGTCACTAGCCGGTATTGCCGTGTTAGCAGTGCTCAACCTTGTTGGCGAATGATAGTGTCATGCCAGCTCCACTTCGTATGTCACCATATGTTTCTCTTAACTTTGACCACATCGTATACACAACAGCAGGAACAATTTTATTCTTCACATCACACTTCAAAGTTGACAAGAAGGCGAATAGGTAAGGCTTCATTAATCGTTTTGAATGCGACTAGTGCTCTGTCAAAGTATTTGCCTGACAGTAAATAGAAACTGTGGCTGCTGCATATAAACCTTTATCTGTCAATAGCTGCTTAAGACCAGCTTCTCCATAGAGGTGACCTATTCCTCTGAACACGGACATGAGGACATGCATTACCCAATAGGTGGGAATATCACCTTGTAACTCATCCTGTCTGCACCAGACAACTTCCAATGCATTGGTTAGAAGGCTAATGTCGAACACAATCGGTATATATGACTGTCCCAGACAATTGAGAACGTCCTTGACTCAGAGGAATGTGGTGTGAACAGTGCTGTAGTCTGTGATAGTGGCAAAAATGATGGGTTTGTATGCTATATTTAAAGTATTTATGGAATCTTCCTGCGTGCAAGTACTTGCATAAAATATGCTCCAGGGAGGAATGACTTTGACATCATTGGATATGTCATCACAAGAAAACTGAACAACGTCCAAATGCGTACAATAGATTATAGTTCTTTCAGCTGAGCTTGGTTTACATGGTCAGGATTTGGTGGCTGTATTTCGTCTAGATTAACAGGTGGACCAAAGACAGGACATGGTATGTTTGTTGATTTCCGGTATGGTATGATAATATAGATTTCCACCAGGCATGGCCTTGCTATCAAATATTCGAAATATGTACTTGGAAGATGCTGAGCAAGCATATGGTCTTCAGATTTGCGGCTTACCAGAATGCCTGTCATTGCACTTGTGGTTCTCTTCCCAACGACAGTCCTTTCATTATGGTCCCAACTGTCAGCAACACCCACAGTGTAGCTCAATTTTACCCTGCGCATTCGTGCAGTCTGATCTGAGAGACACTGTCTGCTAATATATAGAATAGGGTTTCTTTGACTTACCAGCGGGCAGTGTAGCTCTCGTGTCAGAATGCCCAGATGCACAGGCTGATCTGGAGCTACACTCTTCACATATGCCATGTGACAAATGTCGCCTGTGGTGACAAAAGTATTAAATCACAACTGTTCAGGGCATTCCATTGATAGTGTTTAATAACGTCAGCAAATCATTCAAAGCAGTAATCATCAAACAATGAAATAGCTTTAGCATATAAATATTAAGTTATATAATTACATATTCAAAATAAATAATAAATATTCCAAAAAAATAACTTATGGCAGTATGAATATAATTTAGTAATTGTGCTATCATTCAGTTCTGTACACGGCTAGAGATGGCAAACTGGTATTCATTTACGGTAACATAATTTAGAAACAATAATGATGATGATAAACCCGTATCCTGCCACAGACAGCATTTGTCGTTTGTCATATGCGAAAAATGTAGCTCCAGATCAGCCTGCATATCCGCGCAGTTTGAACTTAGAGCGACACTGTCGCAAAATGTAAAATAATCTCATTGACTATAAATCAGCAGACAGTGTAGCTGTATAATAGTGCTGGTTAACGTATATAGGAATATATCTACTAGCTGTATAAGATACGGGATGAGCTTACCAGACTCATGTATTACCTTTTCCCTGTCGTGCCCTTAACGGCTTCCCTGCAGGTGCTCTGATTTCAGCAAAGTCATTGAGTACATACTTGACAGATTTTCACAGTGATTATGCTATGTTTTACATATTGTCATGTGTTTACCGTCTTCTATGTTGTGGGTAAGTCCGGCGGGGATACCTTTATTTACACTTCTTGTAAAAGTAGGGTGACTTTGAGAGTAGCTTATATATAGCCATAACTAGTATATCTACCTGTGTAGCTTATATACAGCCATAACTAGTATATCTACCTGTGTAGATTATATACAGTCGTAACTAGAATATTTACCTGTGTAGCTTATATACAATCATAACTAGTATATCTACATGTGTAGCTTGTATATACAGTCGTAACTAGTATATTTACCTGTGTAGCTTATATGCAGCCATTGTATATCTACCTGTGTAGCTTACATACAGCCATAACTAGTAAATCTACCTGTGTAGCTTATATACAGTCATAACTAGTATATCTACATGTGTAGCTTATATACAGTCATAACTAGTATATCTACATGTGTAGCTTATATACAGTCATAACTAGTATATCTACCAGTGTAGCTTATATACAATCATAACTAGTAGATATACATGTGTAGCTTATATACAGCCATAACTAGTATATATACATGTGTAGCTTATATGCAGTCATAACTAGTATATCTAACTGAGTAGCTTATATACAGCCATAACTAGTATATCTACCTGTGTAGCTTATATACAGCCATAACTAGTATACATGTATATACATGTGTAGCTTATATGCAGTCATTGTATATCTACCTGTTTAGCTTATATACAGCCATAACTAGTATATCTACCTGTGTAGTTAATATAAATTCATTTACTTATTATGGTTCTCAAATAGACACAAACTTGCACAAAACAATACCAAAAAAGGTGTGAGTGAATAATTATTTGGTATAACATTACAGAGCGTGTATTGGTTTGCAGTTATTTTTTAGATAAAATATTCATTTGATAAGCTTACGTTTATGTGCTTACCAAATCCCCATTAATATTTTTTAGTGTCATAGTATAATTCAATGAAAGGTTGGTGTATATACATGTATATATATGATTTTCCAAGAATGTACACCCAAAGACATTAGACTGATACTATTCAAGTGAGTGGGCAGATATAGATGCACTACGAGTAAAGATCTGTAATGTATCTGACATCTAAACTATATTTCATTTCAGTGTGTTTCTAAAACTACTGTATTAAAATGAAATGCTTATTTGAAATTTATCAGCCAAGTAGTCAAACTTACATTTATCCGACTGAATGTATTCCGTAGGTGGATTTAGTCTTTAATGATCAATTTGAGTGGTGATGTCGGTTGATAGTACCATTGAGAAGGTTCAATAGAATGGTTGACGTGGCACAGTTAGGTACAGCTGTGAAGTACATTTCTATGGGTAAGTGTTAATTAAATTGCTATGGCAGAATAGATTCATGTAAGTGTAAAAGTTTTGCAAGGTAGCTGACGATGAGGTGATTTTCTATGCAAACAGTATGGATCGAGATGAAACGTCAAGCAGATCTGCGTCTCATTAGGATCCAAACTGAATGACACTATTATTATGACGTTGAAAAAATAATTTAAAATATTCTATTATAAGAATATATAGGCGGAGACAAAGTTTGGAGGCGCATTTTACATGCACCTAGAGTGCAGAGTTACATTGCACTGACGTAATTGACACGAATGATTCTACTAACTTTCAGACAGTCACGTGTGGTGCTAATGGCACGGGTTAGGCGTGTTTCATGAACACAGACCAATATACATATTACAGAAAAAATGCAACAACGTGGTTAACAGTACAGTAAAACCTCTCTATAACGGCCACTAAATTGTGTTAATTAGTTATTAGGTATTTTGGGCAGGTGGTTGCTTAAAGCAAGGTGAAAGTAAAACAGAACGCTCCTACATTCACCTTGCTTTAAGAATCCACCTGACTTTTTACACAAAATACTTGATGTAATTTAGTGGTAGTTTTACAGTACATTATGGTGGCTGTTTATATTTGAAAAACAGTTGCTTGATACAGAGAATGCCTCTCAATAGCATTCGAATGATCGATATCACACTTGAAGTTTCTTAACGTTCGTTGTTTTGACAGGAATTGCAAATTACAAATACGGAAAGTATAACATTGTTTGCTTAATACCCGGACATCATCAGGTTAGACGTATACAGTGATGTCTCAAAGTATTGTCGTTTCTGAAATAGTGAATATACCAGGAAAACCGCAAACTTTAAGGACAAGAAAGAATGCATTCAAATAATATTATTTTGTTAATAAAAAAGGTCTAACGAGGAAGGGGTAGAAAAGGATTGTGACAACTTTAACGTCATACCTCCAACTGAATCAGTACAATACTGAGGATGTTTATTCACACTACGCAGAGGAAATGATGTATTCAGAATTATGTCGTTCTTACAATATTTAGCTCCGTTACTTAATAATAAACCTTTTTATTGGAGAAGGAGAGGTGCTTATTCCATGGAGCTATTGACTTTTCACTCCTTTTTTGAAAGCTACACTGCACATGTTTTGTACGAATATACGTCAAACCAGAACGCTGCATTGCAGAAATATTGTCGAAGGATTATTGTGGAATAGTCGAAAAGAACATACATCTAGGATGTGCCGAAATTCATGAAATATAATTCAATTATAAAACATTTAAAGTGCCAAAACACTTAACCCCTATCGCACAGTAAAAGAAACACGGGGAATATACCGATTATTGAAATGGAAACACATCAGTCTAAAACTTATGAGCGATTGATAGAAACGAGACAGGTGTTGTAGGGGAAGACAAACAGCTGCTTTAGAAAAGGCTTTTCGTGCCTGACTAAAGGCGCCTGGACAATGTGTTGTCTGCAGAACGTTTTTATCTGAAAGTAGATATTAATCATTAACCATTAGCCTGGAGCAAATTAGTTTTTACAGAATGTTTTATCTACTACATTTTCAAAATATTTCTACCAAAATGCAAGCAGGGTGTCAAACAGTTTGGATCCTGATGAGACGCCGAGTTACTCGTCTGGATCCAAACTGTTTGCATATATATATTCACTCATCCGCCACGTAGCAGGCTAAAAGGTTATACTAATTCTGAGCCTTACATGTATAATTTAAACTAAGCGAAGATGTAACATTTATTTATCAAAATGCAATTAGAAGGTTGATGCCTTTACGCCTAATCTACAACATAACCATAACCTCAGCTGATGCTTCTATATCAAGCGATATGTAAAAATTTGAGATAGTGTAATGTTCAATAAAACATATTACTTAAAGGATTTGTTTACTTTTTGTCATCATTTTGAAAGGTATAGCCAGTTTGGTATGCACGACATCCTATAGCACAGTAACTCCTATAGTATGTCACCAGACAGGAAGGCAATCAGTAACTATTCTGTAAATATCAGCTCACCATTAAGCCCTTGCCGGGATACGAACTTTCAAGATACCTTTCCTATTCACTTTGCCACAAGATGAATATCATACTTTTTAGTAGCTACAGACGATATGAATTATTATATGTATTACATGTATTCCTGCCTTTCGAACAAATCAAAGAAGGAGATGACATTGCAGGTGATGTTTTTTATGCAGCTATGATTGACGTTTAGTTAATTTTGTCTTAACGCCTTCCGTCATATAAACGCCTCGTCCCTTTGTAAATTGCAAATTGTGCAACGCCTCATGTAGGGACCGTCTTTTCAGGGTATACTCTGTTTGCTTATGAACTTGCTTATATCTGAATCTGAACGTTCGTGGCTACGCCAAAACTTCATTTAAATGTTAACGTATGAACATTCATGGCGTGACCAGTTCATGCACAAATGTTCATTAGGGAAAGGGTTAGCAGTTGTTACGCTGTTTATTACTCTACGGAAAAATAATTACTAGGTAGTACTCATCTAATTTTTTGTGATCATGTTTGTCCCCATTCCTTGTGCTGAAGAAGGCGCTTTGATGCGCTTTATATAATCATGCACACAAACACACAACGTAGTTTGCAATGTTGTCCAGAGGCTATTCCTTAGGTTTTCTAATTCTATTCTGATTTTGAAAGGTAATTGCTAGTTTCCAGAACAAAGAAATAATTCGTTAGACAAAGAAAGAAAGTATCAACTACTTTAAGTAAGTCAATATTCTTCTTTTTTTCTGTTTATCAACAACTGTAGCAAACAGTGTATACATGTACCTTGTTCCAATACCGCGTTGAAAGTGTTGCAATTAACCTGTCCTTGTCGTATTGGCAACATTTAAAGATTTGCAACGTTTAAATGTTGGTTACATGTAAATGTAATGCATAGCGAAGACAATTTGTTTGATAGAACGATAATTTGTTTTATGTATTCTACATATAAGAATATCGATGTTTTTTTCAAAGTTTACATGTATTTAAATATACCGTACTTGTTCGATCCAAAATTTTGGAAATTTGGGTTCCTACCAATAGATGAATTTGTCTCTGATATATAAACTCGTGTATCGCGAAGTAATTTTCTTTAGGTACTACGAGCATTAGATTATCAAAAATAGCAAAAGAACAATCGATGAAAGGAAATCGTTTCGAGATCTGGTTGTAATAGTTTCTATTGAAAATATTTATATTGATATAAAAAAGTTTTGAATAATATTTCCATTGAATCTTATCTGAATCTAAACAAACTGTGCAAAAAAGAAGAATGGAGGGAAAGTCAAATACCTTAACTAATCACAGGTCGCGGAGTCGAACTGATCTTATTAGTATGTATACACGTGGATATCATATTGAACCAGGGACTGAAACGAAAAGAAAATATATTTTTGGAAGCATCATGATGTCATATTTTCGTACAAGAATATTCAACAGGAAGATAATACTGAATATGTTGAATTTTGAGTTGAAATAATAGGCAGTTAATTTTACTCTGTGGATACGCATTTAAGAACTATCTATTACACCATCAATGTTAACCCTTCGCTTGCTGTTCACGTCAATATACCTACCTGTAAATAGTGCAGACCCAGATGAGACAGCTCCTGCAGGAGCTGTCTCATCTGGGTCTGCACTATTTACAAGTTGATTGTGCAACTAGTGCACTCCACAGTAGTGATTGCACAGCGAAATACTTGTACACAGTGAAGATATATGTAATTATACAACAGGGCATGGGTAAAGAAGGAGAAATGTATTTTAAAATTCAACAAGAGAAGGGTTAATAGCATATGAGCGCAGAGAAATATTTGGTCATGACAAAAACTGTAGAATCAGATAGTATTTCAGAGGGAGACAGAGCAGACCCTACAGAAGCCGTCTGTCCCGAATCTACGCTGTTTGCAGAGGCTTTAAAAAAAGGAGGGGCGAGGGTTTAAAGGTTAAAATAAGTTTATCAAACACCTTCTACAATGTAGGACATGCAAATCTGGACAGTCTGAGAAATATAGTTCAGCAATTGTTCTTTTCTTATTAATTCAGACCCTTCGGGAATTGCAATTTAAACAAATCTTAACTCTAATATAAGTATAAAGTATGTAATTATAATCTGTTAAACTTAAAAAGAAACCAATGTATGCAATTTTGTTGCATACTATCCCAATTTCTTTATATTACTCCCCTTTGACATACACCTAGAAATTAAACTCCACTTTGTAGATGTAGTTTTGTACCGATATACCACGTTGCTAGTGTCACAAAAATGTTGACATGTATACAGAGTTATCATAGACACTAGCTTAGGTAGATAAATCCACAGGTGTAGATAGTGTGGTCAGTCAGGCGTGTGATAGCCAGGTATACAAGTGACCAGTGGTTTCAGTACACACTCACTTGGCAGACGGTTAACATGTATTTATTGGCATGAGGTAAATTGGTGCGGCCAAATATCTGGATTTATGTGAGTACATGTGGCATATTTCTGAGAGTTTTGAGTTGTTTATTTCATATCTAAATACTGTATTTTATTTGTTGTAACATGTGCAATTTGAATTGTTTCATTATTGATAACATTTTGTTGCACGGTCAGTAGGCAAACTTTGATAATATTTGCAGTCCAGATGGCATGGACGGGCTGAGAAGTTTGGGCTATGACTAGCGGGTTGCTAAAGGGCGGTATCCTTTAATATCGGCACTGGCCATAACGTATCCAAAGTGGAAAGCTGAGAATCCTTTGTGGACCCATGTTTAATTCCGGTGTGGAACACGTGGCTACCTCTGGGTGGGGTATATAGCTGGTATTATCCTAAGTGGACAATTCTGTATAGAGCAAAGTAAGCTAGAACTATATACGTATCTCCTATGTGGAACAGTCATCCTTAGAGTATGTAATTACGTGTGTTAGAGCACCAGTCCTATAGTCCAGGAATCATCCTTAGTGGAAGCATTATCCTTAGTGGAACAATAGATATCCTTAGTGGATCGTATTATCCTTAGTGGAAGAACTCTAGATATCCTTAATGGATTATATTATCCTTAGTGGAAGAACTGTAGTTATCCTTGGACCATATTATCCTTAGTGGTACTATATCTTGTCTATTATCCTTAGTGGAGACAAGTTTATGACACATTGGTTGGTGAACTATTTAAGTGCAAAGTATTAACTTAGTGGACACTCTTTAGCACCATATTGTTTTGCTAGTATAGTTAGTCGGTATAGTGTTATATGTAAGGGTAGAAAATAAAACTTGTGAATAGTAGTTAGATGTTGTTGATACATATTCACCTGAGGTCATTTAATATTTAAAAGAACTTGCATCACATTTTTGTGACAGCTAGTAGACCATATACACATGTCCATTAACCCATTCCCTCATAGGCTATTTTTTAGATCCAACCTCTTTGAATAAATCTACCGAAAAGGATCATTAACTAGAGAAAAGGAAAGAGAAAAGGAAATTTTTAGAATTTTGTAGTTTGAAACCATTGTGATAAATACAGAATTTGCTCCTATAGGAGCAAATGCTCTATTTATCACAATGGTTTCACAAAGTGACTTTTACAGAGTCGTCAAAAGTCATCAATATGAGGGAATGGGCTACACGTAGATCTGGAATCTGTCTTTGATATGCGTGGTAAAGCTACGATCGCAAGCACATACTTGTTTCCATTGTCTTATTTTCTGTCTAGTAGCACTACACCAATTAACAAGTTGTCGAACCGAAGTTAATTACACTAAAAACGAAAAATGAAAACTTAACAATGGAATTTCTCATTACATCTGCATGCGTTTGATAAGATCAGAATAGTGAAAAGTTCATTTACTGAACACAACAATGATAAATCAAAATGTCTTCACACACTGAGTTTATCGCATCCAGCATCTGAGCATTTAGAGAAAGACATTAAAACACAAATCACGTTCCGTGTTTTAGTGATACAGTAGAGCCTGTCTTTAGCGACCGTCAAAAAGAGGCATACTTATAGGCCTATAATGCAGGTGGTAGCTTAATGCAGGTCAAAAGTAATGCAGAAAGCTCCTATAGGAGCTTTTTACATTATTTTTTGCTCTGCATTTAGCAACCACCTTGTTCAAGCTATTGTGTTTAATAAATGAATGGTCGCTTAAGACCGGTTCTGCGGTATATATCTTGATCTATCATTTTATACCAGACACTAGAGATGTCTTTCAAACAAACAGAAAAATAACCTAAAACATTTCTTTAAGCATGGCGTCAGAAATCTCTATTTGAAGTGTTGTATCTTTACAATCACTCAATCATTGAAAATCGACAATTTTTCGCACACTACGTTTTATTCTTATCAGATGAGATGATACTCTGCAGTTTTCGTTTACTAATTTTAGTGTTATATGTATTCCTTTGTGTTGAGATATACTGAATTAAGAAGTCCAGATAAGTTACGTAAATTAAAACATTTTCAAGAATAACTTGCGTTTATCCACCAAACCCTATGTTGTAACCACTCTTTAGAATCGACTCTTCGAGACGATACTAAAGAGTGGATAACAGCATAAGGATTGGTAGAGAAATGGCGATTTTAGTATTTGGGTACGCACCTTTATTTGTTGCTTTGTACAGAATTTCTATAATATCAATTTGAAATTGGACAATTATGAAGTAAATCGAAGCTTCAAGAAAGACAGGAACATGCTATTATATTATATTCATCGAACTTAAGACAAATATGTATAATGGAGCTAATCTTCAATGAAATACGAATGTCATTTTGCACCGTGTCTAATCGGATAAACTCGGTCACTATCAGTATGGGAGCGACAGCGTGTCTGACGCCGCTGGTATTTATTAACCCTTTCCGTGTTGTATATTCATGTAAAAAATAATGACGTCATGAATATTAATAAGATTGATTTTGATAATGGCATATGAACACAGGACATTTTGCTTCAGGCAGAAGCTGTAGAATCAGATTTATATTACACCATAAGCAAACAGAGCAGACCCTGATCAGACGACACCTATAGGAGCCGTCTGATCTGGGTCTACTCTGTTTGCAGACGCGTGAAAATGCGCTTACATAAGGGAAAGGGTTAAACCTTTAACTGATGAATATTCATGTAGGAAATAATTACATCATGAATATGCATTGATTTAAAGTGATATTCTCTAAACTAAACTCATGTTTTCAATAAAATCATAACACATGGTTTGGATTATATTCAGTAATTCTTATAAATATTGTCAGTTTGAATGAATCTATATCGAAAATTGCCCTTGTGATACAAAGTAAACCCGTTTTTCGTCGACACTCATACTTTTTGTTGGACAACAAAACTATGACAAAAGGTTAAGGAAATAAATGAAATCCGAATAAAACTAATACATCAGCGAACAACGCCAGGATCTTCGATATCAAACACAACGTTTTGTCTTCCTCAATCGGTTTACTTGCCATATACTTCTATTCAGCATATACCGTCTGTGTTAAGCGGCCATTAAACAGTGTAGACACAGATAAGAGGGTTTCTAGAGGAGTCCTCTGATCAGGCTCTGCACTATTCGTCATTCAATGTCTTCTAGCAAATGTTAGCCTAGGTATCATCCTGTAAGTACTCTACCGATAAACAATGATGGACTTTTCCACTCTGAATAGTCAGCTTTAAACGGGTTAATCACTCCACGTGGATTTTGTTAATGACACCTCGAGCTGAGACCTCTGTAACACATATATTGTATTAACTACGTGAAATTCAAATAACTTTCTTCTGAAGTATCCATTTGAGAAATAAATGCCTAAGTTAATGCCCAGTGCGAAATTTATTCATTGTAGAATGGTAAAAGTTAACACTAGCATATCTATGGATATCTTTTATAGGTGTGTCTATGGCAAGTTTTCATGGACATTATTTCCTCAGTTTATATATAGATCGGAGTATTACACCTCTGTTGAAACATTCGTCAAATACATTTCCCCGATTCGGTTTTTTATTTTATATCACATGAGCAAATTTTAATAACAAACACAGCATGGTTATTAATGTAGTCATTTTCAGATTTTAATAATCCCTTCCTTCCGTAATTGCCACTAAAATGGAAAATATGGATTTTAGTTTTTTTGTCTACTTTACTCAATACTTTCATTTGTCTTGAAAACAGTTTGCATCCTGAATAGTCGGCATTAATTCGGATCCTTTCTTGTTTGCCCTTCGGCCTTTAGTGTCTCACACCTTCGTCTGAGTCGGATACATTAACACAGAGCATATAAGGAATCTTAACATGTATATTCAGTAAGTATAGGACAATATATTACAACTCCCTCTACCGTCAATTCATTTCGAAATAAAGCTATATAGAGGATATGTTGCGTGTTGTCTTTTAAGATCACATGTTCCTAAACGAGCCTTAGAAAAGGCTCGCTTACGGCTCGCTTACGGCTCGCTTAATAACATTTTCTTGGTGAGTTTAGGAACATGTGATCTTAAAAGACAACGAGCATCAGATTATTTTTCTCACATAGCAAAAAAAGTGTATTTTCGCCGTTTAAATGACATGTAAACGTAGGTTTCCATGGTTTGACGTTATATATGACGTATGACGTCATATATGTTCTCAAGTGATCTTACACGTGTTTACAGATCAGGGAATCTTAAGCCGTTGTTCTAACTCGGAGATAAGGGAAGGTATGTGAGAAATATCAATTCTGGATAGCAAACGTAGCAGTACGAAAAGAGAAAATTGCAGACTCGATTTTACCCGAATCTGTTTATGAGCAGTAATTAAAAGTGCTTCTAGCGTTTATCCATTTAATAATAATACCATATGCATTTAATAATAATACCATATGTCAACACGTTTTTGACCTTTATCAGCTTCGTAGTAAAAACATATACATTAAAGCCTGATCTTAAGCGATCATCAAAAAGAGTTCTAATAACGCTCTGTAAGACAGGTAGCAGCTTAATGCAGATAACAAGTATTGCAGAAAGCTCATATAGGAGCTATTTCGTATCATTTGGTCCTGCGTTAAGCAACCACCCACCTTTAAGGCCCAATGTTCAATAAATGAATTGATGCTTAGGGCAGGTTATACTGTATCAGCACCTCTGTTAATATCTATCCATTTCACAATAAACCCATATACTAAATCATTTTAACATTTTCCCATTTCATAACCAAACTATATATTAGAATAGTTTAAACTTATCTTCATTTATAATACATAATTCAATATTGTTTGTTTTCATTACTTTTGGTGGGCTGTATTTTTTCATACACCCATGAAACAAATTTAGGCCACGTCTTGCCGGGACTACTTTGTGTTCGTCCGCAGTTATATAAATCGGTATTAAATGTTGACAATAAGCAGATGATTTGTGAATATCGTTTAAATTTCTTTCTTACATTCAGTAGTGATATAGATTTTAAGTAATATATAGAATATTTTGTTTTCATGGAGGTGTGAAACCAAATCGCCGTTTCGGACAGTGTGACCAAGTTGTTTTTCATACCTCCATATCCCTTAAATAAAAACAAAAACATATTAACAACTTTTTTAACGTTTATCCATTTTAATGTTTATCTATTTTTTTATTTGAGTTGTCAATTTTCTTTGTTTGAATTGTGAATAATGAAATGTAATCTATGGAGCTGTATGCCTTTGCCACATTTGATAATTTATTTTGTAAATGACCAAACGTATTATTGAATGCAGTAATGAATTGTAAACTGAAACTTTATACAAACTTTATACAAACTTTATACAAACTTTATACAAACACCATATATTAACAGTTGTTAACGTTTATGCATTTCTTAATAAAATAGATTTTGACACTTCTTCTTAATTTAATAACAAGTTTGTCAATGGCATAGACTTTTTGCTAAGTTAATTATGTGCATCATTATCATGATAATTCGGAACTAACCGGAGACTGAATTCAGCTGGAATTTATAAGTACATTGAAACCACGTTAAGAAAAGAGGTGTAAGCCTGAGTCTGAAAGGAACGTAGTATCTAATGCAGGAATAAAGTTATGCAGAAAATGTATGCATCAGCTTAAGCATTACTTTCGCTATGCAATATGCAACCACCTGTATATGACATATATATTAGTTCATTAAGTGTACGTTTTAGAGGTGTTCAATTTCGTGTTGATGCAATGGCTAACGCGTGACAAAAATGATATATGGTATATTCTTATGTTTACCAGTAACTGATTCCCAAATTTCAACTTTCTAAGACTTAAATCGACCCTGTAAATATTTGCTTATTCTGTTCGCATTCTAATTAACCTGCTAATGTGAATTTTCATTAGGCATCAGCTGAAGATAGTAGACCCTGATCTGACGGGCGGCTCATACAGGAGCCGTATGGTCTGGGTTTATCTATTTGCAAAAGCATGAATAAGCGTTAAAAAGAGGGGACGGGTCAAAGATGCTTCCATGTATAAAATATGTAAAGAAATACATTTACTGTTTTTATTTTTCTTCTTTCGACTGTTATGAACACTTGTTATATGAATTGGGTATCGCATTTAACCCTTTACCTCATGAATAATCATTTAAAATATAATGAAATCATTAGTATCCATCAGCCATTCTTTTACAATGGTATATTAATTCAACAGGGTTAGTCCAGATCAGAAATTGAGAATAAATGTGTATAACTTCTTACGCAAACAGCTTCGACGCAACATGGAGTGGATTGATCTGTGTCTACGTTGTATGCTACAGCACGGAAATGTGTCTTTATTCGGTAGGGTTAGTGTGTTTGCATTGGTTAAAATATGAAACCAAGGGAATAAATTTGATCACACGTCAACTTGTTCCGCTTGTTCAAAATTATTTCAGATATCAGTTCTAGCAACTTGTCAGAAAAAGGACGGATGTTTATGAATAGTCCGCAAGCAAGTTCGCCTGTCTTTACAGATTACGTATTTTTCAGTCCACTGGGCGAGAAAACCAAATTTTTAACCCTTATTTCCTGCAATGTGCGACTTAACTGAAACTTAGATCTAGATGAAACGTTCAATAAATATCGTCGACGTGTTTCAATCGAGGTTTACATGTAATTTACTTCTGGTCAGTCGTTTGTAGAATACTAGAACGTACCCGAAGTAACTAGACCATGTTCGAGATCAGAATTTGATTAGACATAATTTTTTACAACATGACAAGGGTTTACGATTCCAGTCAATAAAGAGGATAGTGCTTGTGCATGCTTGTCATTACTTATCTGTCACAATATAGATAAATCGTTATAAATGTTATTAACCTTTAGTCTGGTGGGAAAACTTTTGTTGGTAGAAAAATATGATCGATTTCAGATGTCACTGTTGATTGTTTTCTTGCATGTCCTTTTCATGAACACAGTCAGAGAATAAAAGATCTCGGAACCTTATGAGACGTCGAGTTACTTGGCGTTTAATCTGGATCCGAATAATTTGCATTGATATTCATTCATCTACCCACAGCAGGCTAAATATTAAACGAATCCCAATAGGTCTCCAATTTCCACTGAAGGCGAAATCAGCTCATAAAATCGACTGCCATGAAGTGTTTTATCATAACTGCTTATTACTCCAAAGCAGCCACGCGAAAATAAATGACGATTGTCTGAGAATGTGAGTTTGACCTGGAGACAAAAGGTTCTACCCTGGCGTGAAGAAAGGTGCCTTTATTTGATCATTTATCCATGTAACATGGACACCCAGACAGTTCAAATCGGATTTCATCAGTATCAGGTGAACTGTTTCTTGGACGATAGCTTGTGTGAGATGTTTAAACGACGGCAACTCTGAAAGCAAAGTCGTCTTACTGTAATCTGTCTGGGCCGTTGCAGAATCATTGTGAAAAGGGTACCGCCTACCACAAGACAGATTGAGGGCATGTATTTACTCATATTTGGAGTCTAAAATTTGTGTCCCGCACTGAAATGGTTAATGAATTTGAATCCAAATGTCGAAACCTAGATGCCATGTTTTAAGTAATTGAAAAGCAGTATTTGCCCGTTTTTAAGAATTAAGACAATATGAGTGTCAACTCAGGACAATACCGATAACGCTTCTTAACACTTTCCCTCATTAAATGCCTGTTCACGCATTCGCAAACCGAGTAGACCCAGATCAAAGCCATCGGATTTACCCATTCCCTTCTAGGCTATTTTTAGATCCAACCTCTTTGAATGAATCCACCAAAAAGGAGTATTTACTGGAGAAAAGGAACATTTTAGAATTGTGTAGTTCTAAAACCATTGTGATGAATAGAGCATTTGCTTCTATGGAGCAAATGCTCTATTTATCACAATGGTTTCAAAAAGTGGCTTTTACAGAGGCGTAGAAAGGCGTATTTATGGAGGAAATGGTTAAACAAGGAAACCTGGTATCAATATAATGTAATTGGTCGTGGTGTTTGCCATGAGTCTACGGCATATTAATACAGTGTATGCTAGAACTATGGCATAGAGAGATAGTTAGTAGACATACAAACAGAGAGAGAGACACGTACAGAGAGAATCCGTGATCACATTTGAACACAGCTCGAATCTAGATTCCAGGCACATTCTCGTCTCATCAAAAACCATACCTTGTGAGCCCCTTTTATGTTCATTTTTAATTTCATACAAGATGGAAAATATCTACTTAACCATTTCCTTCGTAAATACGCCTTTCTGTGCCTCTGTAAAAGTCACCTTTTGAAATCATTGTGATAAATGGAGCATTTGCTCCTGTATACATATCGATTATATCCAGTTTTGTATGTTCAACTCGGGTCCGTCTTACTAAAGATTGTGCGACTGAAATAATCGTAAGTTCCAAGCTATATGAAGGATACTTTTTTCTCCTGTCAGTGACGTACTAGACTCGTAAGTGCTCATTCCAACAGTGAATATTTTACATGTACTGATACTAAAAAATACCCCTCCCCTTCCTAAAGTTACATGATCCGGACGAAAGTCATTTATATAACATGGATGTTGTATGGAATTATTTGCTTCAGTCTGTAAGCATTTCACAAACTACATGTCTGTTTTTAGATCAACTGTTAGGAAATTCCTGTTATCTAGGGAATGCAAATTGTTATATGTAATGTTCACATAATTATTCTGGGATAGTTAACACTATGGGTATTTCGATTATTCAGTTATTCAATGATCTTTCATTCTTCAGTTTGTCGATTAAGTTAAAGTATCTTTTCTTTAAATTATGCATTAGGTTTATGTCTTCCCATGACAAACATTATATTATAAGGACCACATAAACCCGGAACCCTGGGCTATCAGCTCAAATCTCAACCAGTAGGCAAAGCCACCTCCACAAACAGACAGTCGTGCAGAAAAAATGATGTAGTCATGTTTTATCATGCTTATGAGCGCCATGTATACAGTAGAACCTGTCTTAATGAGCCATTCATTTATTGAGTCTTAAAAAGCAGGTGGCTGCTTAATGCAGGACAAAAGTAATACTATCTGTCGTACAGACCCATAATTAGACGTCTTTTTGATGGCTGCTTAAAACCGGTTCTACTGTATAACAGATGAGTAATTTTGCAAACTCCGATGTCTGCCTTTAACCATTTTCCCACATAAAGACTCCTGTTGACGACTTTACAAACTGAATACATCCAGACCGGGGTCCATGCTTATAAAACCTTTTAGTTAAGTCTGAGTTTGTTCTCAATATTTTGATTGGTCAGATTTGAGTTCTCAAGCTTTTGATTGGTCAGATTTGAGCCAAAGGCTCAAATCTGACCAATCAAAAACTTGAGACGAACTCAGACTCACCTAAACGCTTTATAAGCATGGATACTGATGACTCCTATAGGAGCCGTGTGAGCAGTGTTTGTCATGCTTATTTGTGGAATTATGTAAACTGATTCGAAAGTGTCTTATATGTCAAACGTTCCCTTTATTAAACATCCAGGTCAGTCGACAGTTGAAAAACACAGGAACAATGAAAATATCTCATTATCAATACAACTCGTTTTTTTTACTATACTCTTAAGCAGTAAGTTAATTTCAAGTCACATACATTAATCCGCTACGCAAACGTTCGAAAATAGCAGAACTACATCGACATCTTCCGCAGACATACATGCGTAAATCACACACCTTGACATTTCCCCAGTGACGTCAAAATCTGAGGCAACTGGAATAGTAGCGTTCCCATTATAAGCACAAAGACGTTCATGCTCTTCTTAGCTTTAAATATAACTTAAAACCCAACCAAAAAGCTGCCTACTCCTCAAAATGGAATAAAAACATCTAAATCAATGCGTTTGTAGGTCGAGATCAAAAACGATGAACTGTCTGTGTCTTCTTTTGAATTCTGTGGAATCAGGGCACGTTTTAAGTTTCAACTGTCCCGTTATCTGTGACATGACTCGCATTTGAAAACTACCTGGATCCAGATGAAACGTCAAGTGACCCGAACTTTCATCATGATCCAAGCGGTCTGGAACTCACTCGGGCACTGGTTTGATTAAGGCTTGATTAAATCGGAAGTAGTCAAAATTGCATCAGCTCCAAATACGAGCAGGTTATATATGTGGGCTAAGGGTTAAACGAGTTTTCGAGATCCTATTATCAGTACACACATCAATTAGTATTGCTAATCAATAGCTTGTTTAAAGCACAGTAAGCGGCATTCTTTTAAGTAGTCATTTTCATCTCAGATTATACGAGAATAATTTAGTAACTAACACGGTATGGCAGTTAAGGAACCCATTTCTTCTTAAGTTAAGACTTAAAATAGCTGGTTTTCTTGATTTATATTATTAACAGGGATGATTTTGTTTTTTTCTGACAGATGCATCTACTTAGAAGATTTAGCAAAACTACTGTTATATAATAGAAAAGATTTACATACACACATTTACATTTAGAAAACAAAATCATATGTTTTGCATATTACCATATGTCCTACGATGTTATTATGTGTAAATAAAATGGAATAACCTCAGGATCGCTTCGATCAGGGTCTGTGCTGTTTTTCATTCAAAATCCTCTAGAAAAGTATACACTTTCATACTGAATTAATCTACCGTGGTGGACTGTTTCACTTTAAACATTCAGTATTGAAAGGGCCAAGCACACAGCAGGATTGAAATGAAGTGTATAGCCTCCATACGGCGTTGACAGTATCCGTCTGTTTGTACTAAGGCACGGACACAGTCAAAACATTTACCAATATTGGACTTTTGGTTAGCTACCTTATAAATATTTAGACTCCACAGTATTCGAGAAAATTATAACTGGCACTATGGCCTAATGTAAGTTTAATTACTATTTTGTAATCAAATTTAAGATTTCTAATTTTATAAAGAATTGTCAAATAAAGACAAAGCTAACAGCATGTATTATTAAATTTTCTAGTGTGTCAATGTGTCGACGTTTTCGTTCATCTCTGAAATTCTCTGACAACTGAATGGCACATACATGCGATCTCAAGATTTAGTTAAAAGTTTAATTCTCGACGTGTAGACAACCGACTTTATACGGATTATGTATTGTCCTTACTTAGGGTAACAAAGGATTAAAGCTGTTTGAATGAATTACGTATATAAGGCAAACTTTAATTCTGCCATCAAGTATAAAGCGCAAGCTTGCAGATATTTGATTACTTAGATTACGTGATAGGAAAACAAATATTGTCTGCATCTATTTATTTCGAACAATGAACATAATATCTTTAATTATGCAAACTGAGGATGATATGATGCAACATATTAACGTTCTAATGTAGACGCATTGGATATACATTAGAGCGTTAAACTCCTGCATATTATTTTTATACTTGCGATAAGTCAGTGATTCTACAAGGTGTTCTTCTGTGCACGGAATAGTATCATTTGTTCTATGGAGTAAAGGATTAAGGTCTTGGATGGTTGTAATACTTGTCAGAGGTGTCGATAAAGATTGACATTCAAAACCTAAAATCGTCAATTTTTCACCAATCTCTAGTCAAATTTCTATTCCTTAGAATCATCTCTTGGACATAATTCTAAAGAGTGGTCTCACCATAGGGGATCGATGGTTTACTGATTAAAACAGGATTTAGTTTACTATCTATCTATCTATCTATCTATCTATCTATCCATCTATCCATCTATTTATCTATCTATCTATCTATCTATCTATCTATCTATCTATCTATCTATCTATCCTTAAACTAATACCTGTTTTATATCGCAACTTGATGGTAGATGCAGAACGTTTGTACTGTATCTCTTATTACAAATCTCGTGGTTCAAAAAGCAAAGCAACGTTTTACATCTATGTACACCGCGTTGTGAATCTAGAATACAGAGAACAATTACAACACAATAAGATAAATCACACTAAACCTTCAAAACCTTTTCTATCTGGATATTTTATCGCATGCAAAGTCTAATTATTCTCAAGGTGCAGCTTCAACAAATTATATGTCCTTTGTTGAAATAATACCTTTATTTCAGGCATTTTAGATACAATAACTGTCCTACACATAAACAGGAAATGCTAATATAATCTTAAATCTGACGACAAAATGTCTAAAGTATGGTATGGATAGTTTTATCTCATACTTAAAACACTTTCACCGCCGCCATATGCGAACCGGAGATAACATTTACAACACTTTTCATCAAGATGAGATGCCTAATAATTCAATGTCTTATTAGGATCCTGTATGTTGTTATTCTGGTTATGTTTTAGATAAAAAATGACAAAAAACTACTTTGAAATTTGAAGCTGACAAAAAATCGTACTTTTATTTGATTTTTATTACTGATTATTAATAATCAATTATTGATATTATATAACCAATGTCAACCCATTCCATCACATCATTTATTTAGACTTTTAAACCTATCCTCTTTGAACAAATCTACTGTCTATTGGAAAGAGCATTTACTACGATAAAGAAGGTTATAAGAATTGTGTAATATTGAAACCATTGTGATAAATAGAACATTTGCTCCTATGGAGCAAATGCTCTATCTATCACAATGGTTTCTAAAAGTGACTTTTACAGAGGTGTCAAAAAGTGTCAATATGAGGAAATGGGTAAAAATGACTTTTACAGAGGCGTCAAAATGTTGGAATGGGTTAAAGCCCCCATTTGTGTAGTACTATATTTTACGAGAAATATAATTAGAAAACCATAACTGTTAATGCATTTTCACACGCGAAATATAAATGCCTTTTACAATCTCATATGACACACTGTCATGCTTTTTGAAGGTATATTTCTGATATGAATTGAAAATCTCCAATCTTCAACTCCAGTGTTGAAGGAAAGATAGTTTGAATGTAAAACACAAGACACAAGGCAATATGGTCTCCTCTGATTCTTCGATTTAATTAGCTAATTGTATTTATAGTCGGCGTTATATACGTGATATAGTGTAGTCACGTGACAACATAGGATGTCGTGTATTGAGATAACTCTCAAAATCAAACACAGCAAAGTCGTATGTTTAAATAAAAGCCAGGTATCTATCTATATCAATTTTCTTTACTATTGATCGGCGGTGTGTTTCAAATTGTCTGTTTATGTTAGTAAATCGTCTGCTGCCATTCCAACTCGAACAACATTTACTGATTATTGTATATTTTAGTTGTCGAAACACTCTCGTTGCAGTGGTCCGCTTCATGTCAGGTCACTTTCTCTCCAAGTTTGATATTAATATGCGGATTTATCTCCATAGTCAGCTATTCAATTTTCCGAGAGTCTTCATCTGAGACAGATTGTTTTAGCCTGTCTGTTTGTCTGTCCGAATCTTTAATCTTGGTAATACATTTAGAATGTTTACAGTTGACGATACCGTTGGAATTTTTACAGCTAGCCATACTTTTACAGATAGAGTGTGCTGTTTGTCATTGTTTATGTACTTGACGTATATACCTAGTGTATGAGTCATGTAGGAAACGCCGCATACAAAAGCAGCCCGAACAGAACCACGACAAAAAAACCAGTAAATGTACATGCATATCAAAAGACACAAAGAGACGCATAAAGACATAACAAACAAACAATAGGGGAAAGATGGAAGTACCATCTTAGAACGGTCAGTGACAATAGTCATTAGGGATTTTAACCGGTTTAGGGGCGCCCAATCCCACACTTAGTCCATCCCAACCCTAAAAGACAACCAGTGCAAAAAACGTATCCCCTACCAACTAACCTACAATAACCGCGATGGCAAATACAGTGGAAAATTGCATGTAAATGAAAACATGATATTTAAGTGAAACAAACTGGATCCACCTATTGCTAGTGTACTGAATTATTGAGCTGCAAACAGAGTAACTGTAGACAGACACGGGAGAGTACAAAGACCCGACGTCCTCCTTCCGTTTGCGGATTTGAGAGGTCGTCTTCATAGAGTACTAAGCCTTTCCTGTCGGCGTTCATGAAAACAGGGCAGCGTGATTGCCAACTGTAAAAGGGTTGACACCTAGACATGCAGTATGTTGTAGTACTACAGGATCATACCCCTTTTTAATGATTTTGTAACATATTTGATGAACAAAGTGAGTAAATGGGTATGTCCAATAATTTTGTAAATCACATCAACATAAAAACATGATGTTAACTTCTGTGTCGCAGGAGCGCCTTAAGATTACACGTGTACTTGCCAATAAGTGAGAGATGTCGATGGTAAAATTTATAGAATGTTTATGATATCCATGTCCTTGCTTAAGCAGCTTTTCAGTTAAAATGAGAGTTCGACCGTTAAAAACGTCACCAGAAGAACACGCTCTAGAGAAACGAATAAGTTGAGATATAAAAAACCTGTAAGATGTGGCACGGGGAGCATCTCCGTCAAGATTAGGGAAATTTACAATATTAAAATCAAAATCTTCTCCTTTGTCATAGATTTTAGAAGAAATCATTCCATTGTCAATTTAAGATCTAGATCCAGAAACGTTGCATAAGTGTCAGAAGGGTTAGCTTTATTCAATTAGAGTTCTTTTGGGTAAATGGTAAGAATCATAACATCAAAGAAATGGTTGTCTAAGTTGAAAATATCGAGGTTTCATTGGTGGCTTTTATGACATCTGCTTGCGACTGCGGGTTCAAACATAACATGAAACCTCTCTCATAGCAGTAAAAAAACAAATCTGCGACCAGTGGTGCACAATTCGTACCCATAGGAAAACTAATCACCTGACAGTATATAGCATTCCCGTAACGTACAAATATATTATCCAGAAGAAAGGGTCGTGATTCGCAAACTTCTGAGCAAGTCCAATTGGTGTAATATTTCATTGGCTCGTCATTAAAGGAAGCCTTTTTCAGCATTACATGCCAGAAATGGTGTTTTTTTTCTCTGGCCAAAAAATCTGTATTAAGTTAGTAAGTTTATCTTTAATTAAATCATGAGGAAAGGTTGTGTACAAAAAACATTCATGTGCTGTTTTGTCATTGTATATGTACTTGGCATGCATATACCCGTGATATGTTCTTAAACCTTCGTGTGTTGTTTTGTAATGGTTTATGTACTTGGCATATATATACCTATGATATATACTTTTTGTCATTGTTTATGTACTTCCTTGAGAGCACGGTGTTCATGAACACTTCTTGCTTTCTATCTTTATGGTAAATGGCATTTATTTAACTCTAATATACTGCAATACACGACACAAATAACATTTACAAAACAGCTTAGATACAACTGATTATCATAAGGACCCAAACTGTGTAATACTCGCTCAGCAGTTTCTCAAATACTTGACCAGAATCGGAAGTAAGTAAACCTATTTCCAGACCAGGGTTATGGCAGATATCAAATGCATGATAGGAGTGACACATGATATCTTTGTGGCACATTGTCTAGTATGGTATTTGTGGCACATTGTTCTAGTATGGTATTTGTGGCACATTTTCTAGTATGGTATTTGTGGCACATTGTTCTAGTATGGTATTTGTGGCACATTTTCTAGTATGGTATTTGTGGCACATTTTCTAGTTTGGTATTTGTGGCACATTTTCTAGTATGGTATTTGTGGCACATTTTCTAGTATGGTATTTGTGGCACATTTTCTAGTATGGTATTTGTGGCACATTTTCTAGTATGGTATTTTAACCGTTGGTCTGGCGAATAGATGTTCGACCATTCAGGTGTTGACCTTATTGTATCTATACCGTATAGTTCATCAAACATACGATAAGTGTCAAAGTATTCGTCTCATCTAGATTCACACTGTTTGCAAAGGTCATTCTTAACTTGCTCGTAGCGAACACGAATATTACATTGTCCGTGTCTGTTATTCATTAAAAGCAGATATGGTTCAGTGATCTATCAATGAATTAGAATACACAGCTGTTTTATAATTACACGACGTGTAGCTAATCCTGTCCAAATAGATCACATACTTCTTAACCCATCATGTTGGAAAATCACACTCAAATGCTCTAGTCAATAGGGAAGGCATTAAATGTGCACGCCTGTCGTTCTTTATTTTTCATATTGTAGATAAATCGTTATAAATGTGATTAAACCAAAGCGCTATAGTTCCCCCAATTCCCACCAAAGGCGAGCTGAGCTCTTAACCTATTGCTTGCTAGGCGGGACCTGGGTAGCAAATACATACAGCTTGAATACAGATGAGACACTCAGTAACTCGGTGTCTCATCAGGATCAAAGCTGTTTGATACTTGGACAATACTTCCTCAAGCAGTTAATAGTTCAAAAGTAAGAATGGATTGTAGCAAATCAAAATGTGAGCAGATGTTTTTTTTCAGCAGGCTTAAGTTGGAGCGACTGACATGAAAGTGGAATTTTTCATAACTAGTTATTGCCGAAAAGCAGCGACCAGAAAATGACGATTGTCTGGCATTTTAGAAATTCGACACAGAGACACACGATTGTGATTTGGCTTAGAAAAGCGCCTTTATTTTGTCATTTTACCTGTAATAAGACTATAAGGAACACGACATAGAAATAAGGAAACTCCCAATTAAACACATCCTGTTTTAAAACTACTTCAGGAAATATATTTTCAATCCGCCCTTCACTGATTTGATTTCAAAAGACTTAGCATGCGGTATTTGATAAACAGAATTACGACATTTCCCCCCAGACTTTAAGCCTTTTGTCAGAATCTATTTTCATTTCAAGAGGAATAATAATCTGTTTAGCCATATCGAAACTTGAACAGATCCATACTACTTGCGGATGACTGGCTTACTGAAATTAACAAAAAATGAACTGAATATAGCTCATAGTGAACCGTAACACGTGACAATCATGAATGTAACGACTTGTAATCACTATAATACTCCAACCTGATGTACCAGTGACTCAAATACATACATTGTTATTTTGGGTTAAGTGTCATGATGGACATTCCTTTAATGTAATTCTCTAAACTCTAAGTTGTGTGGCAAACAGTTTGGACCCTGATGAGGTGCTGTGTTACTCGGCGTCTAACCTGTTTGCAAAGATAATTACATTGCAACAAACCCTTGGGGAAAAAAATAACGCAACATACACGTATGAGACAAAACGTCGTCCTGCAAGCATCATTCTAGACAATATATACCATCTTTCCTCTGCGATGCAATATCTATTTGATGTAGCAGTGACAGTTAACCAAGTTCAATATTGTTTTAGTAATAATAGTGCATCACAATGTTTTAAAAGCAGGTACGTTACTGGGATATTATGCTGTAGTTTGCCAACGTCATAATAATATGTTAACCCTTTCCCCCATATAAAAGCCTTAATAGTTTCCACGCATTTACAAAAGAGGTAGACCCAGATCAGATGGCTCCTATGGGATATTATATAGATCTGATTCTACGGCGTTTGTTAAACCCAAACATTTCTTTGACACATTTACATTATAAACGTTCAGCAACAAATGTTGTCATTATTTTTAGATGAATATTCAACTAGGAAAGAGTTAAAGGAACAACACTACGTTGACTTACTGTAAGTAAGACATAAATGGCACGGTTTGTAATACTCTCATAAATCCACAAAAATATCGATTTATAAACAACATTATAAAACTACAAACTCTATGCACACATAAATGTGTATCGAACTATATATGTGAATACATATAGCATTGTCACACATATAAACTTGAGGCTCAGTATAATTTCCGTTTCTTGTGTTATGATGATGACTTTATTTCACAAAGGAGTCAGTGAAGTTTTCATCCCATTTATCTTTCATTACCCTGCTAGCGTTTACCTTCTTAAACATTAATGAGATAATCTTTCGCTCAGCAGTTGGTATAGTACAGAAGATTAGAACTGTATTCAACGATAGAGTGGAAGTTTGTAGATACTTCCATTTGCTTATTACCAATGCTTTATAAAGTTTTATCGTTGGCTGCGTTAGTAACTATATCTCATGTGCATGACTTTGATACTTAGCCCTTTACTCCATAAATACATATTTGCAAAGATAGTAGACACAGACCAGATGGTTCCTACACGAGCCGTCTGATCAGGGTCTGCCCTGTTTGCGTATGGAGTAATATGGAATCTTAAGTATTCTAAAGTTTCCTCTTTGGAAAACATTTCATTTGTTAAAATGCCATTTTAAGAATTGATCTAATTAATATTCATGATGTTATTATTTCTTACATGAATATTCATAGAGTAATATGTTAAGCCTTTATATGCATTTACAACTGGATATTTAGTAAAAATTAATTGCACAACAATTGCCAAAATATTTTTGTCGCAATTGTTACTACATGCATGCAATATGTAAGTTTTATCATCGTGTTCAATTCATCTGGTTGAAATGTAGTATGTATGAAGTTAAAAGCATTTAGAAAGCCTTGATATTAAGACCAAATTGGTAGTATTTCTACAAAGATTTATCCAATGGTTTTGAAAACATACGCATACAAAATTATGACTAACTTCAAAATAATATGTTGAAAACTGATTATTCACATCGTAAACTGTACTATTTATGGCGATATGAAATGCCATTGTTTCTTTTGTCCATGATTACGATTTGTATGATACATTTATATTTAGAATTTGTTAGCTTTTTATCTTTTTTATTATCAGAACCAATACATGTTTGATGGCTGTACTTTCATACATCCTTTATAAAACAAAGCACTAAATGTGAAAGTTCTGCCATCCCTTTACTCCATTGATACATCCTTAAGATCGTTGCAAACAGAGTGGACCCAGACCAGACGGCTTATGTAGAAATTGTCTGATGAGGGTCTGCTCTGTTTGCTTGTGTGAATCTATATATATCTTATTCTACAGTTTATGCCATGACCTAACATTTCTGCGTTCTTATGTCATGTAAAAATGACTTTTTAAATTGACTAATTGATATTTATGACGTCATTATTTCTTGGAGTAAAGGGTTAACCGTGTCAAGGTTAAGAATATGAGCAATCGAAATCTGTCTGATACATGTATGTGTTTAAATGGTTTGTTTAACGTATCAACTGTTTCTACGGAGATATTATATCTATTGAAACCTCAATACATTGCACGAGTAAGTAATGACTCTGAAAACTAATTCAGATGGAACAGAGCACATATACATTGTACCTTAATTACGGTAACTCTTTGGACACCAAATCCCACAACACTACCTGTATAGCTGAATAATCCAATTTAGAACCATTTTGTTAACTTTAACACTGGTAATTGTATTTTCTTGCGATTGATCTTTTAAATGTCGCAGTAGAAGTGTTTCAAATTGTTTTCCCGTACTTTTAAATTATGACGTCATTTACATGATGACGTCGCTTGTTTACTTCTAATAACGTTCATTTTCAAATCATTTTCATTTTGGCATACATCGTTACGCATGTTGTGGTGTTGTCTGGAGGGGGAATTTTATTTACATTTTGACTTCGGTGAAAGTGGGATAAGGACGAGGTTGGGTACCCATAAACCAGGTTCAAGTCCCCCAGTAGCCAATTTTTTTATTGCTTTTGGCTGCTGACCGTTCCAAGGCGGCACTCCTGCTTTCACCCTACGGTCAATTTTGTTTTTTAATATGCTTAATGTTTAATGTGTTTCGTCTTGATATGCGTCCTGTTTTGTTTTGTCTTGTGGCTTTATCGTTTCTCGTTAGATGGTGTTTGATGCGGTGTCATTCCGTGTGTGGCTCTCCCTGTTTGACTATTTTTCCATATTTGACAAACATAGCATCAAACAGTCTAGACAATGATCCTGAAGGAGCCGTTTGATCTGGGTCTGCACTCTTTTGCATAATTTCGCCCGAATACTTACAATAGTTATAGTATGAATGTACCGCCTGATTTCTATGCTACATTATTTGTACAAGAACATGTACAAGTACATTTTTGCACTCAAAGTTTGGTCAGAGCAAGTTAAGATATATGATATTGGCAGGCAGAATTCAATTAATTTGGAGCTGGAAGTTTCACGCATAATTCAAGATAAGAAATGAGTCCCTTGGAATATGCTTAAACCTTTAAATGCCCAGTTTTTCAAGTAGAATGGTCCATCCATTAATGTCCAGTTATGGTGCCTGAGTAGTATAAGGGTAAAGTATGTGCGAGTGTTTTGAATGACAAATGGTGGAGACCCTGATCAGAGGGCTCCTCTATGAGCCCCTTGATCTAGGTCTACAGATTATTCGTTTCATGTATTGACAGAGTTCAATATGCCCGCACAGATCATGTATCGCAGGGCACATCAAATCGAAATTTAACTTCTAGTAAACAGAGAGGACCAGGAAATCACGCGCCTGTCGTAGTTTCTATTTCATATGGCATATAAATCATTCCAAACATAATTAAACCAAAATCACACTAGTTCTCCGATTCCAGCTGAAATCGAATCTAGCTCATAAAATCGAGTGACATGAATGTGTTTTATTGGGTCGCCATGAACGGTAATCCTTTATTTTTATTTTGTTTTTGGAAAAGTCTATAGGAGGAGAAATCATACACTGAGTACAAAGACCATATGGTTGATGTCTGAAATACAAATATATTAAAATCTTTTTTGTTCATGACTGTTTGCTTGTCTTTAAGTTCAACAGGATTTTATAATACACAAAAAAGCAATTACAAAAGCAATACAAAACAATCGCAAACGCAATGAAATCAGCGGGCAAACAAAATTTGCTAGTCCCTCTGAAGGAATTATTGGGGTAGACTTTCTACATGTACCGCCTTAGTTCAGTAACCATATGTGATGCGGGGTATTGATGTATGTAGGTTGACAAGACCAGGGGATTAAAAATAACCATAATTATTATTTAATTTTGCTGTTAACTTACAAACGTTTTTAGAAATTTATAACAAAATCATGTACATATATGTTACGATGAAAATATGTCAATATGCAGTATTTCCTACCGGTGTGGTATATGCATACATGTACATACATTATGCTGTAACGGTGGATGAAAGAGGAAGTCCCTACAATGAAAGCATATTTTCAATAATGTCATAAAACTTGATATGTGTTATGTTCAATCATTATTATAAAGCCCCTTTAAATTATTGTCAATTTGAACTTATATCGAAAAAATGCCCCTGTGATACAAAAAAACCGCTTTTATCGACACTTATAGTGTTTGTTCTACAACAAAATATTATCGACGTTAGTCGAACAATTACAAGTAACGAAACTAAAACGCGAGCCAAATAAATAATAATACCATTGCCAAATAACATATCAAATACATGAAAGTTGTGTCCTCTTCGGTGTGTACTCGACTGGTTTTCTTGCGATATACTTCTTTTCTATTGCTCCATCATAATAATTAACCGCACGAAATGAAATTTCAGTAACGAGTTATAACGTGAATAAGCAGCCATTTCGTTGTTTAAACTTTAAATAATTATGCGAAATTTAACGACTTTAAAATTCATAACATACGTAAATGATGTTTGTTTGCGCAAATGTCGCAAACTGCGCAAAGGCGGTCGCAAATTAAGAAATTAACTGCTATATACTTGTATTACAATAAATTCAATAAATTCTCTAACCTCATGTCATCAGACTCCAAATCTATAATCAACAGCTTATCTAAATTCTTATATTCTGCATTTAAATTAAGATCAAACAATGAAAATGGATGATGCAATTTGCTCACCATCAATATATTTAGGGCAAGTATAAGAAGAGTTTCCGCTCTTCTTTCTCTGAAAACCATGTATCACATACATATATGTATAATTAACATGTACTTCACAATTTTCACGAATTCGATATTGGCTATATATGTGCTTTATGCAACTTAATGCCAAATAGAATATATGTTATGTTATGTATGTTATGTTATATTACAATATAATAGTATGTTTTAATTTTATCACATACCTATATAACCACGATTACTAATTGTAAACTCATTATTAACTCTTTCGCTGCCAATGCCGGATCTGTGATTACCTATGTAACTCGGCGTCTCATCAGGATCCAAACTGTTTGTTACTGTTACTATGTTTTTGAAATAAAAATGAAGAAAATCAACAAAATGAAAATGTGTAGCAGACGACAAAGTTAGCAGACGACAGAGTTTGGCAGCGAAAGGGTTAATACGTTTACTAATTGCAAAATCAGTATTGATGCGAGGCCCTCGTAGCACGATTAGTATACAGAATATTATTACTAAGCCTTTTAATCACCTTTGGTGCAAATTATATTTACAGTTAATCATTAACATGTACGAATTCCCAGCCTGCTATACATACATGTACATTTATATATACCGGCGGGCGTGGTCGGGTGGTTAACGCGATCGACTACTATACCAGGGGTCCCGGGTTCGATCCCCCGTCGAACCAAGTCCCTCGACGAAACTATAAACCGAGGTCCGATGTATCAGTGGGGATCTAAAAGAATCGATCATAAGAGTATGGCATAGCTTCCGGGATTCTCTGTATTATTTCTCCTCTCTCTGGGACATCCACTTAGCCAATAGTGAGCAGAAACTGGCGTTAATCAACACAACCAACAAACATTTGTTCACAGTTTGCTGTACAAAGATTGCCTTATGCGCACTGCTCTTTACACAGCATGGTGTTGAACCATACTTTCGGCGACTTTGATGCTCTGTATCAACTGTTTTTCTTGTTATAACTATTATTGTTGGGACACATCCATACAAAGATGAATGACGATTGTCTGGCATTTTGGAATATATCCTTGCGACTCTGCTCTGGCGTTAAGGTGCCGTTGTTTTTGTCATCTTATATCTAACGTTGATTGCCAGACAGGTCGAAGCGGGTTCGACTTGTACAGCGAAGCCTCGCTAGTGCGCTCACATAATTTATTAACACATTCCCTCCTAGTGACGCATTTTGGCGCCTCTGAAACCATTGTGATAAATAGAGCAATTGCTCAATAGGAGCAAATGCTCTATTTAGCACAATGGTTTCAAAACTACACACTTCTAAACTTCTCCGTTTCTATAGTTAATGCTCCTTTTCGGTAGATTTATTCGAAGAGATCTTAAAAAAACTAGGAGGGAATAAGTTAACACAGGAGTCTGTTTATAGAGGTGGTTGCTGAATGCAGGGGAAAAGTTAGACAGAAAGCACCTATAGGAGCTTTGTGCATACATCGTGTCCTGCATTAAGCTATCACCTATTAACCATTAATTTATGCAACGAAAGAAAGATTTAATGTATAAACATTCGTTAGACTTACAGACTTATCAGCACCGAGTTTATAAATAAAACCTCTCTATAACGGCCACTAAATTCAATCAAGGATTTTGTGTTAAAGACAGGTGGTTGCTTCAAGCAAGGTGAAAGTAAAACAGAACGCTCCTATAGGAGCGTTCTGTTTTACTTTCACCTTGCTTTATGTAGCCACCTACCCTAAATACCAACTAATTAGCACAATTTAGTGGCCGTTATAGAGAGGTTCTACTGTACTCCTCATCCCGATATTCGCGTCCTGGCTCTTATTTCCAAACATATAGGCTCCCGATCAGACGCAGAGTAACTCGACGCTTCATCCGGATTACAAGCTTTTAACATTGAGTCAATATTTTCTCAAAATCTGGATTGAAGTGAAAGTAGTAGAACATTCACAATATCCAAATTTGCGCTTACAATATTTTTTCATAGTGAGGTAAGGCTTAATATAAAACATGTATTGAGTCTATGTCACATGGTGAAAGACAGTTGTCAGACGTTAGCTCACCCAGCAAGCCTTTGCTATTCGTAAGTTTTAATTAACGAAATAATGCGAGATTACATGTTCCCAAGAGTTAGACCTGTTTGATGAATTAGTCTAGGATAAATTGCAATCAACGGAAAGGTAATGAAAGAAAGTGGCATGTACAAGTTATATATAATGGAAATCAAAGCAAATCATAAGATGAGGAATGTACTCGAAATCACAGCAAATGGTAAGATGTGGATGTACAAATTATATGTACTCGAAATCACAGCAAATGATAAGATGGGAAGGTACAAATTATGTTTACTCGAAATCACAGCAAATGATAAGATGGTGATGTAGTTTAAAGAATAAGAATATGCGAGGAAATGCTTCCTTAATCAAAGTCTTTCATCAGTGTAATTTATCATGTGCAAACTTCAAGATATGACACCGGAATGTCGCGAAGAGAACATACATGTTCAATATCTACTATGCTGCCTGTATCAGTTTGATTTACTGGTGTAATAAGTGTTGTTAACTGCAGCAAACTGCGAATATTTACCCTTACCCCGCTGTTAAGAAATAATGTCAACTCAAATCGTATTTAAACAAGGTACAGTAAAACCTCTCTAAAGCGGTCACTAAATTGTGTTAATTAGTTGTATTTAGGGCAGGTGATTGATTGAAGCAAGGTGACAGTAAAACAGAACGCTCCTATAGGAGCGTTTTGTTTTACGTTCACCTTGTTTTACATGTAAGTAGTCACCTGCCTTTAACACAAAATACTGATGTAATTTAGTGGCCGTTAAAGAAAGGTTTTACTTTTCAGTGCTGACTACAGAAGAACCTGCCTTAACCAACCATGAAAAACATCACTAATTAAGGGTTTCTAATGCAGGTGGTAGCTTAATGCAGGTCAAACATTACTTTTGACCTGCATTAAGAAACCACTTGCTTTTAAGAATCCTACGTTCAACAAATGAATGGCCACTTAAAACAGGTTCAACTTCAAACAGCTTAGATCATGACGAGACGCCGAGCTATTTGTCGTGTCCTCTGAGCCCAATATTTTTGCGAATGCGAGCTATTCGTCGTGTCCTCTGAGCCCAATATGTTTGCAAATGAGAGCTATTCGTCGTGTTCTCTGAGCCCAATATGTTTGCAAATGCGAGCTATTCGTCGTGTCCTCTGAGCCCAGTCAGGTCACAAGCATGATAAGGGTTAAACATGAACTACTTCGGCGCCAAAATTCTAATTGTCGTCTGCAAAACAATTTTGTTAAATCATTTGGTAAAATAAGGAACTGAGATAAATACATGGAAATTTCAAAGGAATGAAGCACATATATAGAAAGAGAGTTTGAGACAAAAAGTGAAGTCCCTGATCAGACGCCGCCTTGAAAAGGTTATGTTAGCACCTGTATGGAAAATCCCCTATTTGGCTTCTATTGAGAGGTTTGTTTTAAAACGTTTTAACCCATTTGTGCCCACTATACCTTAAAAAGGACATACGCAAATGATGTAGACCCAGATCAGAGGGATCTTGAAGGAGCCCTCTGATTAGGGTCTGCACTGATTGCTGAACCGATTTATGTCAATGGCTTATACCAGCAAATATTTTGTTTGCCATGCCCCTCAACATGACAAATGGATGGCTTCCAAAGTAAGTTATGGACGGGGTTTCCTTATACTATATGGGAATAAATGGGATACATGGGTTAAAGCAACAAAGCCGTCAATATGGTTCCATAACATATTTGAAATAGACAGGGGTTTCTACGCAGACGTTTCCATCAATACGTGGACATCCCGAAGCAACTCAATGCCGTTTAGGACTTTCCGGTAAGGAGTATTGGCTCCCTCGTAAATATAGTGAGGTCGGTTTTGAAAATAATAATTACAATACACATTATATGTAGCGAGGAACGTACAAGCTTAATTTTATGAATAATGTATAGAGCTGGGTTTATATTATAGCCTAAAGTTTGAGTGTAATTAAGGTAATATCAGTTTTACAGGTGTACACAGTCATGTAGCTTTTAGTGTAGCCTAGGTGTTTTAGACACGGATTTATATGAGGCACAAATGTCCTTTTCCACAGTTTCATCTTTGAAACTATTCTATACATAGGAAACAGTTGTATACATACCACTTCTTAATTTGAAATTTCCAATAAATTGAATGTCATTTCTCTTGAAATAAACCAGATATTAACCCTTATTTTGCTATTCGCAACCCGACATGGATTAGCAAACAGCTTGGATCCAGATTAACTCTGCGTCTCATCATGATCGAAGCTGTTCAACAGTCGATCAACAGTTTCCCAAACGCTTGCACGAATCACAAGTATAGTTGAACTTCGATATCTCGAACTCCAAGGGACTATACAAATTAGTTCGAGATATCAGAATTTCGAGTTATCGATTTCTAATCTGGACAATTTCTTGAGTTGACAGCTTAACGCATGTGTAAAGTCTTTACAGCATGACTTTACACCTGCATTAAGCTGTCACATATGTTTCTAGACATCCGTAGTGATACATTTAAGAGCAATTCTCTATTGTAAGTTTTGGAAGGACCGAACGTTTTGTTCGAGTTATCCCGAAGTTCGAGTTATCCGAGTTCGAGATATCGAAGTTCAACTGTAATTAAAAATGCATATTTTTTCAGCACGGTAAGGGTTAAAATGATTTCGCATTATTTCTTAAAACACGGAAGTGACGCACATGTGTTCCCTGTATCTATAGTCTACACCATTATACGATACCACATAGACTATGGCATTTTACCCCTTTACTCCATGAATGTTCATGTAAAATATAATGACATCATAAATAATAATTAGATCAATTGTTTAAGTAGGACAGGGGCATAGGTATATTTGGCCATGCCAGAAACCGTTACATGTATTACATAATCTGCCTTGTGGGAGTGCCGTAAATCGCAAAATGCTTTTATGCAAATAATCAATCTTTAGCCAGAAATGCTCATTTAAGCGTTAGCCAATCGTAGCGTTCTATGTGCGCCGTCCGTTGTATTACTACGCTGTTTGTAAGCAATGACCGAAACAGCCATCGGCTATATTGCCTGTTTCATTTTCTATGGCAGTTTTAAGGCTCATGTGATAAAAAGAATCTTACATTCGTGTTCATTACAAATTGTTTTCATGAAACTCGTTTATTATAATGAATATGACACTCGCTAAAGCTCGTGTCATATTATTATAAAATAAAACTCGTTTCATAAAAAAATTAGTAATGAACACTCATGTTGTAAGATCCTCTATGAATCATATATTTATTATATCACAAGCAAATAGATCAGACGGTTCCTATAGAAGCCGTCTGGTCTGGAACTATTGTGTTTGCAAAGACGTAGAAAGGCGTATTTATGGAATAAAGGGTTAAAGTAGCTGATGATTTGTAAAAGCGAATATATATTAGAAATCACATATCGTTATTGTTTCTTCCAATTGATGTCGGGAATAATTGGTTACGATTATTTTCTCCACTGTATTACTTCCCTGTTATTATTTTTGTCAGAAGTTTTAATTTAGTTTATATGTATGAAATTTAATTTAAGGAGAATGCCAATTAATTAGGAATGATGAACAGTCCGTGCCTCGAGAATCTGAAATCTAATCTGTCAGTGTGGTGATTATTTTGCTGGGAATGTCAACTGTCTTATTGGCGTGGTTTAAAGACAAATGATCAAATCAGTGAGGTACAATATTACTAAATACTAACTCTTACACCACTGTGAAACAAACATGCCTGCTCAAAGTTGGAGCTGCTGCAATTTCGATTACTTTCGATTTCAAAAACACTCAGGGAAACTGTTAATCGATTTTTAAAGTCACTCTTTCGTCAATTTTCAAACGTTATCTTAAACACACTAGTAATTATCATCATCATCATCATCATCTCAATATCATCATCATCATCATCATTAATTTCTTGCCGTCATTCTTATTATACTTATTTTTACAATTATTATCATAAGCATTACGAGTACTGCTACAACAATTACCACTCTTAATACTACCTTAAATCATTGTTTTGGTCATTACTTAGTTAACAAATATGGGGTCTATAACAGTAGACAGTTGCTGAATGCAGAATGAAAATAAGGCAGGAAGCTGCTAAGGGTTTTTCCCCAAAGCGTTCATCCTGCACTTACCATAACTTACCTTCAAGGCCAAACCTTAGACTTATTTTTGGATCGCCGTAGAAATACTTTACAGAACATTCATTATCATAATTTAGGGTTAAACTAATACTTAAAAATCAATCTAAAGACAACTGACATCAATGCAAACATTTTAAGATGAAGAACAGCTCCCGAAATGTAAAAAACTTATATGTTTAACTTAAACGGACGTATAACAACCATGTAACAATTATGTTTGACTCACCATTCCCTAGACGTATAACAACCATATAACTATTGTGTTTTACTCACCATTCCATAGACGTATAACAACCATGTAACTATTGTGTTTTACTCACCATCCCATAAACGTAAATATAAAATAAAAATGTGTACCATTCCTTAGCGTCAATAACAACCATGGAACTATTCATGATTTTCGCACCATACCCTACACGTATAATAACCATGTACCTATTATATTTTACCCACCATTCCTTAGCGTGAAATAACCATGGAACGTTTCATGACTTACGCACCATACCCTAGACGTATAACAACCATGTAACAATTGCTTTACTCACTATTCCCTAGACGTATAACAACCATGTAACTATTTTACTCGCCATGCCCTAGACGTATAGCAACAATGTAACTATTACGTTGTACTCATCATTCCCTAGACGTATAACAGCCGTGGAACTATTATGTTTTACTCAACATTCCCTAGACGTATAACAATCATGTAAATATTATGTTTTACTCACCATTCCCTAGACGTATAACAATCATGTAACTATTATGTTTGACTCACCATTCCCTAGACGCATAACAATCATGTAACTATTATGTTTTACTCACCATTCACTAGACGTATAACAACCATGGAACTATTCATGTTTACTCACTCTTCCTTAGCGTAAAATAACAATAGAACTGTTCACTGATTTACCTACGCATATTTTACTTACCATTCTTAGCAAAACAAGGTGTATCACTTGGTCACTGTATAAATGCCAGACACTAGGTTATAATTTAGCTTTAAATGCTATCAGTTAAAGAATGTATAATCTAGTGGTGGATTCAAGCTCGGGGTTTGTCGTATGAAACGCGAAAGCATTTCTATAAAAAAAAAGGTCGTCCTGCCACTTTAAAGCAGTTTAAATATAAACTATTTATTCATTCCAGTTAAAGTATTTAATTAAAATCATTTCTATTGTAAAATAAAGTTAGTGATTCAATCATGCGGTTCCTTCCGGTTAATGATTTGATATATATTGTATATCTTTTGTATATCTTTAATTGACTGGATAGACAATCATGCGGTTCCTTCCGGCTAGTGATTTCATATCTATTGTATATCTTCCATTGCCTGGATAGATAATCATGCGGTTCGTTCCGGTTAGCGATTCCATTCATGTCAAGCGCTTTTGAACGCACATATCCTGTCTGAAAAGAGCGCTACATAAATGTGGTATACTACTACACTACTACTAAGTACTACTAATAATAAAGCTATGTTGTTTAATAATTTTACGAAAAAACAAGTAAGTCAAAATTGTAATTTAAAAGTATAACCAAAAACGAAATAACAATTGTGAATTAACTTTATTCGCTACCAAATGCGAATGCAGAAACAAATTTTGACAGCGAAAAAGTTAATTACGTTAACGATTGTATGAAAGATGATCGGTAAACTACATACTTTGACATATGAACAAATGCGCTCTATCCACGTAAGTGTCGATAGTCAGTGTGGTATGTGTCTGTGATTTCTGACAGCTGTAGTCATCAACTCGATCAGCATAGAGTCAATCAATATCAATTACATTGATATATGTCAGAGCGACCTTCTTTCAGTGAGGATTTTTCTGTATGTACATCTACAAGTGCTACTCGGTTAACCCATTTGCTCCAAGTGGATTCTTCCATGCTTATATATTGGATTAGTCTATCTTTTTTCTAAGGGATGTCTGGTTTAAATTTTCATTTTTGTTTTGTTTTATATTGAATTTCCTATCAGCAAACAGTGTAGACGCTGATAAGACGTCGCGTCTGAGGCGTCTGATCAGAGTCTACACTGTTTGCCTACGTCCCATATATTGGATCGTTGGAGCAAATTGGTTAAGGTTCAGTGCAAAGCGTTCGCTTACCGACAGATGACTCAAAAGGAAGGTGGTGGCTTAATACAGTGGAGGGGTAATGAAAGAAAACTACATTTCGTTTCTGTTGTCATTACTTTTGTCCTGCAGTAACATACAACCTGTTTAAAACAGGCAATATGTTACTGCAAGACAAACGTAATGCAATGGTCAAGACGTTTTTAAATGGTAGCCTAAGCCTCCAGGTACAATGTACCTTGCCAAAACCTTACTTTTGCAGAATTACACAATAGTATTATACATAAGCCAGCAAACCTGTTAAAATGTGGGTATTGAATGGTTGGAAACAGACCAACACCTTAATTATGTTTGTGTTTTGTTTCGAAAACGTATGGTACAATACCATTTTACTACTTTAACCTTGCTATACATTATTTCATCTTTTCTCGTTTCTAGTATAATTTTTCTTTACTTGCTGAAATTAAAGGGCTTAAGTTTCCACGTATCTTGTACACGTCCTCTGTATGGGATGGGAAATCTTCAAACACACTCCATTTTCGGTGTGCATTAAATCTATATTGGACTGACTGGGCCAGAGACAATGGATCACTCACGGTATTTCGGAGGAGTATTCAGTCATTAGCCGTGTGATTTACGACAATGGCCAACCTTTCCATTGCAGGAAACGTAACAGATACTACAGATTAAACAATTGAAGTTTCTTGAAATGTAACGATATGCGTATTTCATCATATACGTACGTATGCCAACCAAATTCTACAGGAATGTCAATGGTGCAAGGTTTAGTCTTGCTATATACAGCAACAATAACTTTTAGTACATTCGGCTACATAATTTAGACATGCATGGCATTTAAGATTAGTCTCTTAGAAAGCAGTTTAGCGGTCTGTATGAAGGATGGAGGAATGTTATGTGTCTGCTAAAATACAGAACAGACAAAAACAAAATGACTGAAGTTGTTTTGATTGAAAAATTAAATTGTAGATTACATAATAAATGAATTTGTCAAATGAGAAATTCCCATAGTTATCTGAGTTTAGTTCAATTCTGTTGACGGGAAACTGTAAGGGGCCGATCATGAAAGCATTTGCAGATCATGTGGATACAGGTCAGTCACCAAGACGACTGCCTCTTCAGGATCCTAAATTAATTGGCGTTCTGTGCCTTTGATACAAAGAATGAAACTCCTACTTTACAGATTCAAGTAGAAGACATCTTTCTGTATGCTTATAATATCTTATTTTAGGTGCATTTCCTGCAACAGATGAATTGTATGTATTAACAACATAATGATTCGAAATCTCGATGTAGCCTTTGGAAATATTTCGTCAGCAAATAATGTAGACCGTGGCCCTATATTGCCCATGTCCCTCTTAATGATAACTAGGCACACATTTGTTAACCCTTTCCCTCATACGTATAAACGACTTTTCACGCATTTGCAAATAGAGTAGACCCAGTTCCGACGGTTCTCATAGGAGCCGTTTGATCAGGGTCTGTTCTGTTTGCTAATGGAATTTAAAAGATCTGTTTCTTGACTTTACCTGCAGGTGCTCTGACTTCAGCAAAGTCATTGAGTACATATTTGACGGATTGTCACAGTTATTATGCTATGTTTTACATGTTGTCCTGTGTTCACCGTCGTCTATGTTGTGGGTAAGTCCAGCGGGGATACCTTTATTTACAAATTTTGTAAAGCTAGGGTGACTTTGAGAGAAGTGTGAGGTTAGGACGTCCGTAAACCGGTTTAAACCCCCAGTGGTGTTTTTGCTGCTGACCGTGCCAAGGCGGTACTCTCTTTGTCACCCTTCCTTTTGTTTGCATTGCGTCTTTGTGCTTGTGGTTTGTTCATGTTGTGGAACGTTTGTCCCTGGTTCTTGTGTGTCTTTTGGTGTTTTCTGTGTTCATTTCGTGTGTGTGCGTGTGCGTTTGGGTGTGTGGTTGTGTGTGTGTGTGTCATGCTGTCTATCGGTGTTTTGGTGGTGGTTGCGTCTTGCATGTGGCTTTGCCTGCTTGACTTTACTACTTTTCCATTTCTAAAATGGTTGCACTGTTCCATCTTCCATATTTCATTATAGCTATTTTTACCATGGATAATTGGTAGGTATTGAAATTTAGAAGAAACATGGAACAGGGAAAGGGTTAAAGGATATGCTAAGGTAGTCGTATTCTTCTAACCCAGACAGTTGAATCATGTCAGATGTATTTGCAGTTATTTTTTCTTCATGCCTTCGGGGTAAAACCTCCTTTATGTAAATCAAACAAAATACAAGTTGACAAGTCTTCCTCGAATATGAGTACAATACTTGTTATTCTTGCCTAAACAAACAAGCTTTTATTATCTCTCTTAAATTCATATCCTTTGTGACATAGGCACACACGTTGGCAATTATTGTTTTGCTTTCATCTGGTAGGAAGAAAATAAAAATAAATCCAAAATTAAATGCATACGTTTCTTATCGTCAATCTAGATATACTCTGTCTGTAAAGGGTTGTGTCTTTTTAAGTAGGTAGACAGCTAATATAAACTATTGTATATTTCCGAGAAATTTAATATTTTAATTTCAGTACATCAACTCTTTCGGTGCCAATGAAACAGCTATACAAGCAGTTTGGATCTAGATGAGACACCGAGTCTCGTTAGGATTTAAACCTTTTTTACTGTGACAAGTCTATATCCTTAAATGAAACAGCATATAAATATAATAAATAATTATACGAATATGATAATTTAGTTTACCATGATTATTTCAATGAATAGAAACGACGAGTAAAAGTGAGGTCCAACGCTTAATTTTGGTAGGAATAAGATAAAAAAAAGCAAATTTTAATGTATACTTTATTATCTCTGTTTGGTTAATCTATATATATAATCGGTCTGTATAGAATTTTGACACATTAACAAAGAGTTCCACAAACGAAATAATCAAATATTCAATGTCGGTATCCACATTCATTCCTCCAGTCTGCAAACGCCCTGCAGAACAAGTCGAAGGACCAGCTATGGGCGTCTCCCTTTGCCTCCAAACTACTTTTAAGTTAAGTTAACTTAACCCTTCGCTTGCTATTCACGTCAATATACGTACCTGTAAATAGTGAAGACACAGATGAGACAGCTCCTGCAGGAGCTGTCTCATCAGGGTCTGCACTATTTACAAATTGATTGTACAACCAGTGCACTCCACAGTAGTGATTGCACAGCGAAATACTTGTACACAGTGAAGATATATGGAATTATACAACAGGGCATGGGTAAAGAAAGAGAAATGTATTTTAGAATTCAGCAAGCGAAGGGTTAAAGGAAAAAGAGCTCGCAGATAAGGCTTCTCCCGGGAACCCTCCCGCTTCCGGTCTGGGTTTCTGGAATATCCCTAAGGTCCCGGCTGCTAAACGTAAGCCTCTTACGGGACAATACGGCTTAATATCACTCAGGACCCTTGGACCCTCTCTATTATAGAGAAAGGCTATCGTATCCCTCTGGGTCCACAGCCTCCTCTCTCCGGGATCCCTATTCATCTGTCGTCGGATCACGCGAATATGCAAGATGCATTGCCTTCGCTTCTCGCAAAAGGGGCGGTAGAAAGGGTAGTGGACGAGAATTCGGTGGGCTTTAACAGCCGTCTCTTTCTTGTTACAAAGAAAAACGACGCCTTCGACCTATCATCGACCTATCTACTCTCAACAAGTATGTAGAGGTCGAACATTTCAAAATGGAGACTCTCGCTTCCATTCGGCTGGCTATCAAACCAGGCCAATGGGATGTCTCAATGGAGCTATTGGACGGCTTATTTCGTGTACCGGTTCACCCGGCAGACTAACACCTCCTGCCAGGTCCGGGCTCTGCCCTTTGGCCTCTGTACGGCCCAAGATTTTTCACCAAACTCATGGGTGTCGTAGCAGCCTATCTCTGGGGGTGGAGTCACTCTGATTCAGTATTTCGACGATTGGTCGCTTCACCAACTCATTCGTCAGTCCCTTCTTCTCGACATCAGCTACCGCCGGAAGGTCGTGTATCAGATGGGGCTTGTTCTGAACCCGGAGAAATCGGATCTGTTATAAACCGTGGAGATAAGGCGATAAGAAGTTCTCATTTATGGTTTGCTCCAACAGTCAACAGAAAAAAGAGAGAGAATAGGAGAGAGAAAGGGGAGAGAGAGAAAGACAGCAGCGAGAGACACAGAGAGAGACCAAGAGAGAAAGACAGAGTGGGGAGAGACAGAGACATGGAGAGAGAGAGAGAGAGAGAGAGAGAGAGAGAGAGAGAGAGAGAGAGAGAGGGGGGGTTCTACTGAATAACTTTAAATGCTGTTAAATAAGGCTATTGGAAACATAATCAAATATGCACTTTCAATAACTTAAGAGAGATATTCCAGCAATTGACCCTTTTCTGTACATAATATTTTTACATATTCAAATGTACAAAATATTTCCTTTTCTGAACTCATCTCCATAAAAGATGTTTAACTTTAGTTGCACACCTGTCTCCTTTACTTATGTTTTTTTTTTTCATGATTTTTTTTCTTTGTTTTTATTCATGATTTGGAAATAAGTATTAATTTATTAGCTTAATATATTGATATCTCTGTTTCAGTCTGTATCAAGTTCCGTACATATTTACTAAAATAAGCTCAGATAAGAAGAACAGCTCACTTAAGTGTGTTTATTTTTACATCTCATTAATATTCATAAATATGACATTAATATTCATGAACAAATTAAACATGTACACTGAGTAATGGTCCTCTGCTCTTGTTTCTTGTTTTCTTTGGTATTTTACGTAAAATAAATAATAGAAATATAGTATACTCAAAACAATACTAAATACAATGCTCATTCAAAATTGCTCATTCATATATTTACGTAATATGCAAATTAGCTTAAATATACATGCTTTACAGAAATATTACCTGCATCAAAGATGATTTATTTGCTTTGTATGATCAAATAAAACATTTAACCCCGAATTCTATAACTCTTGTGCATTAATAGGTCTCTCAGACTAAACCAAACTCTTTTTCTAAAAAAACGAGGAGTTGTTTACTTTCTCATTAATAATCATTAGAACACATTTATGAATAATAATAACATTACATATCATATTCAAGCTATATTTCTCTGCTTTACTTTGGTTATTGTGTTTAGTCCTTCTATTGCTTCTTAAAGCAAAGTTATGACGCATTTTCTTAACCAAGGTAGTTTCGAAAAGTATCTAGTGTTACCAAGAAAACCGTTAAAAAAACTTAGCTGGGACAAACATTTTTTTTATTTATTATTTTTGTTTTGGGGTGGGGGTGCTCAAAATGTGTTCTGGTGATCCCAACGAACAATTTAGTACCCTTGAAATATAGTCTAGGTGGGGAGGGGTGCTAAAGGTAAATGATATTAGTCATCATGTTAAGAACTGATATCACAGAATTTCATAGCTCTACGTGTACATATCAAGAAAAGTTAATATTGTTATTTCTTTATTATTCAAATTATATAATTAAGCTCCGGCGAAAGTAAGTATTTGTGTGAAGTATTGTGATGCTATGTTAAATGTTAATGATATGCATGTATTACACCAGAATTACAACGACGACAGCGATTGAGACTACAGCGCCAACGATAAAATCAAGGATACTGCAATATCTTGACTTTCCTTCTTTAAATGTAGACGCACTTAAAAGGCCTAGACGCTAATTCTGTATGTGATGCATTTCTATTAGGATTGATGATAACCATATGTCGGTAGAGCAAAGAAATCTGACCTTGTATGCTTCACAAGGCATAGAATTGGTATCCCATGAGATTTTGATGAAGAGCACGAGTCATTCAAGTAATTACAAAATGCTTCTAACATTGATGATGGATGAGTATTTGGTCAGAGACATGTCACCAGTGACATTTAATCAATTTAGGATCATATTTTCATGACGGTATATAGAAGAATTGGCTGCGGTTTTGAAGAGGAATTTTAAAAAAAAGTGTAGCTGAATACTTAAGAAGTGATAGTTTTACAGTGTACAATCTAACTCTTTACTCCATAAATGCGCATTTCGACGCCTTTGCTAAACGGAAAAGACTCAGACGTAGGGTGTGCTCTGTTTACTGAAAAACATACCGATGGAATAATGATGTCATTCCACAATTTCTGCCATGGTCAAAATTTCTTGCGTTCATGTGCTACTATAAACATAATCTAATCCATATCAATGGTGTCAATATTTCCTACATGAATATCAGTTGCATCAAATTGTATCTGAAAATGGAAATATACAATTTCATTAATCAGATGATATCAACACCTTCTTAAATACAATCTATTTCATTTAAGAATAAATACACTGTACGGTAGCACTGCACGCCTAAAATCCGCGGTGTTTTTAATATGGCGGACGTAACATGTCGACGAGGTAAGTGTCATTTGTTTTTCGTCTTAACGTATTTAATACGGCATCCCCTATACTAAATTTAAAATGAAATGGAATACTTTCAGACCGTAAATCAACGGCTACTAATCATTTTGGTCGCATCAAACCTTCGTTCTAAAATCTGTAATCAAACACGAGGTGTTGAGAATTTGAAAATTGAAGCAAGAAAACTTAACAACAAAACTGGCGATTATTCCGCTTTAATGAATGCATCGATAAAATATCTGTCCACTAGTACGGAGACTGTCCAGGTTCTCGCACATGTCCATTATTTCCTCATCAAGACCCGTTTTAGTAGATGTTTGAAAGCTTTTAAATCTTAAATGACGTACGCCACGGAGAAAGCTATTTCTGTACGCAACGGTGATATATAACAAACCCCAAATGTGTACGCCACGGTGCAGTTAAAAAAAGAAATAACCAGCTAACCCGCCTTTCTTTAATTGACATTGACTATTGCCAGTTGTCTAAGTTTTTTTCTTAAGACCCTGAACGCACTGAGATCGAAAAATGACACTTTGGTATTTTTCAGAGAATGCCCATCAACTTGAACTGGTCAAAAAAAGTTTCAAACTTAAGCTTTCAATTTAGATAACACGTTTTTTAAATCGATAAAAATGAAAATTGATTTGAATTTAGAGACGTCACGGAAAGAAATTGCAAAAGATGGCGTGATCCCGGGCACGTTTTCAAAACAAATATGGCTGATCGATGGACCTGTCGTGCTTTCAGCTATGGTTCACATGAGCAACCAGTTACAATCAGAGATTTGCTACTAGACTGTATGCTATGCTTTATACACACCAAGAGGATGTACCACAATATAAGATTATATCAATTCTTCTAGACATAGTACTTAGCTAGAACTTGTCCGCTGGAAAATTCGGAATGTAATGTTTTATTTGTTATTGTTTTTTGTAAAATATCCGGAATTACCTGATAGTTCAGAGTTCTGGATCCAAGTTTACCACTCTGATTGTTTAATTCGAGCTTTTTTAATTTCAGGACTTGATCTGAATGCGTCTTAATTGTATGCCAAAAACAGTCGTCGGAAATAACTTACTACAGAAAATTAATATAACCAAAGCAGTTTAAAGAAACTAGCGCCGGTAGTGTATGCAAAGGCCGGTCTGTTAACAGCTTTACAATTTTTTTTAAGTTTTTCACTTTAAAATGAGTCACACGTAACGCAAAGCCGGATTTCGACATAATAATGAAATGTGATTTAATGTGACGTACTTGGAGCCAGATATTATATGCGCGACTATGAGACAAATCCATTAAAAACTGTGACAAAATGGTCATGTGGTGTTGGTGCAAGATGAGACTCGCACCAGAGAAATTCCGCACGTAAAGAAGTACTGGCGGATGGACGGACAGATAGACAGTACAATCACTATCTATCGGGAACATACAACAATAACATAAAAGCAACAACAAAATAATGAAGAAATGTTTATGTTTCCGCGTTATCCACTTCTGCCATCTTTTAATTTATCATGTACTAAGCACTGTACTGCGCATCCAAAATCTGCAAATTGGAAAATTGATGTCAATATTAACAATATATTACAAAAAAGAATGTCATCTGACTTTTACATAAAAAGAACTTGGGCAACCAGCTGTTGTAACGTTTAGGTGACTGTACGTTATGTAGAAATGCCAGTTACAGACTTTATCTACAGAAGGGATTGTTTCCTTAACTGCATCGCGCTGTACATATTTTTTGTATGTTCCGTATAACCGTGGCGTACAGAAATCGCTTTCTCCGTGGTGTGCTTTGTTTACATTATGCACCGGGGCGTACAGCATGTAATGTTTTTAAAAAGCTTTCAAGCATCCAATAAAATGGGTTTCGACGAAGAAGTAATGGACATCCGTGAGAAACTGGACAGTTTCCGTACTTGTGGAAAGGTATTTTTTTTTTATCAATGCATCCATTAAAGCAAAATAATCGCAATATTTGTTTTGGCGTATAGTGCTATCGTACAGTGAATACGTATTAAATAAATATATTAACATAAGCCCTATCAGATATAAATAACTTCAAAATATGAAACATACGAGATATTTAGTTTACTATACTTAAACGAAAAGAAAAGAACGGTAAAAGTGATGTTTAATGGCTAATTATAACTATGTTAAATGTTGATGTACATACGCTAATACACCGAAAACGTATCAGAAGTAGGACTTTGTCTTATAACCCTTTGCATGCTGGATATGCAAAGCAGAACGGCAATGGTCAATCATTGTCCAACCCATCCCCTCATACTGACGCCCTTTGACGCCTATGAGTCACTTTTATGAAACCATTGTGATAAATAGGGCATTTGCTCCATAGGAGCAAATGCTCTATTTATCACAATGGTTTCAGAACTATACAATTCTAAAATGTTCCTTTTCTCTAGTAAATACTCCTTTTTGGTAGGTTTATTCAAAGAGGTAGGATCTAAAAAAAAGCTTATGAGGTAATGGGTAAATGGTTGAATCTATGCAGTTTAAATGGGTTACATGTGTTTTAAAACAATTAATCCGTTTGCTAAATGCAACAATTCTTAAATACCTCCTCTAGGAACCCTCTGAGCAGAGTCTACAGTTTTAGAAAATGCCAGAACAAAAATTACCTGCTTGCAACGGGTTAATTCGTTTACTCTTTAGAATAGAGAGAAACGAATGTACATGCTGTTACAGAACGGGTAAACGCCGATAATAGAGAGCTCTTAGAATGACAATCTGGTCAGTGTTTGCATTGTTTTACATTCCAAAACACCCAACGGATTAACATTGTTTTTTCTGAATGGACTCTACAGTTATACACCAGTCTGATAAAACATTGGAACTTTAATATTCAACATTAAATGGTTAATTGCCGATCGGTGTGTTGCTTGCTGTTATGTTTTAAAAACTACGTTCCGGTAGATCTACGCAAAGGAACAAGCGTGATTAGAACTGGGATTAGATCCATGTAGCACACTGAGTTTTGTTAAGCACACGGTGCAGATCTTGGCCACATACTGCTTATGTTCCTATTAAGGATCATTATTCAAAAGGTGGTTAAAGAATGTGCTATGGTAGTCTTATGTCTCTAGCCCAGTCAATCGAATACAATAAAACCCCTCTACATTAGTTTAGATACTTTTAGGCAGGTGACTGCTTAATGCGGGGTGAAGGTCATTACACGTATACAGCTCCTAATCGAGCTTTCTGTATGACTTTCACCCTGTACCAAGCTGCCACCTTTCTCGAAGACCGATATTTATACTAAATTTAACGTCCGATTTAGAAGGGGTTTACTGTTTTGTCAAATATATCGTTCCTGAAAAGCTGCCATCGGAAGAAGTAAACCCGCACAAGATCAACATTGAAGCAGATAAAAAAAATTCACAGCGGGGTAAGGGCTAACTTGGTGTGATGATTATCTCTATCTCTATCTATCTCAACCCAACTCGCTCACTCTCTCATCCATCATGTAATCCATATCATCGGCGCTAACTCGCCATAAGCGTCTACAGGATTTTTTTTAAAGCTGGGACCCGATGTCTAAGCTTGAGAATGATTGGTGGATGACAGTCCTGCCCGAAGTCAGCCGTAGCTGTTTGTATACGAATATAGAAGTCTACAACGAGGCAATCATAAGTCATGGCACCAATTTACAACTGTCAGACCATTATTGATCACACTCTATCGTTCTTTTGTTGCCTTGTGTGAGTCATTCAAGAAGAGAATAGCAGAAATATAAAATATTTCACACCTTAAAATTCTGAACTCGGTTTTATCTTTTGGTATTGCCTAATTATTTTCGATAGGATATTCTTTCTTATATTAACGATACATTTGAAGATGTTTCGCTTGTAGGACTTTAATAATCATTGTTTTCTGTTTAAATTGTAGAAAACAATTTTCCGGGGATTTATTGGTTAACGTTGCATGTGCATATTAATTTGAAGCCATATGTTAGCATAACTCCTATATATGTATGGCGTTTTAAACCATTTCAGTGCTTGAAACATACCACGAATATCTTTTGTAAACCGTGTAGACCCAGATGAAAGGGCTCCTAGTGGAACCCTCTGATCAGGGTAGCCAGTTTTGTTCATGTAACACTTCTCTTTTGAGAAATCTCTGAATTTCACTGTAAGCTTGACATTTTTGGAACTTGGAAAAGTCCATTTGAAAGCACTGAAAGGGTTAAACTGTCAAACAGTTCTGTAGTCTTGTTCGTTATACACTAGCTCTTCCGTCGCCAATGTGGCGGACCACGCTCCACAATAAACAACGCAGTCTTAGATCAGATGCCGCCTTTTCTGAGGCTGTTACTCATTTTACCGAAATATTTGAACAAATCTGGGTTGCAAGCGACATTTAGATATTCGATCCCGAAAGAGTTAAACACGGTACGGACATGTACGCACAAACGATGACGATTATTCTCATTGTTTTAAAAACGAATTTTTTTTTGTAAAGTACATGTATGAGTCATGCAGGAAACACCACATACAAACACACAGTCGCCCGAACAGCAGCACGACAAAATATGAACAGCAAATGTACATGCCTATCAAAAGACAAAAATAGACGCACAAACATATAACAAACATAAACTAAGGAAAAGATGGATGTACAGCATTGGAACGGTCTGTGACAAGTGCCACTAGGGGGCTTAAACCGGTTTATGGGCGCTTAGTCTCACGCGTATTCCATCTCCATCCCAAAAGAAAAACAGTATAAATAAACGCATCCTCCCTGCGACTAATCAGCAACAACCGCGATGACAAATACAGTAGTAAATTGCGCGTAAAACGGAAATATATTAAAGTAAAACAAATTAGATCTAGCTATCGCTAGTGTTCTCAATATTTGAGATGCAAACAGAGTAACTGTAGAAAAGTAATAAAGGGTAAAACAAAAACGATGACTGAATAATGTAGGGTGAGAGTTGTGCAGAAAGATCCTTTATGCTCTTTCTGCAGTCCGTTCACCCAGCAATAAGATTTCCCTCTCTAAAAAAAAGCCGGCATTAAGCTAATAATTTGACAGGTGTCTTTAGGAAATATTTGCAGTTATGAAGGACACACTACAGTTTCTGCAATGGCAAATTTCCCCCTGTTTATAATGACGTTATATACCATCAGCAAATTAATATTAATTATAACAGTATTCTTATATGAATATTCATGGAGTAAATGGAATATGGTGCATCTATCCTGTTTTACTTTAAAAGAAGTCATTTTATTATTTAAGGAAATCCCGTCCATATCTTACTTTGAAACCCGTCCAGTGTTCATGTGTAGGGGACACAGCAAACAGAATCTGTGCTTGAATAAGCCATTGCCCTAGATGAGTTCAACAAACTGTGCAGATCCTCCAGGAGCCCTTCGACTGTTTGCCGATGTCATTTTAAGATACAGTAAAACCTATCTATTACGGCCATTAAATTACATTAAATAGTTTGTGCTAAAGGCAGGTGGCTGCTTAAAGCAATGTGAAAGTAAAACAGAACGCTATAGGAGCGTTCTGTTTTACTTTCACCTTGCTTTAAGCAGCCACCTGCCCTAAATACCAACTAATTAACACAATTTAGTGGCCGTTATAGAGAGGTTTTACAGTACACTGGAGACTACTGGGTAAAGTCCTGAAAACAGAATGAACATTTGTTAAAGAAATTGTATTCGCTTACTTTAATACTTTCAAATTTTAAGTGCTGATGAAGTCATTATAACTGTTGAGTTTCAGTCCATTTCATTATTTTGCGAAATTGCTTCACTAGAATGGAAAAAATATTTTGTACGTTTAAATATCCTGGTATGACACAATATGCACAAAGAAAATAAGAAATGGAAATAATTTTGAAATTGACATTCGTTGGACGGTTGATAGCATCTCGCTCTGAAAACGACGTGTGCAAAATGCATTGGTAAATCAAAACCTCATTTTGAATTGGCATGTTATCATGTTTGTATCTTATACTTTGAAAACGACATTAAAACGAAAGCTACGTTCGTCTTCGTAAGGCAACATCGAACAATTGGGTGTACCAGAATTGATGATACTAAACCTTTTGAATGCGGGCCACACATGCACTGGTACTTGCTAACAATTTAGACCCAGATGAAAGGGTTGTGTCTGCTCTGTTTGTTATTTAAATCCTTTAGCAAATATAAGACTTTCATACTGAGTAGTCTTTATAGTTATACACTGATGGGCTATTCCAATATGAACATTCAACATTGGAAGGGTTAAAATAGGTTCCAATGAGTTCTATATTATTAGTAGTAGTAGTTTACCACATTTATATAGCGCTCTTTTCACAAAGGATATGTGCTTTCAAAAGCGTTTCACATGAATAAATTACATGTATAAAACTGAGTATATTCAGTGCATATAGAATATTTACAACAGAAGGCATTTAAGATATAGATATCAATGAGAATAATAAAAGTAGAATTAATTTAAGAATCTCAGTTAACAACCAAATCATTCTTTTCCGTAAGTTTATATACTCGTAAATCTTTGTCACATATACTGTGACTATATTCTATCAGTTCACTCAGATCACCAAATTCTATGTACAGTGCCAGTGCGTCACACAGTTACGACCCAGAACCACCTGGCTTGGGTTAATGTTTGGCATACAACACTACACATAAACAATTGCCTTACACAATTATGTAGGGCATTGGGGTAACAGAATATGTCAATTTTGTAGCTAATGCATAAAATGTACACAATGCAATACAAAATACAAATAAACAACCATTATATACACCCAATACGTAAAAATGGCAAAGGAATAATGCCAGACCAATTGACACTGATTGAGACACACAATGCTGCCTCGAACCGTACAGGTTTGACCTGCCCACTCCCCCTACAATAAATAACCCTGTTCCCTGGTAAACCAAAATAAGGCACTTAGGTTAGCTTAACAGGAATCCATGGCGCTGGTTGGAGCACGGTAACAATGGAAGCAATATATCCGAGATACCAATATGTAAAGGGATGCCCTGTTTGACAACAGTACTCCCATGGCATTGGTAACTGGACCGGGAAGCGTCTAACAGCAAGGGGATTCCCTATAAATCCGTGGAAGATTATGCATGATTTTTTTTCATGTTTGTAATCCATGTGTAGAACACTATCATGTATATTTCAAAGATATATTTTATGTTCGAAAGAGGGAGGGGCGGGGAATCGAAAGTGTCCCTACAGTCACAATATATTGACAGAATCGACACTCCGTGGCTAATGCAGCAGTAATCATAACTATTAGCTATGTTTTCTAACTTGTTCTGGTAAAGCATGTTGAAGAAATGCGTTTTCAGACATCTTTTGAAAGATGCCAGTGAGCTTTGATCTCTGATGTATGACGGTAGAACATTCCAACGTTTTGAAGCTGGGTGTATGAAACTTCTATCAGAATTTACAGGAAGTAGTACATTTTGAATCAAATGTTTAACCCTTTCCTTAATATAAACGCCTTTTCACGCATTTTTGAATGCATGAGCCCTCAGATTAGGGTCTGCTCTGTTTGCTTTCGAAACCATGCATATCTGACCTTACAGTATTAATCTAAGCCAACACTTCCCTTTTAGTACCATATAAATATCAAATTAAAGACTATTCAAAAGGGAAAATGTTAAGTCTACATCAGGAGTCATTTTCACTACGCACAGAACTTCATTTGTATACATTTTCAACCCAGATGAGATGAGGATCGTGACTGTTTGACAGTCATTGAACATGATTCATTTAAAAGTTATTAGTTTCATTTATAAGCGCCTTACATAACCATTAAATTAAATAATATTTCTGAATATTAATGGAATAATAAAGAAAATAATTATTAAAACATATCACTAAAGAAACCATTTTATGGCAAACTGACAAACTCTTGATACTGGTCCATACTGTTTACAAACTTTTGTATAACCGATTCCCACACCCCATTCCCGCATATTGACGCCTTTTGACGCCTCCTCCATAAAATTCATTTTCTGAAACCATTGTGATAAATAGAGCATTTGCTCCTAAGAAGCAAATGCTCTATTTACGAGTATCACAATGATTTCAAAACTACACAATTCTAAAAGTTTCCTTTTCCCTAATAACTGTTCCTTTTTGGTCTATGATGCAATGTGGTAAATGTTAATGTATTATAATTTAGTGTGTCATCTTAATTGGATTTGGTCTGGTTCTGTATTATGATGTTGTAGAACTTCCATGGAAATTCAGTTCATGGTCCTGTTCATTTCAGGTTTATAACTGTATTACACGTACATGTATATGGGTGCCCTGAGCAAAAATTATAACGAGGTTTTCTTTCAGACAGATAGTTAACAATATCGACTCAATAATATCGAAATATATTTTACAACAGCAAATTCTATAACGAGAAATAGGTTGCCGGCGACAAGGTATGTGATATAAAGAAAGCAATTTGGATAACAATATAAAACAATATGTAATAATTCCACAGCAGTTATCCATATATTCACCTATTGTTACTTCATTCTTATAGCATATGTGAATGTGTTGATATCTTCATATGTGTGTGTATCCATATGTTATAAAGTAGCACGACAGATGATGAAAATTTACACACAGCGAAAAAAAGTTTGCATTACATTTGAATAAGCTGGAGTGTTAAATAAACATACAGTACAATCTCTCCTAAGCGGATATTTACTGAACATAGGGTTCTTAAAAAGCAGGTGGTAGCTTAATGTAAGATAAATAGCTCCAATAGGAGCTTTCTGTATTACTTTTGACCTGCATTAAGCTACCACCTGCCCAACACTCATAATAAGACCTCATTTATTAAGTTCTATTGTAGTGAATATACGTTTAAGGTGACCAAGATCATATAGCATTTAATTTAATGACTACTGCGGTACCAATTGGCAAATATTTATAGTATCAAACGGAACATGAAATGGCCAATTCATAAACGAGAAGACCTATCATAGGAGCTTTCTTTAGCATCACAAGGGATATTTAATTGCTGAGGGATGTTTATAATGGATAACCGTATTATCCGACCGTGATAAAGCATATCTTTTCATCGTAAAGGAAACAAATACAATTAGCCGGTGATCTCTATTTCCTTCACAATTGGATTATTTAATTACCTTTGATGTAGCGAGCTCGTTACTTTTAATGTTCTGTCTGAGTGTAAAGCCTTTGGTAAAATCACATCGAGGACTTAGCGCAGAGAAAAAGTGAAACCCATTGGTCCTTTGCGATGTATGCTTAAATGAAGCAGTAATAAGAGTCTTGCCAAGACAACATTGGATCATGGATATAAAGCAATAATGCAATTATTTAAATAACAACCGAACAAAAGGAAAGCATTACAATTTACACTGCTCTTACAATACGCTGTTATACCCCCTTTGCAGTACCGGAAGCTGAAACATAAACCAACTGGAAGGAACGAACTTGAATTTATACAAATTATCGTGAAAATGAATAAATTTCGTAACCAAGTAGTCCATAAATACGAGTTTTAATGCCTTTGCATTTACAGCCGAACCAGATCATACAGCTTCTGTCTCAGCCGTCTGACCAGTACTTACTCTGTTTGGTCATGACACCATATTGATCTGATTCAACACTTATTCTATTGTAAAACTGATTTAATTAATGTTCATGATGTCATTATGTGTTACTTAGATATTCAATTCAATTCTTTATTGCGTAAAATATACATTAGTATGATTAGAGCAAGATCACATAAACATACACAAGCAAAAACATGAATTTCCATGAAGTACAGCGTTAAACTATAATAACACCGCTTTGTTCTTTTCAACTATTTATCGAGCATCGTTTGATTCACTAATTATTTAGCGCAATACTGGTATGGCAATTACGAATACATTTTTATAATAAGCTCTTAACCCTTTACTCCATAAATACGCCTTTCTACGCCTTTGCAAACAGAGAAGACCCAGATCAGACTGCCCCTATATAGGACCCGTCTGATCAGGGTCTGCTCTGTTTGCTTATGATATAATATAAATATGATTCTACAGTTTCTGCCATGGCCAAAATTGCATCTGTCCATGTGCTATTATAACAAATTAAGGTAATTAATATTCATGACGTCATTATTTCTTACATGAATATTCATGGGGAAAGGGTTAAGTTAATATACGACGACCTCATAAAATATCCAGTGAACGTATCAGTACATGATACATATGGACTTTCAATTCAATATACATTTCCTTTCTAAAACCAGAATATTAGATGGGGTTCAGTTGTTTTTTAATGGGCACGAGTGTCTAACAATGTACACATTTGTTTTTGAAATACACATATCAAATAGGAATAATTAAAAATTCTCCTGTTACCTTATTCCCTTTTATTATTTCAGCGCCATATAAATGTTGTCTACAAACATTATCGACATAACCCGACTGTATACTGAACAATATTACTTACTCCTTATAAATACAGCAGGACCTGTCTTAAGCGGCCATCAAAACAGGTCTAATTATGGATCTGTAAGGCCGGTGGTAGCTAAATGCAGGCCAAACGTAATGCAGACACCTCCTGTAGGAGCTTTCTGCAATACGTTTGCCCAGCATTAAGCAACCAGCTACTTGTTTAAGACTGCTGTGTTCAATAAATGAATGGTCATTTAGTACATGTTCTACTGTAGTACATGCTTTAACCCATTACCTCATAGGCTAATTTTAGAACCAACCTCTTTGAAAATATCTACCAAAAAGGAGCCTTAACTGGAGAAAAGGAATATTTTAGAATTTTGTAGTATAAAACCATTGTGATAAATACAGTATTTGCTCCTGCACTATTTATCACAATGGTTTCAGAAAGGGACTTTTACAGAGGCGTCAAAAGGCGTCAATATGGGGGAATGGGTTTGAAAAAAGTAAAAACCGACTTCATACACTGGTTTGTTACGTTGTGTATCGTAACCAAGACATTTCATTTTTACCTAGGATGTATTGAAAACAGAATTGAAAAGTTGCTATTAACGCATCATAAATTACAAACTATTTAATTAACCCATTCCCTCATAGGCTTGTTTTAGATCCAACCACTTTGAATAAATCTACCGAAAAGGAGCATTAATAAGAGAAAAGGCATATTTTAGAATGTTGTAGCTTGAAACCATTGTGAGAAATAGAGCATTTGCGCAAATGCTCTATTTATCACAATGGTTTCAGAAAGGGACTTTCACAGAGGCGTCAAAATGCGTCAATATGAGGGAATGGGTTAAAAAACCGATTTCATACACTCGTTTGTTACTTGGTGTATCGTAACCAAGACATTTCATTTTTACCTAGGATGTATTGAAAACAGAATTGAAAAGTTGCTATTAACGCATCATAAATTACAAACTATTTAATTAGCCCATTCCCGCATATGCTTTTTTTAAGATCCAGCCACTTTGAATAAATCTACCGAAAAGGAGCATTAATAAGAGAAAAGGCAGATTTTAGAATTTTGTAGTTTGAAACCATTGTGAAAAATAGAGCATTTGCTCCTATAGGAGCAAATGCTCTATTTATCACAATGGTTTCAGAAAGGGACTTTTACAGAGGCGTCAAAATGCGTCAATATGGGGGAATGGGTTAGAAAAAAGTAAAAACCGATTTTATACACTCGTTTGTTACTTGGTGTATCGTAACCAGGACATTTCATTTTTACCTAGGGTGTATTGAAAACAGAATTGAAAAGTTGCTAATAAACGCATCATAAATTACAAACTAATTAATCAACCCATTCCCTCATATTAGGTTAAGTTTAGATCCAACTACTTTGAATAAATCTACCGAAAATGAGCATTAATTAGAGAAAAGGCATATCTTAGAATTTTGTAGTTTGAAACCATTGTGAAAAATAGAGCATTTGCTCCTATAGGAGCAAATGCTCTATTTATCACAATGGTTTCAACAGGTGACTTTTACAGAGGTGCAGAAAGGCGTATTCATGAAGGAAAGGGTTAAACTTCTGTATTCTGAGCAAGTATCGTCTGTGTTTTATGCTTCATTTCTAAAAGTACATATTTCTTCCATTTCTTTTTCAAAAACAGTGTCAGAGTGACTAATAATTTAAATCCTGATTTACTCGTTGTCTCTAGCATCTCATTTGGATCCAAGCTGTTTGAAATACAGATCATAGCGGATAGCGGAATAGGAACTAATTTTATTTAAGATGTGCAAATGTAAATAAATGCAACTAGCAATGTAAAGAGGATGGTCATTTATTATAATTAACGTACAATCACTGTGAAGAAAAACAGCTATAAAAGAAATGGAAAATCCTCGACTAAATCGAATTATTTGTTTTGCTTTTAGAATTTCGAAACGTTCCCTTCAAAGCGTTGTTTAATGAGTAGCACAAACGCAGACTCCATCTGACATTTGGTCAGATTTGCCAATCGCTTATGAGACTACCGGCATGACTTAAATTAATGCTTGAATTAATGCGTCTGATTAAATCTGCTACAGCATTAAGGCACCACGTTGTCACAGGTTTTAACAATTTGGTGCCCATCGTCCTTAATAGGAACATGGGTAGAAAGTGCAATGGGAAATCATGTCTGCTCATATTTGGACCAGGTGCGATGTTGACTAGTTTTGTTGACTAATGTCGCTGACTAGTTTTGATTCTGAGAAGCTTTGAGAAATGACTGACTGAGTGTCAAACAGCTTGGACCCTGATGAGACGCTGGGTTGTGTGGATCCAAGCTGTTAGCAAATGGAGTCAGATCGCGGATAGTTGGGTCAGGGTTCCCCTTATACATTTCTTTTCAAAGCAAATCATTCTCTTCAAACGTTTACATTGTAAAAAATCAACTATAGATAGTTTTATGTCATTACTTCTTACATGAATATTGAACAGGGAAAGGATTCGAGTACAAGTGGGTCATGGTCATGCAACTGACTTTTATCTCCAAATGAATTTCAATTACCCGATACAATGACCTCTTGATCGTTTATTTGCTGTTTTTGAGAAAATCACATATTCCTTTAAAAAGACCCCAGGGAACTATTAGTCTTGAGGAAACTTTTTCTCCTTTGGATGTCTTTTTTGCAGCTCTGGACGATCAATTTTCACACGTGCTTTGTTCAGATTCAGTTCTTAAAAAATGAATACAATATCACTGGAAGCGTTATTTAGACGGAAGGACGATTTCAGTACTTTCTTTAGCATTCATGAATTTTATTGAAATTGTGTTCGTGTGTACACTTTAACCAAGTCTATTGAAATATGGGTTACCAGTCAGTTTCGTTTAGAAATTGGTTATTGTTCATTAAAAAAGACACATGTAAAAACAAAAACTGTTAGATCCAAGTTCTAACTAATGTCTGATCATATTATGCAAAACTATTCTCTATATATACATGTACTGTTCAAACAGATTTAACGAGAATCAGAAACTTTTACTTTATAAAGTAAAATTAACTGATTTTGAATTGACATTTTCACCAAAGTTCAGGTGAAAATTATGTATGTAGACAGCAGATTTTGTGTATTAATTAGAAATTTTCATACAACTGTTTCGAAACTATCATTTTAATCAAAAAGATTCTTATCTCTTGAGCTATTATAACTCATCGAGTTATTATGTGAATAAATACCGGTTTTACGGAAAACAAGTTAAAATGCTAAAATACCTAAATAAAGCTCTTTTGCAACGCATAATAAATACTAAACTCCCTGTTTGCTATTTCTTTATGGTATGGTCTTAATAATTGTCCTGCTTGTCAACATTTATTGCAAACACATTTGAGTTTTCCGGGGAAAATGGTCTTAAAAACCCCACAGAAATATCTCTCGGAACACAATTTCGGAACCGGAATACTGTTTGGTCAACATATAAAAAAGGAAGAAATTATATCATCCAATTTCCTTATGTGTGTTGTTGGTATGTAAGTTATGGACAAAACATTTAAAATGGAGAAAAAATAATGTTTTTTATCAGTTCGATCCAATCGATATGATTACAGCACAAGCACACCACGTAACGGCCAGAACAGTTAGCTTGCGTTTCTGCATCAAATGTCATCATATTGATACATATGTATACAATGTACCAATTGATACCAACATGTTTCATTAAAACAATTGATTCTTTTCCATTGTTAAAAGATCACCTATCGCATTCCATGCTTTTCCTTTTCACAAATCACAACATTTTCACTATATAACTAAAGGCGATCAAAATTGTGCCAGTACATTCCTGATCGGGACAGACGTATAGCAACTTAATTTTAACTACATGGTGTGTTGAGGTAATTTGATATGTAAGATATTCTGGTATATATACCATGAAATAAATTATTAATGAAATACCAGATGAGGTCTTTTGTAAGGTTATTACACTAGGGTCTCACGTAATAGATAACCAGCGTGCACATTTTCCTAATTCAGTGTATCTTTATGTGTGCACATTTTCCTAATTCAGTGTATCTTTATGTGTGCACATTTTCCTAATTCAGTGTATCTTTATGTGTGCGTTTACTTATACCATGCCATCGCGTTCTTTTGACAACCCTATCTGATGTACCCATCTAGTGTTGGTCAAATGTATGTTATAATGGCATAGAAAGGAGCTATACATAGTTATTGTGTAACATCACTCTTTCATTAGCAATGTTTCAAATGTTTTATGTAAATTATAGCAATACGTTTCATAATCTTCGCAAACTCCATTTATTTTTGAACCCCTACTGTTCTGCTATAACATGGTGGTCATCAAAATGAAACCTTAAACATCATTTTTCCTCTGAAGAATATAGTTCATAAACATCACCAAAGGTACGATCCCATCATATACAAACAAAAGTACAGTAAAACCCCTCTAATGCGACCACTAATGAACAAATATGGCTGTCTTCATAAGCAGGTGGTTGCTTAACCCTTTCCCTCATATAAACGTGTTTTCACGCATTTGCAAACGGAGTAGACCCAGATCAGACGGCTCCTGTAGGAGCCGTCTGATCAGGGTCTACTCTGTTTGCTGATAGAATTTGACAGATCTGTTTCTTTACTTTCTAAAATGGCTACAATGTTCCACCTTCCATATTTCATTATAACTATTTTGTTAATAAATATTCAGTAGGTACTGAAAATTGGCCGAAATACAGAACAGGGAAAGGGTTAATGTAGGACGAAAGTATAGGATAAGCTACATTAAGATACCACCTGCCTTTGCCGCTGTGAATTATGTCCATATTTGGTGGTCGCATCAGTGGGGTTTACTGTAAACTATAAAAGCGTTAAACTTTCTTGATCTTGTTTGGTTTAACAACAATATCTATGAACAATATATTTTATAATTACATGAATTATGAAAAACAGATGAAAAACATGATCATTTACAATACGATCCGGCTACTAAGAGTGTGTTTAACTACAGTTTCTCTTGAATACGATTAGTCATTTTACCCCGATTCGGGTCAGTTCTATTTGCTATGAAATCGTATAGATGTTTTTTTTGACATTTTCTGCCAAAGTGTTCGTGATTCAGCTAATAAATATCCATGGTGTAATCAGGTAAATGGTTATGTTGTAATTGGAAATTTATACTAACTTTTGCATGAAATAAATACAGTAAAATCCTTCTAATGCGACCACCAAAAAGATGTATACATCTAGATGGTAGAGGCAGGTGGTAGCTAAATGCATGATAAAAGTAACAGAGAAAGCACCTAGAGGAGCTTTCTGTGTTACTTTTGTCCTGCATTAAGTAACCACCTGCTTATAAAGACAACCATGTTAATTATTTAAGTGATCGCATTAGAGGGGTTCTACTGTATTCACTATAGTTCTGAGATTATATTACACTGTACTTAAAAGCCTTGCGTTTTGATAGGCTGGTGCAAATAACTCTCACGTGATTCAACAACAATATAACTGATGGTTATGGAGGCTAATGAAGGTATGTTGCCTGTATTCAATACAGCAGAACTTGTCTGAAGAGGTCATTCATTTATTGAACATAGGAGTCTTAAAAACGAGTGTTTGTTTAACACAGGGCAAAAGTAATTCAGAAAAGCTCCTACTTTCTGTATTACTTTTGACATCCTATAGGAGCTTTCTGTATTAGGTTTGACCTGCATTAAGCTACCACCTGCCTTACAGACCCATAGTTAGGTATATTTTTGATGACCGCCTAAGACAGAATCTACTGTACGAGTAGTAGCGGTCTCTTATGTGACACAGGTCGACTAATGATAATACAGTAAAACCTCTCTATAACGACCACTAAATTACATAAAGTAGTTTGTGTTAAAGGCAGGTGGCTGCTTAAACCAAGGTGAAAGTAAAACAGAACGCTCCGGTGGCTGCTTAAAGCAAGGTGAAAGTAAAACAGAACACTCCTATTGGAGCGTTCTGTTTTACTTTCACCTTGCTTTAAGCAGCCACCTGCCCTAAATATCAACTAATTAACATAATTTAGTGGCCGTTATAGAGAGGTTTAACTGTAGATATTTTCTATGATAAAATAATAATGTTATATTTTCATAGCGATTCCTTTTTAAAGATGTCTGCTGAATAATTACAGTGAGTAAAAAGGATCCAATAATATTTGTTACAAGGAGCACATCATACACACCACATGGAACTTGTTGTTTAGCATAAGACGTAGCTTACTAGAACATCTGAGTATAGGAGAGTAAAGAACCTTAGAAGAAACAACCTAGCAGTATGACAATGACAATAAGTAATGACTTGCTGTGGGACACTGCGACAAAGTTCAATACAGAGGAATATATATCGTTATTACTTATTCACTGCCTAATATGTAGTTATCACAGACTGCTGGAACATATTAGACTTGGGGTATTTTCCTCTCACTAATGCTAGATTAATAATTACAGTGTACTAGAATGTTAGGCAGAACTCATACTATATATCATGAGATTGTTTTGGTTTATTTTTCTTGGAGAAATACTTATTTCAGTTTTTTGCTCACACGATCCCATATTTGGGACGTAGGCAAACAGTGTAGACTTTAATCAGACGCCGCATAATGCGGCGTCTGATCAGAGTCTATACTGTTTGCTGATAGGAATTTCAATATAAAACAAAACAAAATTAAAATTTTAGGCCAGACACCCCTTAGAAAAAAAATGGACTAATGTAATATATAAACATGGAATAATCCACTGGGAGCAAATGGGTTAATCCACAGCCTGCTAAGCGCGACTTGACACGCATTTGCAAATAGCATGGCTCCAGATAATGCACCGAGTTATTCGCAGTCTCATCAGAATCCAAGCTGTTTGGCACACGGTCAATAGTTTATCAAACGCAAAAACGAACCGAACTTAAAAGAAACTTGTGACAGATCGGAGATCGAGCAGATGTCATTTTCATTGCAGGTATACTTTTATAAAATATGTTTAATGTCCGAATATGACTTAATAATGTTTACCTATTACTTTGAAAGTCATTGATTACACCATTGTCTAAGTGGTATTTGATATTACCAGCCCTTCGTTGTAATTCCTGATATAGTTAGTTACAGGACATATAAAATTATAAATATCTGATTTTTATATAAAAATAAATTGCATTCAGGTAATACCATTTGTTCTGAGAGGACCCTTTCATTATTTACAACGTTTGTTCAATACTTAAATAAGTCAGCGTGATTAAGTTGTTTAACGTTATCAAAGTAGTAAGTCATGTGAACAGACCAACTAAAATCTTCGAACCTTCTTTCCATATCATTTCAGGCGAACAGATAAAACTCAGTAAGATGTGACTATTGATGTTGCGACAGGTCTTGATGTACATTCTGTACGGAACATAATATACAAATTGAAATTGATTAATAAAACCTGATTAATTCCAGTTTAAAACAAACAAAATTTTACACCGAATTGTTTTAAGGTTATGTTAACAATTTGCATCTCAGTGTTTCTTGGATTACAGTTTAAATCGACGATAACGCCCCATGCAGAAGAACCTGTATTAAGCTTCCATTCATTTATTGAACATATGACTCTTAAAAAGCATGTGGTTGCTTAATGCAGGGTAAAAGTAATGCAAAAAGGAGATTTTTGCATTACTTTTGACCTGCATTAAGCTACCAACTGCCTTACATATCGATAACTGGAGGTCTTTATGATGACCGCTTACTACAAGTTCTACTGTATTCAAACGTAGTGACTCATCGTTTTAACACTTCTCAATGCTAAGTGCTCCAGGACTGGCATTTGCAAACAGTTTGGATCCAGATGAGACGCCGATTAACTCGGTGTCTCATTATGATTCAAGCTGTTTGACACTCGGTCAGTAGTTTCTCAATGGATTGAATGAATCTGAACTCTGTGAACATTTCAGCAAATCATGAATTGAGCAGATATTATGTTGTCAGCAGGAGAAGAGTTAATGAGTTTTTTGTGACAGATAAACCGTAACCCATAACTGCCAATATGTCTTAGCGATTTCAAGGCTCACTGAAACTGAGTAGGGTAAAAAAGACGCTAACATTGCTCGACAGTCAAGGATTTAGCCGGAGAATATTCATTGCTGGTGACCAACTGGTGTATTAATATAGTGCTACATAAAACACGAATAAACTAATTCACACACTCACTATTTACAATTAAGATCCTGTCTAATAATACTTAAACATAATGACGGTCACTCCCATTCATTTTATTAATGTTATTACACGTATAATTGGGCTTTATGTGTGTTCAGTTAAAGCATATGCAGCATATAGGAAGCCATTTGATATCATAAACATGCTTTTTAAACAGTTTTTAGATTTCATGTGTCATTATAAGATATAATCTAATTAATATTCATAATTTAACAAATTTTTACCTGAATATTCATGGGGTAAAGGGTTTAAGGGATCACAGTGAATACACTTTTCTACGTACAATGTTATTGAAAACACTGTTTCCAATACGGTTTGGTTTTGAAAAACGTGTACCATAAAAAGTGTATGAACATGCAAAAGCCCCTAAGCTTGTCAATAAACAGACGTTATGCTATTTATCTCTTAATTCAAAATTCTTTAATAATAATAATAGATTAATAAATTGAGTAACCCTCTACTAAACACTTTGTTCATTCAAACAATAATAATCCTTCTCACGCTTGTAGGTGCCGACTTTAATCTATTTGAATTACGGCAAGAGCCCGCAGAATGTAAAGTTTCGTTCTGTTATTCGCCAAATACATTTTGGTCAGACAAGGGCAACATGTCAGTTATCTATGACGTTTAAAATAACTTCTGATATGGCTTATTCTCACCATTAAAATATATGAACGAAAGTTCTACATGTACACGGACAAACACTTTCTTTGTTGAAAGCTTTATGTTGTGGGTGGTTATGATGGTTTTAGGCTGAAAGCAATTTAATTCTATGTTCTGGTCAAAGTCCAACTGACACACATTAAAACAACAAGTATGTTTGTAGTTTATTTTACGTCATAGTATTGTATTGCATTATGAATTATATGTGCAAATTCTAACTGTAAATAAGCATATTCCATACATATGACTGCCAATAGTATAACAGATCAACATTCATGTCTAGTAATTTTGTTTTAACCCTTTGCTCCATAAATACGCCTTTCTACGCATTTGCAAATAGGGTAGACCTATATTAGATGGCTTCCTGCAGGTTCCGTCTGATCAGGGTCTGCTCTGTTTACTAATAATATAGATGTGATTCTATACTTTCTACAATGACTAAAATTTCCTCTGTCCAAGTGCAATTATAACATGATCTAATTATTACACATGATGTCATTATTTCTTACATGAATATTCATGCGGTAAAGTGTTAAATTCTGAAAGAAGGGTATCCTTAGAAAGCCAAAACAGCAATGCAAAAAGAGAAAATTGCAGAATCGGTTTTATTGGGTCTGTCCATGAGCAGTTATTAAGACTGTTAATTAAATGTGCAACACTACTCACACCCCAAGCACCGGATTGAGTGGTATTTAAGTTTTCTAACCAATAACATCTAAACTAATGAGCCTGAAGGACTATAAACTGGAACAACACTGAGAATGAAGTACGGGGCGACTTTTTACGGCCACCACCCAAGAACTTTACACCTGCTGTTGTGAAGTACATGAGTCTTTCTTTTAACACTATGTTTAAACCTTCGATGCGGGAAACGAGTGTAATGACATTTGAAAACAGTATAGTCACATATGAGACTCTGATCAGGATCTGCACTGTTTGACTTTCATATTCCTCTAGAAGCAAATTTAAGCCTTTGATACTGAATACATGTGATCGTTAAACACTGGTAGGTTCTTCCATTTTGAGTATTCAGCATATATTACATGTACGACGTGTATTCGAGTAATTCAATACACATAATGTATATACAGTGCTCCCTCCCTACAACGGCCCTCTCAATAACGATTCCCTCCTTACAACAACGCATGTCACTGTTTCCGAAACTTTGTGACGATTCTAAAGAGTGGTCACAACATAGGGTTTGATGGAGGCATAACGGTTTTAGTTCTCGAAATATACCTTATATAGGGATCTGCAAACAAGCTAATTATGTTTGATTTTCCCTCCCTATAAAAACTCCCTCTGGACAGCACATACAATCTTCGTATCCCAAAGGGTGTCGTTGTGGAGAGGGAGCACTGTAATACGCTGTGAATATTCCTGATGGCTAAATCAGTCTAACATAAATGAAGCTAACATTTACCATTAAGACAGATGCAATGTCGATACATGTTTTATATATTCATATGCAATATCGATACAAGTTTAATATATTCATATTCTTATCCCTTTTATTTCTGCTTTAAGTTGTCTGTCACTGCATTTCATTGACACCTGAACATGAGCTTGCACAGCATGTTCCTAAATATAGTTTTACTTCAAAACGTTGTTTTTATAAGTCTTTCGTACATACAATGATATAATGTATCAGTGTTTTCCAAGAAAGGGAACTAAAGTTACACTGTTATGAAACAGACTTAAGAGCTAAACCAACGCTATGTTCAGTTAACCCTTTTCCCTGATGAATAATCATATAGGAAATAATGACGTCATGAATATCAATAGGATTATTTTTTATAATGGCTTATGAACACGTGACATTTGGCTCAGGAAGAAGCTGTAGAATCAGATCTATATTACACCATAAGCAAACAGAGCAGACCCTGATCAGACGGCTCCTATAGGAGCCGTCTGATCTGGGTCTACTCTGTTTGCAGATGCGTCAAAATGCACTTACATAAGGGAAAGGGTTAACCGTTTTCCTGATGATTTTTCATGTAAGGAATAATGACATCATGGATATTAATTAAATTATATGTTATAATGTCATATGAACACAAAACATTTTAGCTCGGGCAGAAACTGTATAATCAGATCTATAATACACCATAAACAAACAGAACATACCTTGATCAGATGGCTCCTATAGGACTAGCATTTTCAAACTGCTAAGAGCCGGATGAGACGTCTTCTCATGAGCCATGCTATTCGACACTTAGAAAGCTTGAACAAATACAAAGTAGCTCAAGAAATAAACCATATCAATATTTTCTCAGGCACATATTTTTCGGAAGGATAGTGGTTAACCCATTCCTTCATATCAACGCCTTTTCAGGCCTTTGCAAACAGAGTATACCGACATCAGGCGACCCCTTTATAATATATTCTGAAAGTGGGAGATCCTTCGAAGGCAAAAGTAGCAATGTGATAAAAGAAAATTGCAGACTCGGTTTTATTGGGTCTGTTCATGAGTAGTAATTAAAAGTGCAACAGTATTCACGCCCTCTAGCACCGGCTAAGGCAGTATTCAATTTTCAAAACTTATAACATCCGTAAAAGCCGTCTGATCAGGGTTTGCTTCGTTTACTTGTGGTATAATAATGCTCTGATTGTAACGATTCTGTCTGAGAAAATGTGTTCCGTGTTCATACGCCATTGCAAAACAATATATTTAATATCAATGACGTCATTATTTCCTACATAAATATCCAATAGGGAAAGAATTAAATGATACAAGATTCTGATAGTACGAGATCCTTCGAAAGCAAAAGCAGCAATGCGAAAAGAGAAAATTGCAGACTCGGCTTTTCCTGCTTGACTTAACTACTTTTTCTTTTTATTGAATCCATGATCAGTGATTAAAAGTGCAACACTACTCACGTTCCCCAACACCGGCTTAAGAGGTATTCAGTTTTCATAACTAAAAGCATTGAAACTGATGATCCCGAAGAACCAGGAAATATAACAACACTGAGAATGAAGTACGGGGCAATATTTTACAGTCGTGGTGCCACGTAAGTTAAACATTTGCAGCACGACAAAGCGTATGGTATCCTGTAGGGCACAACGAAGAAGTTCGATACATATGGAAAGAAAACACCACTGAGCTCGTCATACTGCTCTCTTAGTGAACTTAAAAATAGAAGACAGACTTTAGATCAGACCTTTTTCTTAAACTGTAGCCTGTTAAATGTATTTTTTCCTGCTAACAACTTGTCTAAATATACAGTCTGAGTATCGAATAGAATGGACCCGGATAATACGCTGAGTACGAAAGTACACGGTTTCTGAAATGATGGGCAATCACATACCAAAGATTAAGAACTTATTCAACTATAGATCTACTTATAGTTTTGAAGAACTGTAGACAAAAAGTTTTCATATTCTCTCTAATTTGGTAAGGTTGTTGGTGGGCTAAATGCGGAAAGACATGCAGAGAAAGTGGGAATTTCTAATGGCCTACTGAATAAAACCTGGATAGTTATCTTATGTGCAATCGTAGCACAGAATGGCATAATGCCAAAACTGCAAAATCATCCTGCAGAATAGTATCCTATTTTACGTGTACGCTGAAGCGTTATAATATAATTAAGACTTTGAAACATTTTTAGGCTGTTATGCAAACAAAAAAAAGATTTCCAACATTACCAGCTTCCTAAACAGCATTCATCACTGATATTCTGAAAATATAATGCATATATTCTGAAAATACGATGCATATAAGCAAAACATACCCGCAGACATCAAATCCAATAATGTTTTGAAATGTAATTCCCAAAGTATGAAAAGTGGGTGGGTGGGAGTGAAAGGTGAAAAGTATTGCTTTGTGGAAGGTGTTGCTGAATTTCATTTACTAGCCTAACAGATGTTCTACTTTTGAAAGCTTTTTGATCTACAATTAAAACATCGCATCACCACATATAGTGATTGGAAGCCTATTGCAACTAGTCGACATAATAAAGATGTAGTAGGCTTACTACTTAAAACGAATGTTTGGTATTATATCAAATACTGAGGTTGATTATTTAATAATTTTCTTTGTTTCAAGTCGAATGTGACTTTGTGCTTAACCCCTTTTCCACAAATAGGCGACCTTTAGTACGCTTGCTAACAAGGTAGACCCAAATCCGAAAGATTCTATAGGAACCTCTGATCAGGATCTTCTCTTTTTGCCTATGGAATAATAAAGACATAATTCTATAGTTTCTGTGATGGTAAAAAATCCTGTGTTCACATATCATTATAGAAATTAATCTGATTATTATTCATGGTGTGATTATTTCTTACACGAATATTAGTGAGGCAAAGGGTAAAAACGACTGGTGATTTCATCTCAGCAATCTCGATCTCGATCAAGCTTTTGAGAAACGTTTGACTCAGTGTCAAACAGCTTGGATCCTGATAAGAAATCGACCCTGATGAGGTAATGCCTAAGTTTTGATTGGTCCTATTAGGAAAACAGAAACATCGTCAAGTCAAGTTCATATGAACCGTTCTCATAGTATTGCATGTCGTCATCACCTGATAAATACCGATGGAATATAACACTATCAGTCGTAACAGAAATCTGCGGCGGTAGGGATTGCATTTATTATATGTACATAACCATTGTTTCATTTGTCTTCCCCTTTCAACAAGCAAACTCCATATTGACAGTTTTGTACTCAACAAATTGTGCTTCCCATGCACTGTTATACGGAGATATTACTGTGTTGCATATAAAATACATAGTTATCTATCACACTTTCTTATTTCTCAGCCAAACCCTAACTTGCTGTAGATGAAATGCACACTTACATTGTATCGTACTTTCTTATTTCTCAACCGAACACTGCCTTGCTGTAGATAAAATGCGTACTTATCTATCACGCTTTCCTATTTCTCAACCAAACCCTGTCTTGCTGTATATAAGTTGCGTACTGGTTTATCGAAATCTTTGTTTGCTCAGCCAATCCCTATATTCCTGCTATTCCTTGGAATTGCGACTCCCGGGCGATTCTAGTGAGTAGCTGCAATATAGGGTTTGGTGGAGAAATAAAAACAAAGCCGAGCTTTTCTAAATACGCCTCGTATCCACAGTTATATATTATGTTCGTGTGTATCCTCATTGTGCATCCCTACCATATAACCCGAATAGCATTCTCATTTATTAAACCCAGGCGAGTGATTTACATGTAAAAACATGGAAAGTTCATTTAAAGTTGAAGAAAGATGTATAAGTGGACCCTAATTACACTTAATACTGTTATTCTTAATCAATTCCCCGCCCTATGTGATCAAAGTGAAAATTATTTTGTAATTAACTGGGTTGGCCAAACTATTCCAATACATTCACAAATCGCAAATCGAATTGGGCTTTAAAATTAATAGAAAAAATACACTTCGAAACATCACAGTGTGTATCTTACATGAATCAAATAGCATGGTTGAATCTTTATACATAGTGTAACTTAATGTAAGATGACGGCTTACTTCTTTCTTTGTTCCTTTCTCTCTAATGAGATCGCTGATGCAACTACCAGGGTATCTTTACTCGCAAGAATCACATAACGGTGTTTAATTATTTCCCTTATGTAAAAACACATTTTCTCGTAGCCTTTGCAAACAGACTAGACCCAGATCAGATTGCTTCTATAGGAGCGCGCTGATCGGGGTCTGACCTGTTGGCTTATGGAATTATTAGAGATCTGACACTACAGTACCTGCCAATACCAAACCATCATGTGTACATATGCCATTATAAAAAATCAGCAACTAAATATTCATGATGTCATTATTTCGTTCATGAATATGCAACAGGGAAAGGGTTAACAGGCGTAGTCTTAAAGGCAAATATGACATTAGTTTGTCAAGATTGTTATCTGTAAGGGTTTTATCTATTCACAACCAAGTCGACATTTCTTTCGCTGAAGACTTGCATAGTTTCCATTTATGGAATCGGTGTCTCAGAATGTGTTTATGTGATTTGAACCCTTTGAATGCTGGACAAGTGTGTGCTGTCATTTGCAAACAGTGTAGAACCGGATCAGAGGGAATCTAGAGGAACCTTCTGATCAGGGCATGGACTATTTGTCCCTTAAAATACATAAGCAAAATCAAACCCTTCTAACTGAATGGATTGTGCTATTAAACAATAATGGACCATTCCACTTTGAATATTCAGCATCTGAAGTGTTAAGAGGCACATACCATGTTTTATCCCGTTGTCAGAAAGGTCTAGAACAAAGCCTTTTACATACGTTATTAGTCTGTCACGGTTTGCTTTTGATCGCATACACTGTTAGCACACTCGCACTTCTAAAATCCATCAACACAGGGTATGACAACTTGTGTGAAATATGTCATTGTGTAAGTATCATCTTAATGCACGGACTGGATGTATTATTAATGTACTATAACGCCTTGCGAATTGATATAGAAGTATTTTGTTTTCCATGGGGCTTTGTCTCACGGAAATAATAGTACAAAAGTAGCATACAACATATGAACCAGTAGACATTCTACACGTGCACATGATAATGCAAGAGTAACGTACAACATGAGAATCAGCAAATATTCCGCACGTGCACGTGATACCGTGCAAGAGTATCATAAGCAAGAGAATCAGTAGATATTCAGCATACGTACGTGATATAGTGCAAGAGTAGCATGCGGTATGCGAATCAGCAGACACTTCGCACGTGCACCTGATATATCATTAATATTTTCAAATGTAGCCTTATATTATTTCCTTTCCATTAGCTGGGTTTGCATTCTTCAAATAGTCCACATTAGCAATATTTTTGTCGCCAAATAAATTTCTTCTGCTAACAGTATCGTCTGTTTCATGTTTCAAAGTTGATTTTTCTTCAGCTGCTTTACCAAACATAATGTGAATGTCAAACAGTTTGAACATGTGATTACACCTCCAGTGTTTACAAAAGTAATTATGGATTCGACCATGACGGCGAAATAGTTAAGATTGTGTTTAACCTCGTCTTGTAGACTATTTTATAATGTATAAATAAGCTTTGCGTTGCATGACAATTTCCAAATAGTTGCTCTCTTTATTCTACTGGTAATTGAAAGCGTCCAGTTTAGAGATATTATTAAATTCAGGTCTGTCCTGATATCTGTTTTGAACATCAATGCAGTATGAATTATTCAATTGCTGACACAATGGCCTAACCGTCGTCTGTTTGCTGTTTTTGAGATATCACATATTCCTTGGGAAATGCCCTAGGGAAACACTCGTCCTGGGGTAATTTTTCCAATGAATTTCTTCACAGTGAAACATTCAGTGTTCTGTTTGATTAACTGACACACACGCTTTGTGCATATTAATCAAAGGAAAATGTATTTCAAACTTTATAGAAAACACTTTATTAATCAACACCGAAAAGGTATATTTTCAATTTGTAATGGTGTGAAATGACGGTCATTGTGGAGAATTTAATCTACAATTCATTACCACATTCTTGTAGCATTGTTTTCTATTTGTTGTACATCATCAGAATTCAGACTACTGATCGAACAGGAGTATGGTCACGAAGTTATAGAACATTTTACTCGAGTCTGATATCATTCTCAAGCATATGATTGGTCTGATTCTGAGCTTGCTCAGAATCTGACCAATCAGATACTTGAGAATGATCTCGGATTCAGCCTAAGACGTTTTATAACCCTGGGCCATGGACGTTTTTTGTTACTCGAAAACTGTCATCCTGTAACAAAAGCTATGTTATTAGCCTAATATTCTCTGTAACATTATTCCTTGCTATGGCGGTATATTTACTTTTTGCACTCTAAATGACTGGCATCTGTTTAACCCTTTCCCTAATGAATATTTATGCGTGAATTGATCACTTCATATTGATCAACTTAATTTTATAATGTAAATAAATCAAGGGAATGTTTGACATCGATAACAACTGTAGGATCATATCTACGTGTATAATGTCATAAGCAATCTGAGCAGGCCCTGACAAGACAGCTCCCACAGGAGCTGTCTGATCTGATGTTCTCTGTTTGTAAAGACCTAAAAGGTGATAATATGAAAAAAGGGCTAACTTGCCATCTGTTGCATCTGTCATCAATGTGTTTTCATGAATGCTAACATAATGTCAAATAGATTGGATGCTGAAGAAACACAGAATGATGCGGCCATTCATGTGGACCCTGACTGTTTGCAAAGGTAATCACAGATCCGATAATATCGTACATAAGAGTTAATTTCTAACAATTGCAATTAGCGATCGACAGACTATGAGGAGGTAATGAGCACTTGTAGTCCCACAACGCTAATCAAACACACGTGTCTTATTCTCAGATGTGTTATTACTGTTCGTCAGGACAGATGTACGGTAGAGGCGATATCAGATTTTATAATTAGATGCTTAGCCTTTCTATGCTGAATTTTTCAAGTGCAGTGAGTCATTATTATTTAAAGTTCATTCAGTGTTACGTGGTATGATTTGCGAGAGGTGTTTGAATTACCAACAGAACATATCCTGATCGCATTGTCTTCTCTAGAATGCACAGTTTGCAAATCCCAGTTCTCTCGTTTTCCGCGTTCAAAATGCTAACCTTCATCCTACTGATATCCACCTAAATTTCATTTGCAAACAGATTGGGTGCATATCAGATGCCGACTAACCTTTTTGACATTCGGTACTCAAAAGCTTGAGCAAATTGCAAGTAAGTAAACTAGAATAGAAATCATGCAGGACATTTGGAAATGACACTCGACACTGCACAGCATCACCAGAAGCAAGAAATGCACTCTCGGCCACGACAGTAATAGAATTATTCCTTGCCTGTTCAATACCGACATCATTCAGGGCACTGCGACACTAAAACGGTCACGTAGTCCCAAATGATGTAACACATAAAGGAACTCTACAAGCACCAATTTACAGCAAACGAAGAGCGCTCATACACACATATCATTCACATATACAATACAAATACGCATAGAACTGTCCCTTGCATGCTTAACTCTGACAACATATTAGCTGTGCCCTTAACCTAAGACTAAAACTCATCAAAAATGAAAAACGAGATGTGACGCCATTATTTACACAAGCGTATGACAAGACACAATATCACAAAAGGTCTTACTGTAAAGTATACATCGCTTGGACTGAGTCAATGGTACTGCGATACGTAATGGGTTATTTTAGAGAGTTGAAAGCAAGCACTGCGACAATGATTCATGTCATGGCATTATTTATAATGCAGTATAAGTGTTAAACCTGGGTACTTACACGCAAGTATACTCTTTGCCATGTACCTATATTAGGTATAAACACGGCCTTGAATGTATTCATATGCATTTCCAATAGTAATTCACAAATATCCTTTTATATCTCTGTTATGTCTTTCTAGATTATAATTATGTTCTATGCTCTTCTATTAATGGTTTCTTATAAAAGCGTACGGTCTTTACTCCAGGTAAATAGTGAAAGCCACAGCTTAACACTGTGCACATTCCATACCTAACAACTTGACAACATCTCTAAACATACACCTATGCTTAACAAATGTGCAAAACCTATATAAAAATTGTGCAGAGTCGGTACCAAACAACTGTGCTTAACATATACATAACAAGGCAAAACCTATTTCTAACAACACTGCCAAACCTACACCTGTCAACTTTGCAAAAGTTATACCTAACAACTATGCAAAACCGACATTCGCAACAACTTCCAAGCATTATCTTTAGCATATAAATAGCATGTGTGTTTAAAAATTCGTACTACGTATTTGATTTCAAAATAGTAATTTTCGCTGGAATACAAATCATTTACCTCAAGTGTATAAGTCGATAGAAGTAACGAGATACTAATTGATAAGTATGGGACTAAACCCAATACAATGCAACAGCCATTTCCAATTTGTCTTAATTTTTGAGAACTGAAATTCAATTTGATGGAACAAAGTGTTGGTGTTGATGTGTGGCGCTCTTTCTGGATTATGGCAATTGACTATTTTATTTGACGAGGAGTTAGTTGTACATTACTGTTATGATAATTCATCGAAGGTTTTCAATTCCACAAATATTTTCAAATTTTGGAACTAAAACTGAAACATCATTTGTACTTTCAGGAAATGCACTTATTAGTTCTAGCTTCGGATAATAATAACACGTAATAATCGGTACGGTCAATATTGTCTATATGGTTAATGTTTGATTACGCCTTCAAATGGACTATTCCAAAATTCAAATGGATCAAGCTTATAGTGAATATTAATGGAATTTTGTAAAGAAAAGTATAACATAACTAACAGTGTAGCCCTCTCATCTTGGTCTACACTGTTTGCAAAGGACATTACTGACTAGTTTTCCGGGCTGAAAGGGTTCAAAAGTTGATGAAAAAATGGAACAAACGAAACAATAATTTAAAAACTTATTGCTGCGACCTGTTCATGGCTATACGCTTCATAAAGATGATTTGTTTCATACGTTGAAAATTGAAATGTTTAACAAGATCACCCAAATATGATTTGGTCATTCACACACACACGCATATATACGCACACACGCACGCACACACGCACTTGCACGCACGCACGCATGCACACACACATTCCAACTGTATACGAACTGTACGTATTATTTGCACTTGTGGCATTTTTTCGATAAAGCGACAAATGTCCAATAATATATATTTGAAAAAAATGAAAACATTTACGAAATGAGGTGGGGGTTGCGGATTCGAATCAAGGCTGAGTCATATCAAAGTGTTTCAATGGTGTTTAGCGAACTAAATGCCGTATACGTTGTAATGGTACATACCTTATCGTTTTTATGACTAAATGTTAATTGATTTTAAATTGTTCACTTAAAGTATGAAAATGCATTATTCTAAATGGATTTCTGAAAGTTTGACAGGGTAGGAAGTGTAACCTAGTATATAATACAATTAGAAAAATAGAAAATCACAGAAAAATATTTAATGCATTGAATTTAATGCATTAAACCATAAATGGGAAACGTATACTTATATTACAAACTTTGACTGACTTCGAGATCCTCCATTAACATATAGAGAGAAGTAAAACTGTGTACAGATTGCTATGGAGTATAGAAAAGCGCAACAGTCATTCTGAAATCTGCCTTTATACATAGAAATATGCACATCGATTCGCAAATTGCAGTCAGCTTGGATCTAGTAACCCAGTGCCTCAGCAGGGTGCAATGTGTTTGACACTAGGTCAATATATTTTCAAATGTTTGATCGAATCAGAAGTCAGTGGCCATTTCATTTGTCAGCACGAGTAGGGTTAAGTGTTTGTTTGTACGATTTCCGTACGAGATCACGGACAAATGCGTCATTTATGTAATGATGCAGAAGAACTGACGTAAACACACACAGGCTGCTGCTGAGATTTTTAAGTATTGCTTCTAGTCTCCAGCATTACAAAACAAATGGTCAGTAGTCATGATAACAATAATTATAAAATACCAACTTTAGTCCTGCATTAGGCATCCACCTGCTTTTTAAGACTCATAATTATGGTCAATAAATGAATGACCGCTTAGGACAGGACGAAAATAATGAAGGACGAAAGTAATGCAGAAAGCTAATGCATTGCATAATAATTGTTGTCCAGCATTATACCTCATTTTGAGAGAGGTTCAAATTTGCAGGTGGCGGTGGTCTAGTGGTAACGCGCTTGACTATCAGTCCTGAGGTCCGGGGTTCAAATCCCGGTCCCTCCCGAAAATTTCAGAGACGCTTTTCCGTGTCTCCCACCTGCACATCCTCTCCACCCAGGGGTTAAAATGGGTACATGTGAGGGTCACTCGCCTGCGGCTGCATGATTGCGCCCGCCATATGTTAGCAGTGCTCAATATTGTAGGCCAATGACTCAATGACCAGGTGAGTAAATGTACAGTCAGCTGAGCGGTCATTCGGACTGAAAGTAGACTATAACTAGGTACTTTACAAATCTACATGGAATAAAAACTAAAAACAAACCGTTTCAGAATCTATACTTATCGAATATTCAAATCAATAACATACATGTAATTAGAATGTTGTTACACGGAATACTGACATGCACACTGAGTATGTATTTCTACATGGAAGTGATGTATTCAATAACACGTTCTGTATTACTGTTGTCCTGCATTAAGCAACTACATGCTTCTGAAGACGGCAATGTTCATAAGTGTGGGGTCATTTCAGCAAGACTCTACTATATGACCAGTGGCGAACAAGATATGAAAGTAACATCCCGACCCAAAACACCTATTGTGAAGTCGTAAAACCCTTTACCACGGCATACTATTTGCAGTGTATATGCGTTTTGAGTGTTGACCCAGAACCAAAACAGCTTAACAATTAATATCCCCAATTGTTGTATCAATTTGGACTTAATATATACAAAGACAATTTTGTAATTAGATTTATTGTTATAATACCCCATGGACACATGAATGGTTGGCCATGACAGATACTGTAGAATCTTATCCTGATTAACCCTTTCCCTTATATAAGTGCATTTTGACGCATCTGCAAACAGAGTAGACGTATATCAGACGGCTCCTATAGGAGCCGTCTGATCAGGGTCTACTCTGTTTGCTTATGGCATAATATAGATCTGATTCTACAGCTTCTGTCTAAGCCAAAATGTCCTGTGTTCATATGCCAATTTAAAAAATAATCTTATTGATATTCATGACGCCATTATTTCCTACATGAATATTTATCAGGGAAAGGGTTAAGTTATCATCTGCCTTAAAGACTCATACTTGGATCTCGTGTTGATGACTGCTAAAGACAGGTTCTACTCTATACGTGTATAAGTCAGTAAAATCTGTAATACCTAACGTGTCTTATATTCACAACACATCCTTTTCCTTGTATCGGCAGTGCATTATTTATTTGTTTTCTGTTAACAATTAGACACATTGTTTATGTTTTAACATTGTATGATATATTTTTTAATCTTGTCAAAAGGTTTTGTCTGCATTATACACACCTATAGAGTGTAGCAACCCCACACACTTCTAAAATCCATTTACACGCTGTATGATATCTATGTGAATAAAATGGCATTTTACGTACATTTACACGTTTCATGACATCTATGTGAATAAAATGTAATTTTTTATGTACACGTTAGACCGCTATCCGCAACCTGGTTCGCAATTGTAAACAGTTTGGATCCAGGTGAGACCCCAAGTAAGTAGATGTCTCATCGGGATTCAATCTTTTTGACTCTTGGTCATTTTTACATAAAACAACGTGACTGAATGGGATGTAGTTCAAACTTGCACCATTATCCAAATTTGAGTAAACATTATTGTTCAGCGAGGTACGGGTTAATGCAAGGATTCACTGGAGGTGATATTGTATAACACCATACCTAATAGTACAAATAGCTTTGTTTCACGAAACACAGTGACACGACGTAATAGCGACGAAGACGGAAGTTTGCGGTTTTCAGTTCATTCTTAGAGAAATGCTGTTAATACACATGCCTGTCTCAATAAAATACCCATACGTTGAATCTTATTTAACAAAATTCTCTTAACCCTTTTCTCCATAGATACGCTGTTTAAAACCTTTGTAGACTAGACCCAAATCAGACGATTCCTGTAAGAGCCATCTGATCAGGGTCTAATCTGTTTGCTTGTGGTATAATATAGATATGATTCTACAGTTTCTGCAATGGTCAAATATTCAAGTGTGCCATTAATGTGCCATTATAACAATTAAACTAATTAATAATCATGATGATCATGATGTAACTTCTTATTAATGGTCTGACTGGCATTTGCAAACAGCTTACATCCGTATGAGACGCCGTATAACTCTCGGTATTTTAACCCTTCTCTTGCTGAATTTTAAAATACATTTCTCCTTCTTTACCCATGCCCTGTTGTATAATTATGTCTCCCCTCATATTTATATGGGGGAGACATATTGTTTTCGTGAGAGTTGTCTGTCTGTCCGTCTGTCCGTCCGGCCGGCCGTCTGTCTGTCTGTCCGTCACACTTTTTGTCCGGACGATAACTTCAGTATGCCTGATGCCAGTTGATTGAAACTTCATATATGGAAAGAGCATAATGAGAGGAAGTGTCATGCACAAGGTCCATAACTCTGGCTTCACTAATATAGGAGTTATTGCCCCTTGTAAAAAAATCACACTTTTTTGTCCGGACGATAACTCCTATATGGCTCATGCCATTGCATTGAAACTTCATATATGGAAAGATCATGACGAGAGGAAGTGTCATGCACAAGGTCCATAACTCTGGCTTCACTAATATTGGAGTTATTGCCCTTTGTAAAAAAATAATCACAATTTTTTGTCCGGACAATAACTTCAATATGCCTGATGCTAGTTGATTGAAACTTCATATATGGGAAGAGCATAATGAGAGGAAGTGTCATGCAGAAGGTACATAACTCTGGCTTCACTAATATAGGAGTTCTTGCCCTTTGTAAAAAAAATCACACTTTTTTGTCCGGACGATAACTTCTATATGGCTTATGCCATTGGATTGAAACTTCATATATGGAAAGATCATAACGAGAGGAGATGTCATGCACAAGGTCCATAACTCTGGCTTCACTAATATTGGAGTTATTGCCCTTTGTAAAAAAAAATCACAATTTTTTGTCCGGATGATTACTCCTATGTGACACATGTCATTGGAGTGAAACTTCATACATGGAACGATCATGACAAGAGAAAGTGTCATGCATAAGATCCTTAACTCGAGCTTCAATAAATTTAGAGTTATTGCCCCTTGTACATTTGTTTAATCAAACTTTAATGCTTTCTTGTCCGGACGATAGCTCCTACATGGCTCTTGCCATCGTATTGAAACTTCATACATGGAAAGAGCATGAAGAGAGAAAGTGTCATGAACAAGGGCCATAATTCTGGCTTCAATACTGTTGGAGTTATTGCCCTTTGTTACATTTTTTGGCCGATCAATAACTCCTGTTCGACTGATGCTATTGGAATGACATTATTTTTGGAAAGAGCATGATGAAAGTAAGTGTCATGCACAAGGGCCATAAATCTGGTATCAGTATTTTTGGAGTTATTAGCTGTTATCATTTTCGTTTTGAAAAATGTAGTGTGGAAAGCGCATAATGAGGGGAAGTATCATTCATCAAGACCATAACATTTTTAGTGATTTCCCTTTACATATTGTTTTTATTAGAGGGGAGACATCCGTTTTTGTGACAAAAACCTCTAGTTACATACATCTTCACTGTGTACAAGTATTTCGCTGTGCAATCACTGCTGTGGAGTGCACTGGTTGCACAATCAATTTGTAAATAGTGCAGACCCAGATGAGACATCTCCTGCAGGAGCTGTCTCATCTGGGTCTTCACTATTTACAGGTAGGTATATTGACGTGAATAGCAAGCGAAGTTAAAGATCTACACACTCGGTCAAGAGTTCACAAAAGCTGAAACAATCTCCTTTATATGAATGCCTTTTCAGGCGTTTACCAACAGAGTACATGTATACCCGACCAGACGGCTCGTGTATGACCTGTTTAATCAGGGTATACTCTGTTTGCTTATGTACACACAGAAGCAGTGTATAACTTTCCTTTGTTTGCTTAATACCCCACCCCACCCATCCTCAACATACAACATGGATTGGTTCCGAAATAAAATATGGACGAGTTTTCCTGAATTAATATGGGAAAGAGTGTGTTAAAACAATATGTACGAGTACATGGGTAAGGATGTACATGTACAAATTGTCCGTGTAAAATAATGTACATATCGGTACTGTCTAGTGTCTAACGATTATGTGTAAAGAATGCTGAATATATATACATGCCTTGCTCTAAGGGGATGGTGTCTGAATTGTTTCATTAAACATACAATCCAAGTAAGTGTCAAGCAATGCTATTATTGGTGTCGAATTTGAATCCAGCTGTTTTAAAGGGTAATCACTGAGTTGCACGTAGCATTCAAAAGGTTAAGTGGGGGAAACATATTTCTATAAAAGTTTCCTGGTAGCAAATTAAACCTTATACCGCTATCCATGACTTGGCTCGCTTTTGCAAACATCTTGCATCCATATGAAACACTGGGTAATTCGGTTTCTCATCAGGATCCAAGCTATTTGACTCTAGGTCATTAGTTTCTCAATAGCTTGATCAAATCGAAGAAGTCCAAATTGTGCCAGATTTAAATTTGAGCAGGCGTTACTATTTCACAGTGGGATATGAGTTAACGAGTCTAAACGACGGAAACATAGCAGCACGACAGGAACTATAAATAATTACTAGCTGTAGGACACCAGCAAGAAGTGACATACAGAGGAAAATCATTTACAACTGTAACTACTTAGATACTGTCTGGCGAAAAAGAAAAACAAGTATGGATAATATAGACCATGTGAACATATTATAGACTAGCAATGTTTCTTAATTACTTATCCCGTAAGAGTAATTACATCCTTACATTTTGATATAGACTATATCTATATATTTCTACTTTATGGTGCTGTTGGTCTGAACCTGGGTAGTCGGTGAGCGATAAAACGCTCTTTACTTGTACACAAAGTAAAGTTGGACGTTGAGGGTTTAACTCCATTACTGAATGTCACCAAGTTTGGGAAAAGTCATTGCAGAGCACGTTACATGTATACTTGCAACACGCATTGCTTAACAAATATAATTGCAAAACACGTAAAACGTGCAACACGTATCGCAAAATGCGTTGTATCATTCTAAAATAATTTGCTTAATATGTTAAACATTTTGTTTTTGCAAAACGCATCACAAAGCACGTTATATTATTGCAAAGCACATTATACTTTGCAAAACATATTTCAAAACACATATTACATGCATATCAGCATTTAAAATCACAGCAAAACAAAAGCCTATTGGACAACTATAAATCGATATGATTTTTGTTGCTGATGGAAATGTTAATCCTGTTAAATTCACGTCGATGTAGAGGAGCTTTCTGCATAACTTTCACCCTCCACCTGCCTAAAAGTATCGAAATTCCGGTTTAGTAATTTTGTATCCTATACCTAATGGGTATTTATGTAAACACTGATGACCGTATGGCCATTAATTAACTGAATGTGTATAATGTCAGATGCTGGTCAGGTCGCACTTAGCCTAATGGTGATTGATGCTAGTGTAGTAATGCAGGAATAGTACACCTGTCCTGAGCAGTCATACATTTATTGAAAATATGATTCTCAAAAAGCAGATGGTTGCTTAACCCATTCCCTCATATTGACGTCTTTTGACGACTCTGTAAAAGTCACTTTGTGAAACCATTGTGATAATAGAGCATTTGCTTCTATAGGAGCAAATGCTCTATTTATCACAATGGTTTCAATCTACACAATTCTAAAAAAATCCTTTTCTCTGATTAATGCTACATTTCGGTAGATTTATTCAAAGAGGTTTATCTAAAACTAGCCTATGAGGTAATGGGTTAATTAAGGGCAAAAGCAATGCAAAAAGCTCGTATAGGATTAAACTACCACTTGCCTTACAGACCGATAATTAGACCTCTTTTGATGGTCGCTTAAGAATGTTCTGCTGTATTATAAAGAAATGGCAAATAATTCCTACCACTACTATTGTCTCCTGTTAAATTTCAGATGTTCAAATGTGTTTACTATCTAAGGTGTCAATTCCTATTTTCTATTGACTGTCTGTTATAAGTGAAAATGAAATTGGAGGTCTCAAGTCTGGTAATTCCACATATAATTGATTAGAATTTGGTATTTCACGACATGTACAAAACTAATTCAGTTTTACCTATCCAGGTCTCTTACTTCAAAGTTGTCCTAAATTTATTTGTCGCACTACTATAAATGTTTAATCACTCATGGCCAGTACGTTGAAACAATTTATCGAGAAACAAAATATCGAGAAAATGGTATCCGCTTTAGTATTGTAAATATACCAAATACAGATTTAAAACAGTGATAAAATGAATTTCTCTAACTGCATTATGATTGTTTTTATATAACTAACTACATTCATAAAACAGAGATAAGATTATCTTCTCTAACCGTATTATATATAACTAAATATGGTCATAAAACAGAGATAAGATCATATTCTCTAACTCTATTATACAAAACTAAATACAGTCATAAAACAGAGATAGAGGATCTTACATGAGTGTTTATTACAAATTGTTTTTATGAAACAAGTTTACTATAATAATATGACTCGAGCTTTAGCGAGTGTCATATTCATTACAGCAAACGAGTTTCATGAAAGCAATTTGCAATGAACACAAATGTAAGATTCTTATTATCACATAAGCCTTACAAATGGCAAAGAACATGAAACAGGCAATAGGTGATGGCTGTTTGTGCCATTGCTTACTAACAGCGTAGTAATACAACGGACGACGCACATGGAGCGCTACGATTGACTGACGCTTAAATGAGCGCTACTTTTGGCTAACGATTGCTAATTTGCATACAAAATGCACTAGTGCAATGTCGTGATTTACGGCACTCTGTTACGGCACTCCCACAAGGCAGATTATGTGATAAATAACCGTATTATACATAAATATATACAGTCATAAAACAGTTATAACATGAACCGCAAACTATATGACTAAATACAACCTAAAACAGCGACAAAATAAACTTTTGTTCTATGATATGAATAAATAAACCTTAAATTTCATTTGTTTTAAATATTCTATACACGTTATATATATTCATTTCTGTACATGCAGTTTAATCACGTGAAGCGCTTTTGAACGCACACATCCTGTGTGAAAAGAGCGCTATATAAATATGGTATAATAATAATACTAAAAAATAGAGATAAAATGAACTTTTCTATCTGCATTATGTGTAATTATATTAGGCTTTAAACCAGCGATAAAATGAACCGCAATATATATGAATAATACAACCTGAAACAACTTTAATTACAATTATAAAACAGCGATAAAATTAAAAAAAATGATAACTTTTCTAACTGCATTATACAGAACTAAATACAGCATTAAAACAGCGATAGAATGAGTTTTTCTAACTGTATTATCTATGACTATGCCACTTTAAAACAAACGATATATACAATGCACTTTTCTAACTACAGTTTATATATTATATACACCCTAAAACTTATATGATTAAATCTCATCGATTAAGTGAACGGTTGACTTTTCTAACTGTAATATATGTAGTTACATGAACATTCACCCTTCACCCGCAATGAAATGAAATTTACCGACTGCAAAATATACAGCTAAATATAGCTATAAAACATCAATAAAATGATTTTGTTCTGAAATGTGAATGTAAATATATATAAACAATGATAAAATGAGTTTTTCTGACAGCAATATATAACACAAAATGCAACGTTAAAACACAGCATCAAAATTAATTTTGATAAAGAAGTCCCTTTTATATATAAACCCCTAATCAACATCAGAACATTTTGATATTTTGAATTTGATAATTATGATTCTTTTTTATGTATTCTTGCTCTTCTATATATTTATGAGTGCATATGCGTGCGTGCATGTATGTGTGTGTTGAGGGGGTGGGGGCCTTTGATTCATTCATGCTTCATGAAATACAAATGAAAATTAAAATGATTAAGTTTGTACGGATATAAATTCAAATATACACATGTATATAGTTTCTAGCGAACAGCACATAGTACAGAATAAGAGCAACATGTATACAAACAATTTTACATGCATGATACGTTGAGGTTTGATACAAAGAAAATCGAAATATAGTAAGCTTGTATATAATGGAACATTGTTGGTTGCGTATTAAGTTCCTTGATGTACCACGTATACATGTATAGTGCAAGCAGTACATACATGTAGCTATAGTTTGTTTGTAATTCATTTTTATAGTGCAAGCAGTACATAGCTATAGTTTGTTTGTAATTCATTTTATAGCATAACCGTAATTCAATCGATATAGTTGTCAATGAATATAAATATGAGGTTGAATGGCTATACAGTATGTCAAATGTACTAACTAATCAATGTTGGTGTGTATAGAGTCGAAAAAGAAACAAAGTTATACGCATTGCAATCAGTGGCGGTTGTATGAAAGACAGGACCAACACGGGAAACGTAAACCTGTTAATCAAGTGTCTTTAAATGCACACACTTACATTGTTTTGAAAAAGGATTTTTTGTGGTAATTTTACGTTATTGTGAAAAAGGTCATTTTATATTTGATTGAATTCATTCAAATCGATTAATTGAAGAAGTACATACATGTATATGGCGGATAAGATTCATGTAGAAGCTGAAAATACCACAGCTTTGTACGAATGTTAACGATTATGATAATTCCAGGATGTAATAACGTAAATTAGTATAACAATTCAAATATGTCTGCACCATCGAATGCCTACAACTCAATCCATATCTTATATATTTAAAATTGTAAGTGTTAGTTTATATAAATAAAGCATGGCTTTCAACTCGTTGACACTTTCGTAATATTAAACAGTAAAAATATCTACAAGGATCACTGAAAATAAATATTATTCTAAGTCTTAACTCTCTCGGCGCCAAATAATTTTTTGCCTGCAAATATTCAGGGCGGTATTCTTTCGATATCTTCTCTAACATTTGATTGGTGTTCAAACAATTTGAATCCAAACTGTTTCCAAGGTAATCGCATATTCGCCTGTTTCAGCAAGCAAGCAGTATGAGTCGCTTTCCGGCGACTTCGACGGTGAAAGAGTTAACCCTTTCCCAGTTCTATATTTAGTCCAAATTTCAATACCTACTGAATATTCATGGACAAAATAGTTATAATGAAATATGAAAGGTGGAACATTGTAGCCATTTCAGAAACTAAAGAAACCGTCTTTTAAATTCCATAAGCAAACAGAGCAGACCCTGATCAGACGGCTCCTCTAGGAGCCGTCTGATCTGAGTCTTCTCTGTTTGCAAATGCGTGAAAACACGTTTATATGAGGGAAATGGTTAAAGCTGAATTATTTAATACAGTGTTAAAGTGATAAAGAAAACTCATTCGGTCCGTAAAAAGTAACGACATGCGTTTTAAATACGTTCGTGTTTATTCACGTGATCGTTGAAGAGGGAGTTGTTATGTACTGTGGCTGAAACATTGTACACCATTAAATAATGCTATCATAAGCTAGAATTTTATAACACATGATGTTTAGCCATGATGGCAGAATTTGTAGTAAAGTTAGTTAAGCAAACAAGGCAGACATTGGTCAGAAGACTCATGTCTACAGCAGCCGTCTGATCTGGGTTTACTGTTTGCAAATGCCTTAAATTTACTCCATGAATACGCCGTTTTACGCCTTTGCAAACAGAGTAGACCGGGATTAGACGGCTTCAATAGGGGCCCGTCTGATCAGGATCTGCTCTGTTTGTTTATGATATAATATAGATCTGACTCAACAGGTTAATCTTCTTAGCGTCATTATATATATCAATTAATTGATGTCCATGATGTCATTATTTCTTGCCTGACTCCCCATGGAGTAAAGGGTTAAAAGAGGTCTCTACCGGGTGGCGGATTAACGAGGATATTTGATAATCCAGTACATGTTTCACCTCGATACATGTACCGGTACAATAGTTACTGCTGATTTCATGCAGTCAATAAATTTCCATAATACTGTATTTTGTGTCAATGCGAGTGGAGGAGCATTGATGGTCCTGAAATTTTCATGTGCTTTAACACCATGTCTCGTGGAATATCGCCTAAATGGATCAGTGCTAGTGATGGTAGTTACAGACCGCGGAACCGTGTCTCAGTGGAATTCGTCTAACCTTTATTATGCTCAGCGGGGTCTGACTCGCATTTGCAAACATCTTGGATCCTGGCGAGACGTCGAGTTACTCGGCGTCTCATCAGGATACAAGCTGTTTGACATTCTCCTAATCTTAAAGCAGTGGGACGTAAATACAATATGCCACAGATGGGGAGTTAAGCAGCCCTTTTACCCCTTTTCATCAGTTTAAGGGCTAATGCGTATCATGTCGGACAGGGTTCATTCCCAGTAATTTGATTTCCAATTTATCTTTATTTAATAAATGTAAAAGATATTTTACGCTCTGGTGTCCTGGAATTACATTTGTATGAAGAAAGGGTTTATTAAATCAATTCCTTGCGGTACTGTTTTCAGGATTTAGTAAACATTAAAAACTGCAGCTATTGCATCGGTTACAAATCGGGAAAATAGTCAGATTGAAATGTACACTGAACTTGTTCTTTCCCTGAATATGTGTCGCTTACATTATGTGGCATTGTGTTCAATGTTTAACCGATTCAAGGTTGAATTTTCAATTGGGCTATTCAAAACATCAAGCATGGCAAACTACCCGCGAATATTCTGGGGTGTTTTAAAGAAATGGTAACATACCAAGCGCAGACCCTGGTGATAGAGCTATTCTAGCAGATCACTAATCTGGGTCTGCATCTTTTGCAAATGACATTACAGTCGCATATCCCGCATTGAATGGGTTAAACTTCACTTTCAATCATAACAGAGATTTTTATTGCAATTTCTGTGAAGTGTTATATTCCAAGCAATTGCTAGATACTACCTGTACATGGGGAAGTCTTGAAACTGAATGAAAACATTACATCTCGCGTGCAGTATCACGAAAAACAGTGCCTTGCGGCTTAATGAGCTTATATGTACCGCCATACCTGAACAATGTAAGACCGCAGAGGTGGGCTATAATCGGGGTATACACTGCTTCTGTGATTGCTGTACTGATACTAAGGAATGACAAACAATGTAGAACATGTTCAGGGTGCGTAGATACATTTTCTTCTACCACAACACAAATAAATGAATTTTCACGTACAGTAAATCCCCTCTAATTAGACCAGCAAAAAGAGGCATAATTCACAGTGGCAAAGGCAGGTGGTAGCTTAATGCAGGACGAAAGTTATGCGGAAAGCTCCTATATGAGCTTTCTGCATAACTTTGATCCTGCATTAAGCAACCACCTGCTTATGAAGACAGCCATGTTTGTTCATTAAGTGGTCGCATTAAAGGGGTTTCAATGTAGTTACTGTTGACAGTTTGGACCACTTCCTTCTTTGGTCATCCTCAGAATTGCTTAACTGTGGTAAGGTCACGGTCGACGATCCCGATGATTTCCGCCAGTGTTCGTGAATTGCGCCGATGAACGCCAGTGTTCATGACTTTCGTCAAAGTCACGAAGACTGGCGGAAATCATCGGGATCGTCGACCGTGAACCTACCGCAGTTAGGTAGTTCTGGGGATAACCACGGAAGGAAGTGGTCCAAACCGTCAACAATAAGTACGTGAAAATTCATTTATTTGTGTCGTGCGTGGTAGAAGACAAATGTATCTATTCAATTATTGGATTACCAACACGATGAACTCCTTTAACATTTTCCCTCATATTGACGACTTTTGACGGCTCTGCCGAAGTCACTTTGTGAAACCATTGTGATAAATAGAGCATTTGCTCCTATAGGAGCAAATGCTCTATTTATCACAATGGTTTGAAACTACAAAATTTTAAAAGTTTCCTTTTTTCTAGTTAATGCTCCTTTTCGGTAGACTTATTCAAAGAGGTTGTATCTAAAAATAGCCTATGAGGTAATGGGTTAAGACTGTTCAGGTGCAGTTTATTCAACATGACCACTGGTATGAAACCACACTGTTTGCGAAGATTGGCGAGGTATACGGATGGAACATCTGTTATACAGCACGTTTTACAAATGTATGCACGGCTCCTCGTTCATATTGTATCTGTTAACCAATTACCTCATAGGCTATTTTTAGATACAACCTCTTTGAATAAATCTACCGAAAAGGAGCACTTAATAGAGGAAAGGAACATTTTAGATTTTTTTAGTTTTAAACTAGTGTGATAAATAGGAGCAAATGCTCTGTTTATCACAATGGTTTCACAATGTGATTTTTAAAGTCGTCAAAAGTCGTCAATATTAGGGAATGGGTTAAGAGGGTCAGTAAAAAAAGGGTATTGGAATCATGCTCATCTTATACTAATAGTCATATAAATATTTATATATACACATTGCAAAGTTATGCAGAAAATGTACATAATGACATTAATATTAATTAATGAACATATTGGCAGAAACTATAGAATCAGATATAAATCATACGATAAGTAAACAGATCAGACCATGATCAGATGGCTCCTTTAGGGGGTGTCTGATCTGTTTCTACTCTGCTTGCAGAGGCGTGAAAAGGCATTTACATGAGAGAAAGGGTTAATGAATAGCTAGTGTGTATCAAGCGTCTGAAAGACAAAAATCATCTTAATTGGAGATTGTAGAGAGTGTAAAGAAATGTACTTCGTTAAATATTCAAAGACACTGAGCTGGCTCAAATCAGTACTTTAAATTACTCACTCGCATTATTTGTGATGCGGCTAACGTTAATTCAAATCATTATAGCGTGATATAATCCATACCTAAACTACTTTAGCTATTAGCAATAGTTTTAACCCTTTCACCGCCAATGTCGCATAAATGCTCCACGACAAATAGTGCAGTCCCAGATCAGACGCCGCCTTTCAAGGGACTTCACTTTTTGTCTCAAACTCTATTTCTATATTTGTGCTTTATTCCTTTGAAATTTGCATTTATTTATCTCATTTCCTTATTTTACCAAATGACTTAATAAAATTGGTTTGCAGACGACAATTAGAAAGTTGGCGCCGAAAGGGTTAAGCATCAGTCACATTCAGGTAGCAACTGAAGGTATATCTTTGAAAAATGGTTTTATGAAATATATTTGCTAAATCGAAAATATATCATTTATGCAGTTGCTGCTAAATGATTCATTTATATAAAAAATAAGAACAGATGGTGATTATTGTATCAACCCCTATAACGCTATCTATGACTTGACTCGGATTTGCAATCAGTTTAGATCCAGATGAGACGCCGTGTAAGTCAGCTCTTATCAGGATTCAAGATGTTTGATACTCGGTCACTTGGTTCTCAAACAAACGGGTATTTACAAAACTGCACCAGTCCAAATTTGAGTAAACATTATTTTTTACAGCGGATTATACGTTAATTGATATTCAAATAAAATGTGGAATTGAAACGGAAATAATCGTCGTGTGAACTGAACAACCAGCTTTAACACCAATTATTTGTCATTTATCTTACGTTTGCCGGGCGAATTCTCCTCGGAAGAAAATGCCATTTACAGTAAAACTAACAGTACGTTATTTTTCCGTATCTTTAAATGAAACGGTCAGGGTATCAAACAAGTTTGGTCCCGGTGAAACTCCGACTTCCTAGACATCTTGTATGGATCCGAACTGATTGCAAAGATTATTACAAACTCGTGCACATCATGCTGACTGTTGCCATGTCGGTTACTAGGTTTATATGGCATTACTGAAGTGATTCTCAAACATCAATGTTATTTGCATTCCTTGTAATTCACGCTTTAAAGGATTAAACAATGACTCCGATAAATAATGATATCTTTAATCCATTACTCCATAAATACGCCTTTCTATGCCTTTGCAAACAGATAAGACCCATATAGGAGCCGTCTGATCAGAGTCTGCTTTAATTGTCCATGAAACAATATAGATATGCTTCTGCCATGGCCAAAGATTCATGTGTTCGTGTATCTTTCTAAAAATAAAGCCATTAATACTTGTTAAGTATGGAGTAAAAGGTGAAGGCACATCTGTTGATTTATTGCGGTTGCCAGTATTAAAACTTCAAACAGTATTGAACACAATCTTAAGCTGTTGCAAAGTTTGTTTGTGTTGATTAGCGTCCGTTTCTGCTCAATATGGGCTAATTGGACGCCCCAGAGAGAGGGGAGAGTTGCAAAGTATTAACTCATACAGTATGTTGTTTGGACTGTAGTTTTTCAATGCAAGGAAGGTAACGGGGATTACATTTTTGTGTAACCCTTTACGTTATAAATATTTAGTTAATTAATAAGTGTCCATTCGTTGTGATAGCCCTTTACACACTCGCGCAGCAAATTAATGCAAGCAATTCTCATCAGGACCAAACCTGCTTCACAATTGCGCAACACTTGGGCAAAATATTTTTAAAGTGTTGCACTCTGTTTGCATATTTGAAAGGAAACTTGAGAAACAATAATTTGAGAAATGTTACAAGCGTCAGTTTTATTGACATAGAGTCCAAAGAGTTAGATATATAATTATTGGATGGTCTTTTTTCATTCGCTATTTATGTATTAACCTTTAGCCTGCTGAGCAAATTATTTTTACATATTTTTTTATCTGCTACATTTTCAAAATTCAAACTATAATCAATGCGTCTACCAAAATACAATCACGGTGACAAACAGTCTGGATCCTGATGAGACGCCGAGTTACTCGGCGTCTCATCTGGATCCAAACTGTTTGCATGGGTATTCAATCATCCACCCATAGCAGACTAATGTCTTAATACTCCCACTTATGCCAACTCCAGCTGGAATTCTGGGTATTAGTTTGATTACTGAGCTTCATTGGCTGATCCTAATAAGATATCGGATACTACACTAAGCTGACACATCACTATAGTCCACTGGGAATTACTAAAACTTATTTACGTGTCATTTAATCATTAGCCTGTTGCCGGCGGTGTGGGTGATTACCTAGACAAACAGTTTGGATCCAGATGAGACGCCGAGTACCCGTGTAGTTGAAACCAAATGCAAGATCAATCAACTATGACACGTTTAGTGGATGACATTATCAACCAATGAAAGGTTGCCCAGCAGGCTGTAGGTTTTAATGCACTGAATCACTTGATGTATCTGATTAATCCTTTATCTTATCAACTATTTCACCGCTGTAAAAACTAAGGTCTGCCAGAATTGTAATATAGAGTAAAACCTCTCTATAACAGTCACTTAATTACATCAAGTATTTTGTGTTCAATGCAGGTGGTTGCTTAAAACAAGGTGAAAGTAAAACAGAACGCTCCTATATAGGAGCGTTCTGTTTTACTTTCACCTTGCTTTAAGCAGCCACCTACCCTAATACACTAACTAATTAACACGATTTAGTGGTCGTTATAGAGAGATTTTACTGTAGTGCAATTTTGAATACTTCCGAATCGATAAAACCTTTGATAAATTATTGACCGTGTGCCAAACAGATTAGTTTGTGATGAGGTGCCGAGTTACTCGGCGTCTCATCTGGATCCAGGCAGTTGACAAATGCGAGCCAGGTGGCGGAGGGCGGAAGAAGGCTCAAAATCCTGACAGCTGTATGATCCCTAAACTTTATATCAATTGTTATAAGCATTGTATATGTTTTATGCAAAATAAAATTCGTATTCGTATATTCGTATTCGTATGGTCAGACGGCCTTGTGTGCTTATGGAATGATCTGATTCTACACTTTCTCCCATGGTAAAAAAATTACTCTTGTTCATATTGCAATTATAAAATACATGTACAGGTAATAAATATTCATACATTCATTATTTTTCAAATTAATATTTATGAAGGATTAGGTCAACTCTGTCCGTCATATAAACGCCTTTTCACGCATTTGCAAACAGTATACACACAGATCAGACGGCTTCTACACCTGGATCTGAAATTATAATAGATCTGAGTACTGCCTCTACCAATAGCAAACGCTTATGTGTACATATGCCATTATAAAAAAAAGTCTGCTAATAAAAAATCATTATCTCGTTATTTCTTATATGAATATCCAACGGGGAAAGGGTTAAAGTGGCATTTAATGCCTTTGAAAATCAGACATAAAGCATAAAGGTTTATAACCTCGGGGCCACGTGTCCCATTTGCACCCCAGACGAGCAATTGACTGCTGTGCACACGTTCATATTCTACGGAATATGTTTACGTGTTTGCTCCCATATTATTTACGATAAATTAAATTACGACAAATTAAATTGTGCCACCCATCCATTTCTAATACTGAGGGAGAAACATCAATAAAATAATAGCTGATATGAAGCATCGTCTTAGATGGCCACCAGAAAGAGGTCTAATTATGGGTATGTAAGGCGGGCGGTAGCTTCATGCAGGTCAAACATTAACTCTGTTCGTTTATGTATCGGTTCGAAATAAAAGAAATATTTACAATGTAATTTAAAAGCGTGAAATCAGGCCACATTTTCCATCGTCATATTGTAGATTGAAAGTGAATATGTTACATTACCAGACGAAATCCATATGGCAGCGAAATAGTTATTATAAGGATATCATATTTTATTTGACCTTCTAAAGTTAATTATTAAGATAAATGATGAATGGTATTGTAAAATCTCTTGCTTTTGACTTTATGGACCCTTAAATCTCCTCCAAAAATAATGATTTGCTTATCACAATAACATGAATCAGGCGGTGAGAAATGTTTGACATCCGGCTTTACAATATTATGTTATCTGTAAGATTTCGTTTGCAAACACTTGCACATTGTACCGTTCACTCTATAGAGACACATGTTGGCACCTTTGCAACTAGCATATACCCAGATCAACCATTTCATCAGGGTCAGCTCTGTTTGATAATGAAGTAATATGGACCGGATCATACATTTTCTACCAGTTTTTAAAGATTCCGGTGTTCATATGACATTAACACTATTCATCTAATCAATATTCATGATGTGTTTATTTCTTACATGAATATTCATAAGGTAAAAGATCCAGAAAGACGATTCTCACTTCACTGTTCTTTCATACATAAATTAGAATTGTTTTCGACAGTTCGAACATGCTTCGGAGGTCACTTCCGAGCTGATCCTTGAAATCTTATATAAAATGTTTCATCAGCAAAAGCTATATCACCCACGTTGTTGTTCAATTGGTATTATTCAGATGGTATAATAGTTAAATGTAAATTTAAATGGAATATTCGAGTTCTCCGCATGGTACTGGTGTCGAGTTGATAATCCGGAACCGAAAGTAACGGAATGGCATCCTTGATTTAGCCCAAGGCCTAACAGAAAGGCTTTTTATCGCATTTCAACGTCTTTTTAAATAGAATACAAATGTAGAAATAGACTAGACGGCTCCTGTCGTATAGCTTTACTCTTCCATGGCTATGCATGACTCTTCCATGGTTGTCTAGATCTTATAAGACAGTCTTCCAGGTAATGTCTTGCACCATCTATTTTTCCACAGTGTGTGTGTGTGTGTCCATAACAGTTTCTTTTCATGGATTTTGTTCTGCACTAAGTTACCAGTGTTGTCAATGGCCCATAATCAATCATCGTCCAGGTGGTTGGTGTAGACACATTTATGTGTCTGTAAATATAGACTGTAAGAATAGAACCATTGGAACATACGTGTATATATGTATGTGTATTTATATATGATCTGAAAGAATACACACATGTATACTTTTTTGACAGATGGAAAATGCAAACCTTTCTTTACAGCGGTCACTTAATAAATTAATATAGATCTTTTAAAAGTAGATGATTGCTTGGTACGTAATACATGTACATGAAACAATTTAATAATGTTTAATCGAGCATTTTGAATATGTGTCGTCCTGTATTAAGCTGCCACCTGTCTTAAACTCCTGGCATTAGACATCATTTTATTCGCCTTTGTAAAGACTTATATTGATTCATAAAATGGCGTCAGCATTCCCCAGTTATAACATCCTCTGTCAAATATCATCGAAATACTTTCAGTTCCGCTAGTGCAGATCATTACTTTGCCAGACGCAAGATGATAATGAAAGCAGAATACGTTAAAGTTCCCTTGTGTGATCTTTAAACCTGTGAAATATGGTGACATGTTTTTGCCACTATTTAAATTCTAAGCTTTCGCAAAATATTTCGTGTTGATAAAGGTTAATAAAAATCCTGTAAGTGAAAACTCAAACATTTTTATGATATTCTTAGCTAGAACAATTATAATAGTTCAGTGATGCTCCATCACGCTGTCTGGTTGTCATCTTTAAAGTTTTCAATTTGGTGATAACTCTTTAACCGGGACGTTAAAGTACTGCAGTGCATTAATATTTTCTTTATCACGCCTTTGCAAACAAAGTAGACCCAGATCAGACTGTTCAGAATCTGCTCTGTTTGCTTATGAATTTATGATATATAACTCTACAGTTTCCACCAGGACCGGAAAAGCCTGTGTATATGACATTATGTAAAATTGAGCTAATAAATATTCATTGTTTCATCATTTCCAACATGAACATTCAACAAGGAAATGTTTAAGAAGTAAAATTTCCAGAATCAGTTATTGCAGCGACATTCATTTGCAGCGCAATATACATTATAAGTCAATCAAATGATTCTACTTTCTGTCACAAAATGAGAACACGTAATATGACAGCGGTAGACTGTTTGAGAGCTGTGTAAAGTTTCTATATACATATACATGTACATGTATCAACTGTAAATAATATGTGTTCCTGTCATCATCGCTTACTTTCCTCTTGCTCCAAATCCTAACCACTAGTGAGTTTATATATAGTACGGAACAAGAAGTGTCACTCTTGTCAAACTTACTAATAATCTTCCGTGTCCCACTGTACACTCTGCATCGCGCTTCTGTTTACGTTGTTTAGTGCAAGTTTTACGAAAAATAAACAACGTACAACGTACTGCTGCGTATTATATTACAATCATGTTCTGTATCTGAAACCGCCAGTATAGCTCTCTTCCATCTTTCTGTGTGTCTGTCTGTCTCTCTCTGCCTCTCTGTCTCTTGTCTGTCTGTCAGTATACATGTATGTGTATCACTGTCTGTCTGTCTGTCTGTCTGTCTCTCTGTCTGTCTCTCTCCCGTCATCTCTATCTGTCTCTCATTTTCTGTATATCTGTCTCTGTATGTTTGTCTGTTTATCTGTCTGTATGTCTCTGTATGTCTCTCTGTCTATATACCTGTCTCTCTGCCTCTGTGTCTGTCTGTCTGTCTCTCCCTCTTCTGTTTCCCAGTATGTCTGTCTCTCTGTCTGACTCTGTCCATTTCTCTCTCAGTCTCTCTCTGTCCCTGTCTGTCTGTCTATCTCTCTCTATATATGTGTCTCTCTGTTTCTCTCTGTGTCTGTCCCTGTTTGTTTCTCTCTCTTCCCCTCTCTCTTCTGTCTGGCTGTCTGTTTCTGTCTCCCCTCTGTCTCTCTGTCTCTGTCTCTGTCTCTGTCTCTGTATGTCTCTCTCTCTCTCTCTCTCTCTCTCTCTCTCTCTCTCTGTAAGTCCGTCTGTCAGTCTGTATGTCTATGTGTGTCTTTCTTTGTGCCTCTCGGTGCCCTGTTCATTTCCGGAGCCGCCAGATATGGGTCTAATATACAAGTGAGCAGGCCCTGTTCATTACCGGAGCCGCCAGATATGGGTCTAATATACATGCGAGCAGGCCCTGTTCATTGCCGGAGCCGCCAGATATGGGTCTAATATACATGTGAGCAGGCCCTGTTCATTACCGGAGCCGCCAGATATGGGACATGTGAGCAGGCCCTTTTCATTACCGGAGCCGCCAGATATGGGTCAAATATACATGCGAGCAGGCCCTGTTCATTACCGGAGCCGCAAGATATAGGTCTAATATACATGTACATTCGAACAGGCCCTGTTCATTACCGGAGCCGCCAGATATGGGTCTAATATACATGCGAGCAGGCCCTGTTCATTACCGGAGCCGCCAGATATGGGTCTAATATACATGGGAGCAGGCCCTGTTCAATACCGGAGCCGCCAGATATGGGTATTTTCTGCTTGCAAAGGTGTTAGTGGCGTATCTGTGGAGTAAATGGTTAAAGCGTGTCCAGATCAAATATCCGCTATTATGTTAGCGAAACATTTCACAAGAAATTATATGTTACCCCCCCCCCCCCAATTAACATTAATTTAACACTTTATCCTTTCTACGCCTTACCAAACGGAGTAGATCCAGATCAGAGGTCAGAGTCAGCTCCGTCTGCTTATGCACTTACAGTTCAGTCATATAAAAAATTAATGTGTTTATTTGCCATTATAGAAATAATCTAGTCAATACTCACAATATCATTATTTCTTACGTGGATATTTATGAAGTAAAATGTTAACCCTTTCGCTGCCAATGCCTGATCTGTGATAACCTATGCAAACAGTTTGGATCCAGATGAGACGCCGAGTAACTCGGCGTCTCATCAGGATCCAAACTGTTTGTTACTGTTACTATGTTTTTGAAACAAAAATGAAGAAAATAAAAAAAATGAAAATTTATAGCAGACGACAAAGTTAGTGGACGACAGAGTTTGGCAGCGAAAGGGTTAAAATGCATTGCTTCATGTTGGTTTGGAATTTTATATTTACACATTTTATATTTACACATTTTATATTTACACACTAACAAGGGAAGTTTGGCTGTGACAGAAGCTCTCTCTGTCTATCCCTGTTTATAGCTCTCTCTCTTCCTCTCTCTCTCTCTCTCTCTTCTGTCTGTCTGTCTGGCTGTCTGTCCTGAATTATTCCACAGGCTCCTACAGAAGCTGTCTGATCTGGGTCAACTCAGTTTGCTAAAGTGCCAAAAGTCGTCTAAATGTTGGAACTGGTTGATAGGGTCAGACATATGCTCACCATACATAAAGCTTAGTGTGCGTTATTACTGTGTTTCAACTACTTTCGCGTGTGACATACTTCTATGTGTAAGCATGTACAGCTTGTATAGAAATGAATGCATATTGTATACATGTATCAGTGTTATATTTGTCTCTCGAACGACGATATCTATTTTATTATGTGCTGATTGCTATGTTTTACTACCTGTCCTCTTTGTCAGAAAATATTCGATCAAAACCAATATATTTACAATGAAATGAACAACATCGGGAGAAGTGGAAAATATGTGCGTCCTTCAGAAATGAAAAACAATGAAGCAGGGGACATTTTTTAAAGCGTTATCGCTATCAAAACTTTTGAAGACCATTGTAATAATGCTACTATGTACAATGATGGTAGCACGACAGCAGTAGCACGCGAACCTCTCATTTAGCGGTATGCGTTCATAGGTTAATTTCGTCAGCAATGTGTAAAAACATTAATATTTCAGCTGTGCATATTTTATAGTACCTTATTTATGCTTCCTAAAACGACCATAAACATAATAATAATGGATACTGCAAGATTAACGAGCTAATAATGCTTGCCACAGACAAGAATAAATCACACTGATTTTGAGTTTTGTCTATCAAATACAGTAAGGCCCTTCTAACCAGGAGCTATCACACAGAAGCTTTAAGGTATTTCTAGGCAGGTGGATTTCTTAATACAGGTTAAAAGTAATACAGAAAGCTCATTGAGACAGAAAGCTCATGTCTTAATACCGTCTTCATAAAACTGTGTAACAGATGTGTGACTGTGTAAGAGAGGTTGTACAGTACTGTGTAAGAGAGGCTGAACGATATAAGAGACGTACCCCTGTGTAAGAGAGGTTTTACTTTATATGAGAGGTTGTACTGTGTAATAGAGGTTGTATTGTATAAGAGAGGCTGTACTCTGTAAGAGAGGTTGTAATGTATTATAAGAGCTGTTGTACCGTATAAGAGAGGTTGTACTGTGTAAAAGATGGTGCACGGTATAAGAGACGAGCCCCTGTGTAAGAGAGGTTTTACTTTACAAGAGAGGTTGTACAGTGTAAGAGAAGTTGTATTGTATAAGAGATGTTGTACTGTGTAATGGAGATTGTATTGTATAAGAGAGGATGTACTGTGTAAGAGAGGTTGTAATGTATTTATAAGAGAAATTGTACTGTACAAGAGAAGTTGTATTGTATAGTATAAGAGAGGATGTATTGTATAAGAGATATTGTACTGTGTAAGAAAGGTTTTACTATGTAAGAGAGGCTGAACTGCGTAAGAGAGTTTGCACTGTGTACAAGAAGTTTTACTGTGTAAAAGAGGCCAAAAAGTGTAAGAGAGGTCTTACTGCGTAACAGAGGCTGCACTGCGTACAAGAAATTTTAATGTGTAAAATACCCCAAAACGTATAAGAGAGGTCTTACTGTGTAAGAGAGGTTTCACCGTGTAAGAGAGGTTGTACTACATGTATGAAACGGAGGTTTTATTGTCCATTCAGTAAGATTTGTCCATATTCTTTTAAAACAGAATCTCTCTAAAGCCGCTACTTAATGCAGGACGAAAGTAATGCAGAAAGCTCATATATATTCCCTGCATTACTTTCGTTCTGCATTAACCTACCACCTGCCTCAAAGACCCATAGTTAGACCTCTTTTTTGGCGGGATTTACTGTATGTCAATTGTAAAGAGACTGCCCGGGACATTTTTTCCCACAAACGTCATACGTTGTTCCTTTTCCTAAATATTCAAGATATCTCAGACACTTTTTCTTCACAGCTGGAAGAAAAAAAGTACACGAGAATGTACCAATCAAAACAAGGAAAATTACTTTCACTTGACAGTTTCAGGGCTTAGACTAGATTGAGTAAGATCTTTTTCTCTTTTCCATCAATTATTGGATCAAAATTGATAGCGCTTTCACAGCGAGTGTTTTTATTAGATATTAGCCGCTAGTACCAATTATTAAATTCATTTCAACCTTATAATGGCTGTTAAAGCTCAACTTGTTAAAAAACCCATTTGTAAAGTTTTGATAAAAAAAAGTATTCGAATATAACTTAAATATCAAACATGTTAAAATACGAGTGTATATTTGAGGAAAAAAATGGAAAAATGAATAAAACAGTTTTACTCCACTTGATCTCCTGGAGTAATGAAACGACACCCCACTGGAGGGAGGGGAATGGAGAAGGAGGACGCAGTGGGTGGGGTGGGGATGTAGGGGTGAAGCGAGAAGATAGAGAGGGTGGCGGAGAGGGAGATGGAGAGAGAAAGAGACAAAAACAGAGACAGAAACACAGACCGAGAAAAAACGGGAGATGCAGACAGGCAGACCGAGGGGGAGAGAGAGCGAGAAAGACACACAAAAAGAGACAGAGAGACAGGGAGCCACACATGGTGAGACATACGGACAGATAGGCAGACAGACAGAGACAAAGAAAGAGAGAGAGAAATATATAGACGGAAGAGACAGAGTCTGACATGCAGACAGAAAGTCAGAGAGAGAGAGAGAGAGAGAGAGAGAGAGAGAGAGAGAGAGAGAGAGAGAGACACACACACACACACACACATACAGAGAGATAGAAACTGACAGACAGACAGACAGACAGAGACAGAGAGACAGAGACAGCGAGCAGAGGGAGCGACAGAGACTGAAATACAGAGACACAGAGATTTAGAGAGACACGGTAGTAGTAGCAGCAGCAGTAGTAGTAGTAGTAGTAGTTGATGTAGTAATAGTATTAGTAGTAGTAGATGTAGTAGTAGTAGTAGTAGTAGTAGTAGTAGTAGTAGTAGTAGTAGTAGTAGCAGTAGTAGTAGTAGTAGTTTAGTAGTAATAGTAGTAGTAGTAGTAGTAGTAGTAGTAGTAGTAGAAGTAGTATAGTAGTAATAGTAGTAGTAATAACAGCAGCAGTAGTGGTGGTGACGGTAGTAGTAGTAGTAGTAGTAGTAGTAGTAGTTGTTGTTGTTGTTGTTGTAGTAGTAGTAGTAGTAGCAGCAGTAGTAGTAGTAGTTGTAGTAGCAGCATTAGTGGTAGTGGCAGTGGTAGTAGTAGTAGTAGCAGTAGTAGTGGTTGTGGTAGTAGTAGTAGCAGCAGTAGTAGCAGTAGTGGTAGTAGATGTAGTAGTGGTGGTAGTAGTAGTAGTAGTAGTTGTAGTAGTAGTAGTAGTAGTAGTAGTAGTAGTAGTAGCAGTAGTAGTGGTTGTGGTAGTAGTAGTAGCAGCAGTAGTAGCAGTAGTGGTAGTAGAGGTAGTAGTGGTGGTAGTAGTAGTAGTAGTTGTAGTAGTAGTAGTAGTAGTAGTAGTAGTAGTAGTAGTAGTAGTAGTAGTAGTAGTAGTAGTAGTAATAGTAGTGGTAGTAGTAGTAGTAGTAGTAGTAGTAGTAGTAGTAGTAGTAGTAGTAGTGGTAGTAATAGTGGTAGTAGTAGTAGTAGTAGTAGTAGTACATGTAGCAGTAGTAGTACATGAAGTAGTAGTAGTAGTAGTTGAAGTAGTAGCATGTCGCCATTTCTAACATGAATATGCATCAGACAAAGGGGTAAGCTGATCTATTTTGATTGGCTGCTTTAGATAAGTTATACTGTATCAACTCTCCATAAGCCACTGTTATCACCACGAAAGAATGTTGAATCCCCTTTTCATTTCACCATGCAGAAAAATAATGTCATCTTGTACAAAGTACTATCTAACAGAATCTTAACCCTTCGCTTGCTATTCACGTCAATATACCTACCTCTAAATAGTGAAGACCCAGATGAGACAGCTCCTGCAGGAGCTGTCTCATCAGGGTCTGCACTATTTACAAGTTGATTGTGCAACTAGTGCACTCCACAGCAGTGATTGCACAGCGAAATACTTGTACACAGTGAAGATATATGTAATTATACAACAGGGCATGGGTAAATGTATTTTAAATGTATTTTAAAATTCAGCAAGAGAAGGGTTATCACTGTTAGGCAGTTTCTTAAGTGGTGTCTTTGATTGATTTTTTTGTATGTTTCGAACAGATGTTCCACAATTTGTGCTGTAACTTTTGATATACAGTAAAAATCCTCTAAAGCGGAATTTAGTAAAGAGGATTTTATATAATTTTATGCAGTTGACTGCTTAACCGTTTCCTACATACTTGAAAAAAGTATTTTCATGCATTTGCAACCAGAGCAGACCAAGACCAATCTACAGTTTCTGTCTCAGCAAAAATGTCCCTACGCTGTTTTAAAACATAATCTAATTTATATTCATGATGCCAATATTTCTTATATGAATAATGACACAAAACCTAATAAATATTAACGTTGTTTTAAAACATAATCTAATTTACATTTATAATGCCATTTTTCTTATATGAATTATGACAAAAAACCTAATCAATATTCATGATGTCATAATTTCTCATATTAACATTTAACAGGCAAAGGGTGACAATCATGCAGAAAGTTCCTTTGGAAGTTTTAGGCATGACTTGCGACCTGTATTAACCCATTTGCGCCCAGTGGATTCGTCCATGTTTATGTACTGGGTTAGTCTATTATTTTTTATCTAAGGGATGCCTGGCCTAAATTTTCAATTTCGTTTTGTTTTATATTGAAATTCCTATCAGCAAACAGTGTAGACTCTGATCAGACGACGCATGGTGCGGCGTCTGATCAGAGTCTACACTGTTTGCCTACATGTATGTGGGCACAAATGGGGTAAGCTATCGTCGATTTTAAAGACTGCCATTGATACTAATTTCCAAGTCTGGTTTAGAGCGGTTGTCCTGTATGCTATATCAATTATCTGAGTATAAGTCATTACATTCTCTAGTAGTACGGTAAACCCTCTCTATAACGCCCACTAAATTGTGTTAATCAGTTGGTATTCAGACCAGGTGGCTGCTTAAAGCAAGGTGAAAGTAAAACAGAACGCTCCTATAGGAGCGTTCTGTTTTACTTTCACCTTGCTTTCAGCAGCCACCTGCCATTAACACAAAATACTTGATTTAATTTAGTGGCCGTTATAGAGAGGTTTTACATGTATGTCAAAAAGAACTTTTCCAATCTAGCTGCACCTATAATACAAGTTATGACATTGTCTTTGTAAAGTCTGTGGGGAGATTTAAATCATGTATTTATCAAAACTAGATGAAAATGCAGATGATGAATGTAATACCCTTCTACGTCTTATCCAAGAATTTTCAATGTATTGAAATATTGTTTTTGCAGGAAAACTCACTTCAGAAAACTCAGTTACAACTCTCTTCGATGTTGGTTTCGAAGTACTATTTTTTGTGGAATATATTACAGTTCTGGAATTAAAACAATGGTCAGTTTGTTACTATAACTATACTACAGCTAAAAGTCGATCCAGTTTTTATAGCATGTTCTTTATACAAACCCGTCATCAAAGGATTCCCTTATTAATTTCAGAAATCTTTTTGCAGTGTCATAATTTCCGTATTCTCTAGGATTAATTAACACTTCAAATGGCAGACGGCTGATTTAGCGGACTATAATTGAAAACTCCAGGCTTGATAAAGAGGGTCTCACGAACTCAATATCATAATCATTATTCAGTGAATTACTTGTTCGAGTGCTTTGAAAATCTAATAATACACCCCTCAGAAACATAAAATGAGAAATGATCGGACTAAATGATATGATACGAAAGCAATACTAGCGTTTCAAGTTTCAAAATATATTAGAAAGTCAATAAATAAGTGCCCATACCATTTATAGGAAGTAGAAAAGATGACACGTTTAGCTAGACTTTGGAAGAATATGATAGGAGCTACCTCTGATATTCTAAACAGGGGCAATTTAAGTATGTTTATCTGACAGTTTATACTTGGTACATGTAACCAGTCAGCAATTCAAGTATGTTTATCTGACAGTTTAAACTTGGCCAATGTAACAATTAAAGTTTGTTTATCCTACAGTCTATACTTGGTACAAAATAACAACTTAAGTATGTTGTTCTGACAGTTTATACTTGGTACATGTAACAATTTAAGAATGTTTACCTGACAGTTTATACTTTGTACATGTAACCAGTCAACAATCAGCAATCAAGTTCAAACTGTGTCTATAAATTGTGTCTCTACTATTCAGAAGCCATTTCGTAATCAGATATGTATTAAATCTATATCGTTAAATAAGGTCAGCTGATCAGTGTATATATATAATGTATACTTTATTTTACAATATGAATGATTACTACTATTATTATTATTAGATTGACACAGCGTCACTGGCGAATATCAACTCTGTTTGCTTTGGACATGAGATATATCTAATTCTACAGTTTTTGTCAAAGAAAAAAGTCCTTGAAAAAAATTCATCATAAAAATTGAGCTAATAAATATTCATGTTGTCATTATTTCTTATATGAATATTGAACAGGGAATGGGTTAAGTGTCATTTACAAACAACGAAGCTCCAGATCAGAACGCTCCTGCAGGGGCCAACTGATCAGGGTCTGCATTGATAGATTTCTTTCAAGAACGTTTACATTTTTCTATTGACTGGGCTCCTGCGTCATCATAATGGAATGAAACATGCATAGATTTAATGCATTGAGTTCGTCCATTAGCGCGTGAATTTGTGCTCGCAATAGTGTGACTATTGATAACATTTACAATCAAAATGAACAAGACACTAAGACAAAAACAAAAAACAAAAAAAAGCAAAAAAACCCAAAATATTTACAATCAAAATGAACGAGACACTGTGCATCTCGGAATATCACCGGGACACGATATCACCGACGGGACACAATATCACCGGGACACTCCGGTCAAGTGTTTGTAAAGACATATCTCAAATAAAATACGTCTCTAGAGCTACTAAGAGCAAAACATAGGTGCATGTATAATTCTGTGCATTAAAGATAGATGGTAGCTTAAGCTCAAATCTTAATGAACACACCGATTCAGGAGCACTGCGATCCAAAGAAGCATGTGTACATGTACATACATGTACATGTATGCCATTATAAAACATGAACTAATATGCATATTGACATTATTTCTTCGTGAATATTCAACAGGGAAAGGAGTTAACGGATGTGTGTGTGTGTGTGTCATACAGTAAACCCTCTCTATAACGGCCACTAAATTATGTTAAATCATTTGGTATTTATTGCAGATGGCCGCTTAAAGCAATGTGAAAGTAAAACAGAACGCTCCTATAGGAGTGGTCTGTTTCACTTCCACCTTGCTTTAAGCTGCCACCTGCCTTTAACATGAAATACTTGATGTAATTTAGTGGCCGTTATAGATTGTGTATTATCTAAATACCTTAATTGTGTAGTATTGTTATATACAATATTAAAATGATGAAATATTAGCCCTTATACCACTGTGAATTATTAGCCCTTCTACCACTGTGTATGAAATACAAATGTCTTCTTAGATCTGGTGTAATTTTGACTACTTCTGAGCACCATTCCATACTCAGACTTTTTATAGACACCAAATATTGATACCGTACTCAAATGTTCGCACGAAATCTCTTCTTGAGTACCGGTATTATGCGTATTTTGCGAAATTTTTCAGGTACGGAGCCCATGGGGCCAGAAGTAGTCAAAATTGCATGATCTCATACTCAAGGAAAGTTGTTCTCTACGCTCCGAGTTCTATCGTGCTATAAATTTATAATGCAGAAAATATTCCAAAAAAGGGAATTAATATGATACATAAATACTTGAATTTTGCTCTGATCTAATATTCGAAATATTAGATCAGAGCATTTCAAGTATTTATATAAATTTATAGATTTATAGAAATCTTGATTGACATTGTGTGATCAGCAGCCATGTTACAAACGATACACTTGAGAAGCACTTGAGAATGGCCTTCGGTGAATTTTTATTGGCACGGTGTTAGATTTGATCAAGCATTTGAGAAATTATTAACCCTTTCCCTTATGTAAGTGCATTTTGACGCATCTGCAAACAGAGTAAACCCAGATCAGACGGCTCCTATAGGAGCAGTTTGATCAGGGCCTGCTCTGTTTGCTTTTAATATAATATAGATCTGATTCTACAGCCTCTGCCTGAGCCAAAATGTCCTGTGTTCGCATGCCAGTATAAAAATTAATCGTACTACTATTCATGACGTCATTATTTCCTACATTATATTCATCAGGGAAAGGTTTGCAGATTGGATGCGTGTGAGATACCTAGTATGTCTACATCTTATCTGGATCCAAGCTGGTTGAAATTAGCGGGAGATGGGTTCATTTTTTGGTGTTTGTTTTTAAAAGCAGTTTATGCTGATACATGTACACTGTATTTGATTCATTGTGTTTTTAAACTAATTTCAGAAATCTTTCGGGATTGTCACAATTTCTTTTTCTGTTAGGATTAATTAACGCTTCAAATGATAGAACATCGGTGTAACAGACACTTCCCTGGTTGATGAAGTCTGTCTCAAGAATTCAATATCATAGTAATTATTGTGTGAGTTAGTTTTTAGAGAGATTTGAACATCTAATAACATTCCCCTCTAAACATATAAATGTGACATCGCAGTACTGTATAAAAATCAAATCATAAGCAGTGTTGCTGGTGTCAATGTGTGTGTCCTTACCTCATAGAGATGCCTTTTCACGCTTTGCAAACATAGTAGATCTAGATCAGAAGGCTCATGTAGACACCGTCTAATCAGGGTCGGTTCTGTTTGCTTGTGGAATCATATAGATCTGATTCTACAGTGGTTTCTGCCAAAGAAAAAACCCTTTTTATATACCATCTTAACCCATTACCTCATAAGCTATTTATAGATACAACCTCTTTAAACAAATATACCGAAAAGGAGCATTAACTAGAGAAAAGGAAACTTTTAGAATTCTATAGTTTGAAACCATTATGATAAATAGAGCATTTGCTCCTATAGGAGCAAATGCTCTATTTATCACAATGGTTTCACAAAGTGACTTTTACAGAGTCGTCAAAAGTCGTCAATATAAGGGAATGGGTTAAAATATCAGCTAATAAATACTGATGATGTCACTATTTCTTACATGAATATTGATGAGACAAAGAGTTATTAGTTTACCGGCTTGTAACTTCTCTTTACTATTCCCGGGCAAAGGAACGATGAATCATTTGTAGAAGGCGGCGTACATAACAGGAAATTGACAGACAATTATATATATGGTCGTTATAAATCTCATGAAAGAGCTGCTTAATGAGTACAGTTTATATTTCAATAAAGGCAATAGAAACAATTAATCCACTGCAAGCACAGATTTAGTCACGTTACAAAATGACAAGGAAGATATACACGTATGAGTTGAAATAAAGTTTCCAATTGAAATATTTTTAAGCAAATGTGTTGTAGATCATATTATTTAATTGCGTGTTTAAGATATTTAGATTTACTGCAAATGTCTTTTTGTGTTAACTCCTTACTCCATAGAGTCCCAGTTTTACGTGATTACAAAAAGAGTAGACTCATACTCCTATATGATCCGCCAAATCAAGATATGTCATGTCTGTTTAACCCTTTCCTCCATAAATACGCTTTTCTATACACCTCTGTGAAAGTCATTTTATGAAACCATTGTAATAAATAGAGCATTTGCTCCTATAGGAGCAAATGCTCTATTTATCACAATGGTTTCTAACTACAAAATTCTAAAATATTCCTTTTCTCTAGTTAACCCTTTCCCTGTTCTGTGTTCATTCCAAATTTCAATACCTACTGAATATTCATTGACAAAATAGTTATAATGAAATAAGGACGATGGAACATTATAGCCATTTTAGACAGTAAAGAAACATATCTTTCAAAAATCCATAAGCAAACAGAGCAGACCCTGATCAGATGGCTCCTATCTGATCTGGGTCTTCTCTGTTTGCAGAAGCGTGAAAGGGTTAATGCTCCTTTTCGGTAAATTTATTCAAAGTGGTTGGGTCTAAAAATAGCCTATGGAGGAAAGGATTAAGGAATACTTAAAGATCTGATTCTACAGATTCTACCACGGCCACGTTCCTGTGTTCATATGCCATATTTAATTGATAGTCACCAGGTCTTTATTTCTTACATGATTAGTTTATAGACGGTGGTAGCTTAACCATTTCCTCCATGAATATTCAAGTTAGAAAAAAATGACGTCATGAATATTAATTAGATAATTGTTAAAATAGCATATAAACTCAGGAATGTATGACTAAGGCATATACTGTAGAATCATATCTATATCATTTAATTAGCAAACAGAGCAGACTCTGATCAGACGGCTCATATGTTTTGAGATACCTCTACAAAAAATACAGATCATTATCTTCTTCCAGATCCTCCATTCATTTAGATCTATAATGCAGTAGAACCTGTAATAACCCATTACCTCATAGGTTATTTTTAGAAACAACCTCTTTGAATAAATCTACCAAAAAGGAGCATTAACTAGAGAAAAGTAAAATTTTAGAATTTTGCAGTTTGAAACCATTGTGATAAATAGAGCATTTGCTCCTATAGGAGCAAATGCTCTATTTATCACAATGGTTTGACAAAGTGACTTCTACAGAGTCGTCAAAAGTCGTCAATTTGAGGGTAAGGGTTAAGCGATCATCAAAAACAGGTCTAATTGTAGGTCTAATTGTAGGTCTAATTGTAGGTCTAATTGTTGGTCTTTAAGACAGGCGGTTGCTTAATGCAGGTCAAAACCAATGCAGAAAGTTCCTATAGGAGCTATCTGCATTACATTTATATATTGCATAAAAAGCAACCAGCTGTTTTTTAAGACTCCTATGTTTAATAAATGTAATACTGTATGCAAATATAGAGTTTCCTTTTTTCCATGACCCTCACTACGCAGTACAGCATATGTAGAGCATGTTTGTATCATTCTCTTAATGATCTTAAACCAAATTCCTCTGATACGTAAATATACATGTACACGTAGGTGTCTTTGAAAGCGTATGACTGCTTAATGCTTAATCCATGCTTATCCTTTCTGCATAACATGTTCCGGTATTAAGTTACCGATTTCCTTAACCTTTTACTTAATAAACACGCATTTTCACGTCCTCGAAAACAGTGTAAACCCGGGTCAAAATGCATCTGAAGGAGCCGTATGATCAGGGTCTGCTCAGGTTGCGTATGGAATCGTAGATACATGTATCTCAACTAGCAGTTTCTCCCATGGCCAAACATCACTATTATATGCCATTATATATGCTCAGCTAATTTATACCCATGGTGATTACTTCTTCAGGGCTACAGATAAAGGTGCGTGTCCAAATACTAAAATCGTCATTTCTCCACCAATCCCTATTCTGTGACCAGTCTTTAGAATCGTCTCGAAGAGACGATTCTAAAGAGTGGTCACAGTATAGGGTTTGGTTGATAAATAAAGGAGTTTTTTTTAAATATTTAAATTTACGCATCTTATCTGGACCTCTGACTTCTTGCACGGATATTCACGAGGTAAAAAGTCAAAGATTCGTTGTGGAGAATTGTCGTTTTAGTTTGAGTATTACATGTTTTTTCAATTGTTAACTAACTCAAGTAACGTCACCAGTGAAGCGCATTCTGGCTAGTTATCATATTACAGTAGAACCCGTCGTAAGTGGTCATTCATTTATTGATCATAGGAGTGTTAAAAAGCAGATGGTTGCTTAAATCAGGGCAAAAGTGATGCAAAAAGCTCCTATAGAAGCTTTTTGTATTACTTTTAACCTGTATTAAGCTACAACCTGCCTTACAAACCCATACTTAGACCGCTTTTTGAAGGCCGCTTAAGACAGATTGGACTGTATATAAGTAATTATTTTCTGTGGCTGATGTGCATCAGTGTAGAGTCTGATCGGACACAGTGTCTCGGAAACGACGTCTGTTGAGGGTCTACCTGTATAAAAACATGAATCTGAGCAAAAAATAAATATGCGTACAGTAAAACATCTCTATAACGGCCACTAAATTACATCAAGTATTTTGTGTTAAAGACAGGTGGCTGCTTAAACCAAGGTGAAAGTAAAACAGAACGCTCCTATAGGAGCGTTCTGTTTTACTTCCACCTTGCTTTAAGCAGTCACCTGACCTAAATACCAACTAATTAAAGCAATTTCGTGGCCGTTATAGAGAGGTTTTACTGTACTCATATATCAAAATCGTCATTTCTCCAACAAACCCAATGTTACAACCACTCTTTAGAATCGTCTCTTCGTCGAGAGGAGGATGAAATGTTAAGAAAAAGCCTCGAAGAGACGATTCTAAAAAGTGATCTTAACATAGGGGTTGCTAGAGAAATTAAGGAGTTATTCTTGAAAATGTTTTAATTTACGTATCTTATCTGGTCCTCCGATTTTTGCACCTCTTCTCAAGTCATGTTACACATGTACCGTACATTTGATTGTATATTTCAGCGCTTGCGGTGATAAGAGGCGATTCCTTTGAACGGGAACCCCTGAATCTTGTGCCTATCTTCAACACAACCACCATCAACATAACGGGCATAGCAGGAGAGACGGCAAACCTCCTCTGCCGGGTGGAAAACAAAGGCACATTACAGGTATTTATTAGCTACTCCTAGATCTGAAAGAATATACACTGTTTGCAAATGAGAGTGCATTTGTTTCCATTCATAGGGTTACACTCAACAAATACATTCAAACCATGCCAAAACGGTAGTGAAAACTGGTTTGGGTCAGATTTGAAGGTATTTTCACTATGTGTAGCTCTTGTAATTGATCTTATATTTGAGGCAAATTAAGGTCATAATCCTACTTCCATTAACCGCGAACTGAGTGACTAAACCATTAAAACATTAACTCCATAAATATGTCTTTCTACGCCTTTACAAACAGAGTAGACACAGATCAGACGGCCCCTGTAGGAGCCGTCTGACCAGGGTCTGCTCCGTTTGCTTATGAAATACTATAGGCACGATTCTAGAGTTTCTACTATGGCCATCATTTCCCGTGTCCATGTGCCATTATAAGAATTAATCTTAATAAATATACATGATGCCAATAAAGGAGTAAAGGCCTAATAGTAAGAAAGAGTACCAGCAAAATATAATATGTTAAGAAAGAGTACCAGCAGAATATAATCTGGTAAGAAAGAGTACCAGTAGGATATAATGTGTTAAAAAGAGTATTAGCAGGATATAATGTGTTAAGAAAGAATACCAGCAGGCTAAACTGTTAAGAAAAAGAAACAGCAGGAAACAATTTGTTAAGAAAGAGTATCAGCAGAATATAATATGTTAAGAAAGAGTACTAGCAGGCTAAACTGTTAATAAAGAGTACCAGCAGGCTAAACTGTTAAGAAAGAGTACCAACAGGATATAATCTGTTTAGAAAGAGTACCAGCAAGATATAATATGTTAACCCTTTCCCTGTTGTATATTCATGTATGGAATCAAAATAACAGCATGAATATTTATTATCTGAACATTTTAAAATGACATATGTACAGAGGATGTTTTGGTATTGATAGAAACTGTAGTCAGCTGTATTATAATTTCATAAGCAAACAGAGCAGACCCTGATCACACGGCGTTCATATTAAGGAAAGGGTTAGAAAGGGCATCAGCAGGAAGTTAAAAGTGTTAACAGAAAGACATCTAGTAAGACAGAGCATTAGCAAGAAGCTATTTCAACAATAACACGTATCGACAGGAAGCTAATACATTAAGAATAAGTATTAACCCATTACCTCATAGGCAATTTTTAGATCCAACATCTTTGAATGAATCTACTGAAAAGGAGCATTAGCTAGAGAAAAGGAAAACTTTATAATTTTGTAGTTTGAAACCATTGTGATAAATAGAGCATTTGCTCCTATATGACCAAATGCTCTATTTATCACAAAGGTGACTTTTGCAGAGGCGTCAAAAGGCGTCGATATGAGGGAATGAGATAATATGAAGATATCTTGTATGAAGAATATCAGAAGGGAACATATCTAGTAGGAAAGGAAGAGTGTAAGCAGGGCACTGATCTAGTAAGAATGGGTGACAGTACGAAATTAATCTAGTACGAAAGAGCAACAGCAGTACGCTAATCTAGTAAGAAAGAACAACAACGGAACGCTAATCTAGTACGAAAGAGCAACAGCAGTACGCTACTGTAGTAAGAAAGAGCAACAACAGTACGCTAATCTAGTTAGAAAGAACAATAACAGTACGCTAATCTAGTACGAAAGAGCAACAGCAGTAAGCTACTGTAATAAGAAAGAGCAACAACAGTACGCTAATCTAGTTAGAAAGAACAACAACAGAACGCTAATCTAGTTAGAAAGAGCAACAGCAGTACGCTAATCTAGTAAGAAAGAGCAACAGCGGAACGCTAATCTAGTTAGAAAGAACGACAACGGAACGCTAATCTAGTTAGATAGAGCAACAGCAGTACGCTAATCTAGTAAGAAAGAGCAACAGCGGAACGCAAATCTAGTTAGAAAGAACAACAACGGAACGCTAATCTAGTTAGAAAGAGCAACAGCAGTACGCTAATCTAGCAAGAAAGAGCAACAGCGGGACGCTAATCTAGTTAGAAAGAGTGACAGTACGAACTTAATCTAGTCAGAACGAGTATTATCAGAAAGGTATTCTATGAAGGACGCGTATCCACAGGAAGCTAATATAGTAACAAAGTGTGTCAATAGAAATCTAGTTTATTAAACCTTTTCCTCCATAAACACGCCTTTCTACGCCTCTGTATTAACCACTGCTTGAAACCATTGTGATAAATATCACAATGACTTCAAATTTCAAAATTCTAACTTGTACTTTTCTCTAGTAAATGCTCCTTTTGAGTAGATTCGGGTCTAAAAATAGCCTATGAGGTAATGGGTTAAGAAAAGATGTAAGCAGGAATCAAATCTAGTAAGTAACACTATCAACAGGAAGCTAAACTAGTAAGCAAGAATGACAGTACAAAGCTATATTAGTCACAAAAAGTATTAGCTAGAAGTTAGTCTAGTACGGAATAGTATCAGCAGGAAGCTAATCTAGTACGTAAAAGTGTCAGCAGAAAGTAAGTCTAGTAAGAAAGAGTATTTGCATGGTATTAATCTAGTAAGAAAGAATATTAACAGGAAGATATCTAGTAAGAAGGATAATCAACGGTAAGCTAATCTAGTGAGACAGAATATCAACAAGACATTAATCTATTAAGAATGCAATGTTAATAGGAAGCGAATATAACCAGAAAGAGTATCAAGCAGGATTCTAATCTAATAAAACGAGTAGCAACAGTATGCTAATCTTGTAAGAAGTGCTAATTGATTAAGAAAGAGTATTGGCAATATATTAATGTAGTAAAAAACAGTATGAGCAGAAACATAGTCTGTTAAGAAAGAGTATCTGCTGGAAGTGAATGTAGTAAGGATGCTAATACAGTAAACCGTGGTATCACCAGGAAGCAAAGATAGTGAGAAAGAGTATCAACAGGAACATAATCTTGTAACAACTGATATCTGCAATATGCCTTTCTAGTTAACCCTTTCCTCCATAAATACGCCTTTCTACGCCTCTGTTAAAACCATTGTGATAAATAGAGCATTTGCTCCTATAGGAGCAAATGCTCTATTTATCACAATGGTTTTAAACTACAAAATTCTAAAACTTTCCTTTTTCTCTAGTTAATGCTCCTTTTCGGTAGATTTATTCAAAGTGGTTGGATAAACAAAATAGCCTATGAGGGAACGGGTTAAAAGAGTATCAATCAGACACTATCTTAATTAGAAAGAGTAGTGTATTAGCAAAATCCCTCTAAACTGGAATTCGAATAGAGATGAATTTAGATACTTTTAGACAGGTGGCTGCTTAATGCATGTGAACGTCCTCTATTATGTTTCTGCGTGTCTCTGGGAGTTTTTCCCATGACTTTCAACCCGCATTAAGCTACCACATGTCTCCAAAACGGACATTAATTTTAGATTGAACGTCCGGTTTAGAGGCGTTTTACTGTAACAAAAGGAACGCTATCCTTCACCATTCCACGTACAAAACTGAAAAAGTGCTTACTTTTCCAATACGATATTCGTCTGCAAGTTTATATTAAATTCATTTCACATGATAGTTGAAAATCTGTGAAATTCCTTTCGCTCCCGTGGGATTCAACACTTTCCAAACGTTTCATCGGAGATGTGAGTTTTAGTTTTCTTCTGACTGCCTCTTAGACAGCTAGAACATTTAATTAACCCTTAGTATGTTACATGGCTTGCTGTGTATTCGTAGAGGTTACTCTCCGACAACTTTGCAGTATGTTATAGCTTGTTGTGTACTCTTGGAGGTTACTCTCCGACAACACGGCAGTAGTTATTTGGCTTGCTGTGTATTCGTAGAGGTTACTCTCCGACAACTTTGCAGTATCTTACATGGCTTGGTGTGTACTCTTGAAGGTTACCCTCCGACAACTCTGCAGTATGTTACATGGCTTGCTGTGTACTCTTGGAGGTTACTCTCCGACAACTCGGCAGTATGTTACCTGGCTTGCTGTGTACTCTAGGAGGTTACTCTCCGACAACTTTGCAGTATGTTACATGGCTTGCTGTGTACTCTTGGAGGTTACTCTCCGACAACTCGGCAGTATGTTACCTGGCTTGCTGTGTACTCTAGGAGGTTACTCTCCGACAACTTTGCAGTATGTTACATGGCTTGCTGTGTACTCTTGGAGGTTACTCTCCGACAACTCGGCAGTATGTTACCTGGCTTGCTGTGTACTCTAGGAGGTTACTCTCCGACAACTCGGCAGTATATTACATGGCTTGCTGTGTACTCTAGGAGGTTACTCTCCGACAACTCGGCAGTATGTTACCTGGCTTGCTGTGTACTCTAGGAGGTTACTCTCTGACAACTCGGCAGTATGTCACATGGCTTGCTGTGCATTCGTAGAGGTTACTCTCCGACAACGGTGCAGTATGTTATATAGTTTACAGTGTACTCGTAGAGGTTACTCTCCGAGAACTCGGCAGTAGGTTACATGGTTTGCTGTGTACTCTTGGAGGTTACTCTCCGACAACTCTGCAGTAGTTATTTGGCTTGCTGTGTATTCGTAGAGGTTACTCTCCAACAACTCTGCAGGATGTTACATGGCTTGCTGTGTACTCTTGGAGGTTACTCTCCGACAACTCTGCAGTAGTTATTTGGCTTGCTGTGTATTCGTAGAGGTTACTCTCCAACAACTCTGCAGGATGTTACATGGCTTGCTGTGTACTCTTGGAGGTTACTCTCCGACAACTCTGCAGTAGTTATTTGGCTTGCTGTGTATTCGTAGAGGTTACTCTCCAACAACTCTGCAGGATGTTACATGGCTTGCTGTGTACTCTTGGAGGTTACTCTCCGACAACACGGCACTAGGTTACATGGCTTGCTGTTTACTCTTGGAGGTTACTCTCCGACAACTATGCAGTATGTTGCACTGCTTGCAGTGTACTCGTAGAGGTTAATTTCGGACAACTCGACAGAATCTTACATGGCTTGCTGTGTACTCTTAGAGGTTACTCTCCGACAAATCGGCAGTATCTTACATGGCTTGCAGTGTACTCTTAGAGGTTACTTTCCGACAACTTTGCAGTATGTTATAGCTTGTTGTGTACTCTTGGAGGTTACTCTCCGACAACTTTGCAGTATGTTATAGCTTGTTGTGTACTCTTGGAGGTTACTCTCCGACAACACGGCAGTATGTTCCATGGCTTGCTGTGTACTGTTAGATTCTACTCTCCGACAACTCTGCAGTATGTTACATGGCTTGCTGTATACTCTTAGAGGTTACTCTCTGACAACTCTGCAGTATGTTACATGGCTTGCTGTATACTCTTAGAGGCTACTCTCTTACAACTCTACAGTATTTTACATGGCTTGCTGTGTACTCCTGAAGGTTACTCCCCGACAGCTCGGCAATATGCTACATGGCTTGCGGTGTACTCATATATAGAAGTTACTCTTCGACAACTCGGCAGTACGTTACATGGCTTGCTGTGTACTCTTGGAGGTTACTCACCGACAACTCGGCAGTAGTTATTTGGCTTGCTGTGTATTGGTAGAGGTAACTGTCCAACAACTATGCAGGATCTTACATGGCTTGCTGTGTACTCTTGGGGGTTACTCTCCGATAACTCTGCAGGATCTTACATGGCTTGCTGTGTTCTCTTGGATGTTACTCTCCGACAACTCTGCAGTATGTTCCATGACTTGCTGTGTACTCTTGGGGGTTACTCTCCGACAACTCTGCAGTATGTTACATGGCTTGCTGTGTACTCTTGGGGGTTACTCTCCGACAACTCTGCAGGATCTTACATGGTTTGCTGTGTACTCTTAGAGGTTACCCTTCGACAACTCAGCAGTATGTTACATGGCTTGCTGTGTACTCTTAGAGGTTACCCTTCGACAACTCTGCAGGATCTTACATGGTTTGCTGTGTACTCTTAGAGGTTACCCTTCGACAACTCTGCAGGATCTTACATGGCTTGATGTGTACTCTTAGAGGTTACCCTTCGACAACTCTGCAGGATCTTACATGGCTTGCTGTGTACTCTTAGAGGTTACCCTTCGACAACTCTGCAGTATGTTACATGGCTTGCTGTGTACTCTTAGAGGTTACCCTTCGACAACTCTGCAGGATCTTACATGGTTTGCTGTGTACTCTTAGAGGTTACCCTTCGACAACTCTGCAGGATCTTACATGGTTTGCTGTGTACTCTTAGATGTTACCCTTCGACAACTCTGCAGGATCTTACATGGTTTGCTGTGTACTCTTGGGTGTTACTCTCCGACAACTCTGCAGGATCTTACATGGCTTGCTGTGTACTCTTAGAGGTTACCCTTCGACAACTCTGCAGTATGTTACATGGCTTGCTGTGTACTCTTGGGGTTTACTCTCCGACAACTCTGCAGGATCTTACATGGCTTGCTGTGTACTCTTAGAGATTACCCTTCGACAACTCTGCTTGACTCCCGGATCATGCTCTAAATATTTAGCCCGCTGAAAAAAGAGGTATCCTCAAACTGTAACTTGCTACAAGTTTACTTACTTTCGATCCGTTAAACGTTTGAGAAACTACTGACCGAGTTACCCGGCCTCTCATCTGGATCCAAGATGTTGGGCAAGTCGTGTCGCCCTTATCAGGCTAATGATTCAAAGAAATGAACAGCTGAGCTTCAAGAGACCATACAACTTACTTCGAGATAACAAAGTTCGAGTCATCCTATTTCTAATATGGACACTTGCTGAAGTTTACAGCTTAATGCAGATCTAAAGTAATGCTCAGCCTGAAAGCTCCTGTAGGAGGTTTCAGCATTACTTACGGCCTGCATCACAGTTGTTTCTAGATATGCGAATGATACATTTTAGAACAGGTCTGTATAGATCTTTTTGAAGGACCGAACTTTTACTTCGAGTTATCTCGAAGTTCGAGTTATCAGAGTCGAGATATCGAAGCTCAACCGTATACTGTATTTTATACCAACGAGGATTTGTCCAGCTTAACCCTTTTCTCTATAAATAAGCCTTTCTACGCCTCTGTAAAAATCACCTATTGAAACCATTGTGATAAATAGAGCATTTGCTCCTATAGGAGCAAATGCTCTATTTATCACTATGGTTTCAAACTACAAACTTCTAAAATTTTCATTTTCTCTAATTAATGCTCCTTTTCGGTAGATTTATTCAAAGTAGTTGGATCTAAAAATAGCCTATGAGGTAATAGGTTAATAAGCCATTTACGTCATGAATATTAAAACTAGTAAGTTTATGAATATTAATTATATGATTTATTATGATATACGAACAAAAAATAGTTTGGCCATGGTAGAAAATATAGAATCAGATCCGTATGATTTCATGAGTACATGTAAACAGAGCAGACCCTGATCAGATGGTTCCTACAGGATTCATCTGATATAGGTCTACTCTGTTTGTAAATACGTTAAAAGCCGTATTCATGGATATAAGAAGAGTATACAAAGTATCTAAGGATTTTTAAGAGATATTATTTTCGTTGCAGACATAACTATTACAAATCGATTCAATTTCGCTTTGCTTTTATTACATCATCTCTAGTATACCTCCGTGTATAACAGAATTTGTATAAATGATTTAAACCTTTACTCCATAAATACGCCTTTCTTTCTACGCCTTTGCAAATAGAGTAGACCCAGGTCAGACGGCTCCTATAGGAGCCGTCTGAGCCGAGGATCTGCTCTGTTTGCTTGTGATATAATATAGATGTGATTCTGCAGTTTTTGCCATGAACAATATTGCATCTGTCCATGTGCTGTTATAACAAATTATTGTAATATATGCATGACGTCATTATTTTTAAAAACATATTAATGGAGGAAAGGGTTAAAATATCGTTAGGAAACTATTGTATACATGGACCTATGTACAGACGTACACGGGGACGGACATGCGTAATACTATACATTTGTAGTATAGTAGTAGATGGCAACAACTCTGATTCTCCGGTTGATACTCCAATTCATAGCTAGCGACATATGAGACCCTGGCCGCGTCTCAAGACTTTAACCCCGCGACCTTCGCGACCCTGCGCGATTTCTCTTACCATGATTTTCGAGACTTTTTTTTATACAAAGCGAGTAATCCCGGAAATCCTATCATTTGCATAAGGTCTAGGAATATCGTACTATTTCTAAGTGAAAAATAGATAGGTACTTCCTTAACTATCTTTAACCTGCAGCCAGCTCCCATATTTACAAGGCTCAACAATCAACTATATGAGTCTATATCACACATTTGCCCCGCATTAAACATGGAATGACAGCTTAAGAGGCGCACACAGGGACGGACATGAGTAACACTTTACATTTTACCCGCGGTAAAAAGTAATGTATATGTAAGCTCAACAGCCGCACACCGGGACCGACACGAGTAACTCTTTACATTTACCCCGCGATAAAAATATAATAACTGCTCAACAGGCACACACAGGGACCGACACGAGTAACTCTTTACATTTACCCCGCGATAAAAATATAATAACTGCTCAACAGGCACACACAGGGACCGACACGAGTAACTCTTTACATTTACCCCGCGATAAAAATATAATAACTGCTCAACAGGCACACACAGGGACCGACACGAGTAACTCTTTACATTTACCCCGCGATAAAAATATAATAACTGCTCAATAGGCACACACAGGGACCGACACGAGTAACTCTTTACATTTACCCCGCGATAAAAATATAATAACTGCTCAACAGGTACACACCGGGACCGACACGAGTAACTCTTTACATTTACCCCGCGATAAAAATATAATAACTGCTCAATAGGCACACACAGGGACCGACACGAGTAACTCTTTACATTTACCCCGCGATAAAAATATAATAACTGCTCAACAGGTACACACCGGGACCGACACGAGTAACTCTTTACATTTACCCCGCGATAAAAATATAATAACTGCTCAACAGGCACACACAGGGACCGACACGAGTAACTCTTTACATTTACCCCGCGATAAAAATATAATAACTGCTCAACAGGCACACACAGGGACCGACACGAGTAACTCTTTACATTTACCCCGCGATAAAAATATAATAACTGCTCAACAGGCACACACAGGGACCGACACGAGTAACTCTTTACATTTACCCCGCGATAAAAATATAATAACTGCTCAACAGGCACACACAGGGACCGACACGAGTAACTCTTTACATTTACCCCGCGATAAAAATATAATAACTACTCAACAGGTACACACAGGGACCGACACGAGTAACTCTTTACATTTACCCCGCGATAAAAATATAATAACTGCTCAACAGGCACACACAGGGACCGACACGAGTAACTCTTTACATTTACCCCGCGATAAAAATATAATAACTGCTCAACAGGCACACACAGGGACCGACACGAGTAACTCTTTACATTTACCCCGCGATAAAAATATAATAACTGCTCAACAGGTACACACAGGGACCGACACGAGTAACTCTTTACATTTACCCCGCGATAAAAATATAATAACTGCTCAACAGGCACACACACAGACGGATGCGAGTAACTCTTTACATTTTTCCCTTGTTAACCCATTCCCTCATATTGACGACTTTTGACGACTCTGTAGAAGTCACTTTGTGAAACCATTGTGATAAATAGAGCATTTGCTCCTATAGGAGCAAATGCTCTATTTATCACAATGGTTTCAAACTACAAAAATCTTATGTTTTTCTTTTCTCTAGTTAATGCTCATTTTCGGTAGATTCATTCAAAGAGGTTGTATCTAAAAATAGCCTATGAGGGAATTGGGTCTGCTAAAATACGGATCTGGTGTATAATTTATTTCTTCCGATTATAAAAAAAAAACTTATGAGAAACTAGTTCTCGAGTGTCAAACAGCTTCCGTCCCGAGGAGACGTCCAGATACTCGGCGTGTCATTTGGATCCATATTATTTGTAAACGTGATCCAGATCGCGGATAGAGGGAACATGTTTAACCCTTCAGCGCCAAATTTCTAACTGTCGTCTGCAAAACAAGTTTGTTAAATCATTCTGTCAAAAAAAGAAATGAGATCAATAAATCCAAATTTCAAAGGAACAAAGCACAAGTATAGAAATAGGATTTGAGACAAAAATTGAAGTCCCTGATCAGACGCCGACTTGAAAAGGCTGCGTCTGATCTGGGACTGCACTATTTGTCGTGGTGCATTTATGCGACACCGGCGGTGAAAAGGTTAACATGTTATACAGTATAACCTGCCTTGAGTGGCCATGAAAAAGAGGGTTAATTATGGGTTGTAAGGCAGGTGGTGGCCTAATACAGGCCAAAGTAATGCAGAAAGCTCCTATAGGACGTTCACACTGCATTAAGCAATTATCTGCCTAAAATACTATTATTCAATTATATTTTCGGTTTAGACAGAGTTTACTGTAAATGTTAAATGAAATCGACGAAAATATTCATACAGAACCGAAGAATTCTACCATATTCGCAAACGAAAGTTATTTAGTACATGTATTGAACAACTAGAATAATATGGCACAATCATGTTTTTGTTATTAAACATATTTATTGCATACAATATACATGCAAGGGGTTGTGCTACAAGTTTTTGCATCATTATCTAATGCCCGTTCCCCAGGTATTAACAACACAGTGATATGACAATAATAAAGATGAACATAAGAAAATTCAGTATTTTCAGTACAAATAAAATAGCAATTTGAAAACAAAGTGCCATGTAGATATCAGCAAAGGGAGTAAGAAGAGTGAGTGAGTGAGTGAGTTGGGTTTAATGTCAGACCAACAGTATTTCAGTTATATGCAGACGGCACGCGCATGAGACAAGTTATAGTGCTGCCTCACTGAAATACCCCTGACACGGGCATCCCACCCAGTCACATTATCCTGGCACCGGGCCGACCAGTCCTAGAACTAGAAAGAGAGGAAGAGAGGAAAGTGCTCAGATTGAATTCTACAATCTAAAATCGGTTAGAGGCTCGGATGTAACGATGAACTGCATCAAAAATAACTTTATTGCTATCAGGAGAACGGCTTAGACTTTCAAAAAGTAAAATATCTAAATTCACAGTTGTAATAAGTATTACAAGTATTATTTTTGTTATTAAACCTATTGAAATGTTTCTTGCTAACAGGTAATATGGATGAACCCACGAAAGACTCTGATCAGTACGGATGACAGCCGCCATATTGACGATTCCCGGATGAGCGTAGAGAGACCGAAGCTCAATGACTGGAACCTTATGATACGGGAGGTTAGATCGAACGATAGTGGGGAATATATGTGCCAAATTAACTCAGATCCCGTGAAAATCAAGCGGGTCTATCTTTCTGTTTTAGGTAAGTTAACCCACCAAGCAAACACATTAGATAGTAGGGACAATACGAATGTCTCAATCTGTGTGAATTTTGATTACGTTCTTTATAATTTCCCTGTTGAATATTGATGTAGTGATAGATAACATCATAAATATTTATGAATTTCTTTTTATAAATTATGTTTACAGGGTTATTTGATAATGGCATTGGTTTAAATCTAGCTAGTATTAACACATAGTATTAACACATTCCCTCCTAGTGACGCATTTTTGCGCCTCTGTACAAGTCACATTTTGAAACCATTGTGATAAATAGAGCATTTGCTCCACAGGAGCAAATGCTCTATTTATCACAATGGTTTAAAAACTACACAATTCTAAAATTCTCCTGTTCTATAGTTAATGCTCCTTTTCGGTAGATTTATTCAAAGAGGTTGGGTCTAAAAATAGTCTAGAGGGGATTAGTTAAGATACAAAGTCAGAAACTCATTACATTACAAACGGTAGAGAAACAAACCTGTAACAAATAAGCGAACAGAACAGACCATAATCAAACAGCTTCTGATCTGGGTCTGTTCTGTTTAGCGAAGGCTCAAATGGCGACGGTTAACTAAATCAGGACCCACCAATCAAATCTACATTTATTCAATTGATATAACCCTTTACTTAACCCTTCACTTGCTGTTCACGTCATTATACGTACCTGTAAATAGTGAAGACCCAGATGAGACAGCTCTTGCAGAAGCTGTCTCATCAGGGTCTTCACTACTTACAAGTTGATTGTGCAACCAGTGCACTCCACAGCAGTGATTGCACATCGAAATACTTGTACACAGTGAAGATATATGTTATTATACAACAGGGTATGGGTAAAGAAGGAGAAATGTATTTTAAAAACCAGCAAGAGAAGGGTTAAAAGGCTAGGGTTAACTAAACAAGGCCAACACCAGTCAAATCTAAATTTATTCAACTGATATAACCCTTTACTGAATAGAGGTGCATTTTAACACTTAACGCAATGAGTATTCATTTAAAAATAATGAGATCATGATTATCACAGTAAAACCTCTCTATGGCGGTCACTAAATTGTGTTAATTATGTGACATTTAGGGCATGTGGTTGCTTAAAGCAAGGTGAAAGTAAACCAGAACGCCCAATTGGTGCGTTCTGTTTTACTTTCACCTTGCTTAAAGCAGCCACCTGCCTTTAACACAAAATAATTGATGTATTTAGTGGCCGTTATAGAGAGGTTTTACTGTAACTATATTTTTTATAATAACACATAAACACGGAAATATTGACATGGCAGTAACTTCATAATCGTTTCTATATTATTTCTTAAGCAAACAGAGCGACCCTGATCAAACGTCTCCTATAAAAGACATCTGATATGAGTCTTCTCTGTTTGTAAATGCTTGAAAAAAGCGTTTACATGAAGGAAATTGTTAACGCTGTGCAAACAGAGTAGACCCAGATAAGACGGCTCCTGTATGACATTTCCAGTATGCTTCCTTTGCTGATAAAATACTTATTCTACAGTTTATTTCATGGTTCAGACGTCCCTTGTCAATATAACATAACAAAAATCAATTAATGAATACTTATCACATTCCATCATATTGACGCCCTTTGACCCCATCTGCAAAAGTCACCTGTTGAAACCGTTGTGATAAATAGAGCATTTGCTCCTATAGGAGCAAATGCTCTATTTATCACAATGGTTTCAAACTACAGAAATCTAAAATTGTCCTTTTCTCTAGTTAATGCTCCTTTTCGGTAGATGTATTCAAAGTGTTTGAATCTAAAAATAGCCTATGAGGTAATGGGTTATTAGTCATACATCGTTACATGAATATCCATGAGACCAAGGGTCAATGATACTCTAATAACAATGTCATGACCTGTAGATGTCAAGCAAAGCTGTCATGCAGAATGCACAAGCCTGTATGTCCGTGTATGCATTATAACGAGTTTTTTGTATCAAGGTGGATAGGTAAATCAGTATATATCAGTATCAGAGACAAAGGTCTGCACTGTTCGCTACATAATCTGTTTGCTTACAAGCATATGAACATGAACTTATGGAACCCAGTTTCCGTTTGCAGACATGTATCCGCAAACTGAAACTTGGTTCCATAAAAGGACCATTATTCAATCCTTTACTTAATAAAGGCGCCTTTGCACGCGTTTGTAAACAGAGTAGGCCCTGGTCAGACGGCTCCCAGATGAAGCGTCTGACCAGGGTCTGCTCTGTTTGCTTGTGGAATTATATAGATATGTTGCAATTGATTCTGTCATGGCAAAACATTTCTGTGTGCGTATGACAGTATAAAACACATAGCTGATACATATTCATGATGTAATTATTACTTATATGAATGGTAACCAGGTAAAGGGTTAAACACAGTCCTTATATGTAACTCGTCTGTGGCCAGTGGCCCGTAACTCTTTCCTCCATAGGCTATCTTTAGACCCAACCTATTTGAATGAAACTACCGAAAAGGAGCATTAACTAGAGGAAAGGAAAATTTTAGAATTTTGTAATTTGAAACTATTGTGATAAATACAGCATTTGCTCCTAGAGGAGCAAATGCTCTATTTATCACAAACGTTTCAACAGGTGACTTTTACAGAGGCCTAGAAAGGCGTATTTATGGAGGAACGGGTTAAAAAGATATAGGGAAACAGTGTTAACCCATATAAGATTCTGAAGGAGCCCTCTAATTTAGGGTACGCACTGTTTGCTGAATACAACGATGTAAGAGGCTTATACCTGCAAATGTTTTGTATTCTCTGGCCCCTCATCATTATAATTAGAATGGGTCCAAAAAATATCTGAACGAGTTTTCCTTAAGTAATATTGGAATAAATGGGCTACGAGCTATCTTAACCCGTTGCTTGCTATTCGCGTCAATATACCTACCTGTAAATAGTGAAGACCCTAATGAGACAGCACCTGCAGGAGCTGTCTCATCAGGGTCTGCACTATTTACAAGTTGATTATGTAACCAGTGCAATCCACAGCAGTGATTGCACAGCGAAATACGTGTACACAGTAAAATATATGTACATGTAATTATACTACAGGGCATGGGTAAAGAAGGAGAAATGTATTTTAAAACTCAGCAAGAGAAGGGTTAATAAGAACGACCTTACGACACTTGGTCGCAAAGTAGCATAACTACATGTATAACTATGTCAGCGGCTAGTGGGAATCGGTCCAGGATCTGCCGGCCAAAACCCAAACTAGCTAACCTCTAAACTTAATTAATTACTAACTCTTTTTCAGATTTTGCCTTTATACGCGAAGGTGCAAACCATATGTATGTTTCACCGTGTAAATTGATAAATATGATTTTATCAATTCCCCCTCGTAAAGATGTGTTTCTTAACCCATTTGCTCCCAATGGATTCTTCCATGTTTATATATTTGATTAGTCTAATTTTTATCTAAGGGGTGCCTGGCCTTAATGTTCAATTCCGTTTTGTTTTATATTGAAATTCCTATCAGCAAACAGTGTAGACTTTTATCAGACGCCGCATTATGCGTCATCTGATCAGAGTCTCCACTGTTTGCCATGTCCCATATATGGGATCGTGGGAGCAAATGGGTTAATATTAAGATGATCAATGCTGATATTACGAATAATGTCTAGTAGTTAGCATAATATACTGCATGTCATTGACCATATGTACATGTAGTGTATATTTGTATGTTTGTGTACTTTTGGGCCTATGGCCTTATGTGTGAACAAACAATCTACCTATCTACATGTACGCGAAGATGCAAACTGAAATCAGGAGTACGGACCCGCAACTGACAATTTGCACAAATCTAGACACCAAATATTTGCTATAGAAAACAAAACCACTATAAATGCTGCATGGGTAACAGCAGAAAATACTATAGGGTCTTCTTCTAATTTGTATTCTAACAATCTAATCTAATACCACATCATCCAGCAGGACATGGGATATTGAAAATTCAAAGTTAAAGAAATCAGGCTACTTTTCAGTGGAATTTTACCAAGAAGTCCAATATTTTCTTCGCCAAATTTCATTCATTTGACGGAGAGGTACTCCCTGGGGCGCAAGCCCAATATAATCCGCGACATGATTGAACATAAGTCATCTGGTGTCTCAGGTTCGCTGAATAATTAATGAACATATGCAGACACTCAAAATGAGAATTGTGTTTCAGTGCTTCGATAATACAGTAAAACGTCTTTTAAACAATCAAGTATTGAGTAAACATACTGTACAGTAGAACCTGTCTTAAGTGCTCATCAACAATCTAATTATGGGTATGTAAGGAAGCCGGTAGCTTAAGGCAGTTCACAATAATGCAAAAAGCTCTTATAGAAACTTTCTGCATTATGATACCCATGGTTTTTATTTGGTGGTCTCCAGTATATGGATGTGTATTAACCCTTCCGCTGTTTGATATTCATATAAGGAATAATGACGCCATGTATAGGTTAATCCCGATTGGTATTTACCTCTGGGAAAGGTGAATATCTAATAGTATTTGTTAGCAATTCGTCATAAAGGCATGTGTAAACTGGACTGTTGATATTAGTAGAAATTGTAGAGGCAGATATTCCATAATTCCATAACCAAACAGAGCAGACCCCAGGCAGACAGGCTCTACAGGATCTCTGCAGAAGCCGACTGATACGGGTCTACAGTGATCCCTCCCTACAACGGCCCTCTCAATAACGATCCCCTCCTTACAACAACACATGTCACTGTTTCCGAAACAAAAAGGCTCCATACACAATTTTTTTCCATCGTATTGTCTTTATGCCTCCATCAAACCCTATATTGTGACCAGTCTTTAGAATCGTCACTTTTTGACGATTCCAAAGAGTGGTCACAACATAGGGTTTGATTGAGGCATAACTGTTTTAGTTCTCGAAATGCACGTTATCAGGGGATCTGCAAACAAGCTAATTATGTTTGGTTTTCCCTCCCTATACCAACTCCCTCTGAACAACACATACAATATTCGTATCCCAAAGGGTGTCGTTGTAGAGAGGGAACACTGTACTCTGTTTCAAAGACATGAAAGAGTGTTTATATGAGGGAAGAGTTATAACTAATAAACTTACCTGCCATTATTACCTTGTCTAATTTAGTCCGGGCCTACAACTGTAAAACCTCTCTTCCATGAATTACTTCGATAACAACGGTAGGACAGAATGTGTCGCAAATAGGATTGTTCCCTTGGTGCATTTTCAAATGCATAAAGAATCAACACAAATACTAAGACGTCGACTATTACACTTCTGTAACAGACATTTGATACGGTTGCCTTACTGTAGGAAGAAAGTGACCAATCAGTCAATCATTGATATTTATATAGCGCAACACTTTATGCAATCTGATTCTATTCCGCTTTACAATGTCAGATAATGTCAAAGTCACTTTCCAAAGCCTATAACTTTATACATATTCCACGCTTGTTGTACATATGTTGTTTGAAGAGATGTGTTCAAGGTCTTTTTTCTGAGTGTAGTTTCTGGTGTAGTGCACTTTAAGTCTTTTGATAGGGCAGTCCACCATTTTGGTCCTATATCAGGTGCGGGTTTAGAGGAGGGGGCGGAGCCGGCGTACGCCCCCCTAAAATTTCCAAAACATTATTTTAGAAATATTTTAGATCTATATAAGTAAAACCTCTCTATAACGACCACTAAATTGTGTTAATTAGTTGGTATTTAGAGACGGTGGCTGCTTACAGTAAGGTGAAAGTAAAAGAGAATGATCCCTTAGGAGTGTTCTGTTTTACTTTACCTTGCTTTAAGCAGCCATCTGCCTTTAACACAGCTCTTTTTCAACATGAATTACAAACACACTATTTATTTACGTCATCAAACATAAAAATCTACACCCCCTCCTCCAAAAATTACTTCTAACACCCCCCCCCCCATCTGAAATCCTGGATCCGCACCTGTATATAACAGATGGAAGTCTGGTTTTGCGCCTTGTCATAACGAACGGAGTATAAGTATCGTCAGCAGCTGATCTTAGACGCTGCATTTATTTTTCTCGGAATTAAACAAAGTCAATAGATACAAGTACGCAATTACTGCAAGAGTGCTGAGTATTTTCACTGAAACTGGTACATGGCAGAAAAGAAAGAAATAACCCCGACATAAATATGCTGAGTAAAATATATGAATCAAAATAAATAAAATAAATGAATATATATAAATAAAAACTTGTTTCACAGTAAACCGTTGTTATTACGACAACTTAGCCACGAACTGTCATTTTTCTACACATTTCTAGACCGCAGAAACGCAGAGACGCAGAACACACTTGAAAAAACAACATCAGTATGCACGGCCACCGTGGGGCCGTGCAATGATGGAGTTGTTCTGCGTATGGTGCGGAAAACGAGTACCAGTATTTTAAACTTAATCCTAGCTTCGACAGGTAACCAATGCAGTGTTTGTTTTAGGTCAGCACCAGGTTTGTCATGTATATTCATCACAACCCGAGAAGGTTAATTTTGAAGTCATTCAAGCCGATCAATCTGGTATGTTGGTATTACAATAAAAAGTCCATTATAGAAGTCAATTTAGAGCATGAACCAAACCCTGGACCTACTTTAACTCCACGTATAACCACTTTTGCTAACTGCTGTGAGGTACCATACATAACAATCTCAGTTTATGCATTATTCATTTTCCATTTATACCTTGCCTTCCAAGAAGAAATTCCATCCAAATATGTAGATATTTGTTCAAGAACGTAAGTCTCATTTTCAATATTTCCAGCTTGAATTTGTACAGCAGGTTTGTGCCCATCTGCGTATTACTAAACAAGCAATTGATCTGGGTATGTTGGAACAACTCTGTTCAAAGCAGCAAGTAGTTAATTATTTCAGAAATGCGTCTTAAGTTAGAGGGTGTCTCTTTGAGTCTGGAGGTCTATGTAATGGTATAATGTGATGCAGAAAACTCCTTTAGACATGTTCTTCTTTGCTTTCAGCCTGCGTTAAGCAACCACTTACTAATAAAGCTTCCCATATTTATTCCATATAGAGTCACTATACACAGACTCTTCTGTATATTCTCCAGAGATAGAATGAATTCACTTTCATTCGTTATGTCTTTTACTTTGAACTGGATAGAATGAAGCGTTTTGTATACTTAATACCAATTGGGTTTTTTCTTTTATATTCTTTGCATATTCGTATATATAAATGTACAGTTGGCTGTCCTTCAGACTGAAAGTAGACTGTAACTAGGTACTTCTATATAGAGCTTGCTATTATATATGATTTGCATACTTATACCTTTCCCTGTACCACTATTTGAATTGTAGCAATATGACAAGTGGCATGGACCATTGTCATATCATTTATTCTCGCATTTTGAATGCTCTCCTGTAGAACCTGTCTCAAAAGGCCATAAACAGAGGCCTAATTATTTGTTTGTAAGGCAGGTGGTAGCTTAATGCAGGTCAAACGTTATGCCGAAAGCTCCTACGGGAGTTGACTGCATTACTTTTGTCATGTATTATTTAACCACCTGCCTTTAAGATCCATATGTCAGTAAATGAATAGCAGCTTAAGACAGGCTCTGCTATATGTAAAATTCTCTCTCGATTAAGATAATTCAGTGTGAAGTTTATATTTTTCGAGAGAGTTTTAAACGACATTCACTGTCGACGTTGGATTTTGATCATCAGACAGCGCACATCCTCATTAAACCTCCCCCCCCCCCCCATAGGCTATTTTTAGATACAACCACTTTGAATAAATCTACCGAAAATGTGCAATAACTAGAGAAAAGGAAAATGTTAGAATTTTGTAGTTTGAAACCACTGTTATAAATAGAGCAATAGTTTCACAAAGTGACTTTTACAGAGTCGCCAAAAGTCGTCAATATGAGGGAATGGGTTAAAAGAGCCAATTGATCTATACTGTATGCAAACGCCATTACGGTCCTATTCCGACGGTTCAAATGATTTCATACTTTCCAAGGAATATACACAGGGTGACATGAGTAAATAATGTATCAGTTATGAGGAGCCCAACTGAATACAAATGTAATGTGCGCACCGTGGTTATAGGGGTCCGCGGGCATGCTCCCCAGAGAAAATTTAGAATTCTGTAGTTTTGAAACCATTGTGGTAAATAGTGCATTTGCTCCTATAGGTCCAAATGCTCTATTTATCACAATGGTTTCAAAATATGACTTTTACAGAGGCATTTGAATGCGTCAATATGAGGGAATGCGTTAAAGAACAACGTTATCCAATTTTATGGTTCCCTTTTGGCATAATAAGGTTTTCACGTTTCCGATAGATGTTACTCACTTGCGTCAGTCTGTATCGCTGGCTACGCCCCTGGTACTACTAATGTGTACACTTTCGAAAGACAATCCCGTTTGTTGGAATCACTGAGTTTACCCCAATACATGTACCTGATATAAACGGCTTCTGCAGCATTTGCAATCAAATAAACCCCGTGTGTGTGCCATCTTTGACATTCAACCAATTTATATTTACATATATGACTTCGTTATTTCTTTCATGGTTATTCAAGAGGGAAAGGGTTAAATAGTTAAAACAAATTCTTAAATATTTCTTTCAGTGGCGCCTGAGATTCTGGACGACCAGAGAATAACCAAGTACGTCGTGGATGAGGGGTCCGAGTTAAGTTTGCCTTGCATTGCCACAGGTGTACCAGTCCCCATTTTGTCCTGGTACAACCAAGGAGTCAGACTGGTATTAGGTATGGAGTCCAGTAAGGGTCATATTTGCAGTACCTGTTTGTAGATTTATGGATTTATAGATACATAGTTTATTTATCTCATGGCTATCACAGACAAAAGTTCTCATTGACGAGGTGTTAATGTCAAACTAAGCGCGTGCAATGTACCTTGGATATCATAGACAAAAGTTCTCATTGACGAGGTGTTAATGCCAAACTAAACGCGTGTAATGTATCTTGACTATCACAGACAAAAGTTCTCATTGACGAGGTGTTTATGCCAAACTAAACGCGTGCAATGTATCCACTGAAAGCGAACATAATTTATTTCTGTTTGATCTATGTGAACCCATCTCCCGCTATACGCGTTCAGACTCACATTTGCAAACAGCTTAGCATTCTGTGAATATTTTCTCTAAAGATCGATAGAAATGGAAGTAGACAAACTTTCAGCAGAACCCAATGTTGAGGAGACGTATGGTAACAATTGGGAGACGTTGGGTAACAGTTGGGAGACGTTGGGTAACAGTTGGGAGACGTTGTGTAATAGTTAGGAGACGTTGGGGAATAGTTGGGAGTCGTTGGGTAACAGTTTAGTATTAATTGTGAGGAGACTTTGTGTAACAGTTGGGAGACGTCGGGCAACAGTATGGAGACGTTGGGTAACAGTTTAGTGTTAATTGTTAGGAGACGTTGTGTAACAGTTGGGAGACGTCTTGTAATAATTGGGAGACGTTGTGTAACAGTTGGGAGACGTTGGGTAACAGTTGGGAGACGGTGGGTAACAGTTGGTAGACGTTGGGTAACAGGAGAGGTTTGTAACAGTTGGGATACGTTGTGTAACAGTTGGAAGACGTTGTGTAACAGTTGGGAGACGTTGGGTAACAGTTGGGAGACATTGGGTAACAGTTGGGAGACGTTGTGTAACAGTTGAGAGACGTTGTGTAACGGTTGGGAGACGTTGGATAATAGTTTGAAGACGTTGTGTAACAGTTTGGAGACGTTATCTCTGTTATCTAGAAGTAATGTGTATGGTTCCTTGAAGAATCAAATTTATATGTATATTGCAGAAGGAGACACAGATGAAGGTGCAGGTCTTCGGTTACCAAACGTGAGTCGTTTCTGCGACGGAGAATATGAATGTACTGCTGATAACGGCGTCAAGCCAGTGGCAACAAAGATGTTTGAAGTAACCGTTGAATGTAGGTATATGTAAGATGTGATCGAAAGCAAATGTTTGAAGTAACCGTCGAATGTAGTCGATGAGCCAGTAGTGTTGGCTCATGGCCTATATATCTAGTCATCGAAAACACGCCTAACTCTTATTAAGCAATCTTATCGCGATGAAAGGAAAATACATGTCTGACAAATCTTTGATCTGTTTATTTTTTTTACAGTAAAACCTCTCTATAACGGCCACTAAATTACATCAAGTATTTTGTTTTAAAGGCTGGTGGCTGCTTAAAGCAAGGTGAAAGTAAAACAGAACGCTCCCATAGGAGCGTTCTGTTTTACTTTCACCTTACTTTAAGCAGCCACCTGCCCTAAATACCAACTCATTAACATAATTTTGTGGCCGTTATAGAGAGGTTTTACTGTATTTACTTCTGATTCGTAGAAGCGTTAGAGAATCTGATGACCGGTTGACAAACAGCTTGGATTATGATGAGACGCAAAGTTGCGCGGTGTCTCATCGGGATACAAGATGTTTGCAATTGTTTTAATATATTTAAATACTTTTGTCAGTACATTTTCTGTATAGGATATATTCTCTTTTTATCTTTTGTTCTGTTCTTGTTTGGCCCTGCTTTCTGTTTTTTTACATATGTGTTGTTGAGGCAAAAAAGAAAAGGAAAAAAAAGATTTGACTTGTGTGGGTTTCGAACCAGGTATATTTTGATTCGGATGACAGCGCCTTTATCCACTCGGCTACGGACTCCACAAGCATGTCATCATAATCAAATAGTGACAGTCTTCTCTTTTAAGAAATGACATGTGATATGAATATTAAAGTAAACTAATTATGACGTAACTGTCAGGAATTCCCTGTCGGACTATAGTATGGAAAACGAGTAAGTTGTCATTTGTAAACTCTATGGATCCAGATCAAAGGACTCCTGGAGTACTACTCTGCACTATTTGGTATTCATAATCCTCTGATAATACCCTTTCTAACATAGTGCAATACAGTAAAACCTCTCTATAACGGCCACAAAATTGTGTTAATTAGTTGGTATTTAGAGCAGGTGGCTGCTTAAAGTAAGGTGAAAGTAAAACAGAACGGAGCGTTCTGTTTTACTTTCACCTTGCTTTAAGCAGCCACCTGCCTTTAACACAAAATACTTGATGTAATTTAGTGGCCGTTATAGAGAGGTTTTACTGTATGTTGTTAAAAATTAACGGGCTAACCCACTTCGTATATTCGGCTTTCAAACGGTTATAGAGAAGGAGCCATTAACCCCTACTCCATGAATATTCATTTAAAAACATAATGACATCATACATATTAATAAGACTAATTGTTATAATGGCACATTGACATGGGAATTTTCGCCATAGTAGAAACTGTAGAAATGGAATATGAACACGTGATGTTTTGACAATGAAACACTGTAGTGTGAAGACCTATATCATACCATAAGCAAACAGAGCAGACCTTTTGACCATGATACATTGTACAGTCAAGTCCTATATCATACCATAAGCAAACAGGGCAGACCTTTTGACCATGATACATTGTAGAGTCAAGTCCTATATCATACCATAAGCAAACAGGGCAGACCTTTTGTCGGGCGTCTCTGTCTGGTAAAGAACCGTGCCACTGTATATTCAAATGTAAATGAGCAATTAAAAATTTGCCGTTAGAAGTTGATTAAAAAAAGCAAGAAGGTCTGAAATGGATAACAAAAGTTGCAACATATATTCTTGCATAAAACGTGCTATTATAGTCCCGATTAACCATTATTAACAATGCGATTCTCGTGCTCACGAGCTGTTGTTGACCGTTTTTAATTATACCAAACTAATCCATTCTATACAAAAGGGTTTTGCTTAATTTGACAGGCCAATGTCTCGTGAAGCTCATGCAGTTGGCTAGACCCGAAGTCCGATTGCCTATACATTGTAGTGATTAAACCAAATAGTGCAATGCTGAGCTCACCTAATACAATAGTGGTATTATCCCAATCTACGGGTCATCTATAAATAAAAACGACAGGTCACTACTTCTTGCTAATACATCATTAAAATAACAGTACCCTGGTCACAGCGTAAATCCAGTGAACCGTCAAAGAAATAGCGTATAGTTGTTGTTGTATTTTGAACAATTAAATAAACACAGGAAAACAGAAAAAAGGTTTTATGCAAGAATAGCGATACTACACCTTTGTTTCGGGCAATAACATCTGCAATGTCCCTTGGGGCAGTTGTTGCCCTTGGGTTCGGGACAACCCCTCGGGACACTGCAGATTGTATTGCCCGAACAAACATGTATTAACCCTCTAGTAAATATCGCCAGGCAAACGTACGGTATACTTTATGTACCATACATAATTACCTCCCCTAGTTTGCATTTTTTGATAAATTTGGTTAATTTTGTTGTTTATAAAGTTAGTTCACATTTATAGTATATTTGTTTTGTACTTATATAATAAGTATGTGTACATATGTAACGGTTTGGGGCGGTTGGTCAATCGAGTTGATCATTATGAATGAACATCATTATATATTTTCAAAATCATTTTATTTCAATGGAAGCTGTATATAAGCCAAGACACCGGAGCAAAACTATTTGAAAACAATTCCATACTAATTGCACGTGTAAGCTTCAATTCTTGTGGTAATGATCGAACTCTATTAGTTCGGTTGATAAAACTTAATTTTGGTGTGTGTGTTTCCAAAGAGTTACAAACATAGTTTTTGTATGCTTATACAATGTAGCTAAGCGAATCAACCGGCGTTCCAGATGCAATATCTGTAGATTTACCAAGCTTATAAAATTGTAGAAAATCAGTTGTCAGTGCAATTCTTTGAGGATGAAATGATTAAATTTTTAGTTAAGGTGTGGCAATTAATAATGGCATTGTAATCAAGCACCCCTTATAATGTATGAGTCTTTATATTCAACGGAATTCGGGAAAACTGTAGTACATAACGAAAGTACGTACCGTGGTCTCTTTGTGTACGTACTACGTGCTGTGGTCTCTTTGTGTACGTACTGTGGTCTCTTTGTGTACGTACTGTGGTATCTTTGTGTACGTACTGTGGTCTTTTTTTGCATGTACTGTGGTCTCCTTGTGTACAATGTACGTACTGTGGTCTCTTTGTGTACGTACTGTGGTCTCTTTGTGTACGTACTGTGGTCTCTTTGTGTGATTTCTGCAGACCTGTCTTTCTGCATAATTCTGTCACTTGTCTGAAAGAATCTCAGCTTACATGTTGTCGATGGCGGCTATTAAAATAAATTTAATTATTAAATCCATGAGTATTTATGTAAGAAATGATGCCTCGTGAATATTAATTAGATTAATTGTTATAAAAGCACATGGACACAGGATATTTTGGCAGAATCTAAAGTACATGTATCATACATGTATTTATATTATGTAGTATCATATTTATATGTAGTATCATATTTATATCATGTAGTATCATATTTAATGTTTATATCGTAACTTTTTTAACCCTTTCATCGTCGCAGTCGCATAAATGCACCACGACAAATAGTGCAGTCCCAGATCAGACGCCGCCTTTTCAAGGCGGTGTCTGATCAGGGACTTCACTATTTGTTTCAATCTCTATTTATATATATATGTGCTTTATTCCTTTGAAATTTGCATTTATTTAACTCATTTACTTATTTTACTGAATGATTTAACAAACTTGGATTGCAGACGACAATTCGAAAGTTGGCACCGAAAGGGTTAAATAGAACGTTTGATAAAAACCGTATAATTTCACACGTAAACAGTTCAGACGACCCTGATCAGACCGCCTCAAAGGGGACCATCAGGGTCTACTCTGTTGTTGGTGTCTCTGTGAGGTAATGCATATAGGAAGTAACCATGTGCATTTTGCATGTATTACCTTGGGCATTATTCTCTATCATGTAGTTGATCTGGGAAGTTCGATTCTATATTTAATTATTCTATTTTAAGCAGCCTTCCCAAAATTCTTCGTCACTGTTATAATGACGCTGGAGGGAGAATAACGTATTGATGTGGTAACATAGTTTAAAATTTTATAAACAATTAGACGGAAAATGAAAAAAAAGTAATTGATTTTTGTTCAGAAATAAAGCTCAACTCGCCAGCAAAGGTGCACATTACAAATCAATGCCAAGGGTATTGTCTCTTCACAAAAATAACACACGTGTTTAGAGTCAAGCAGCATAAATTATACTTCGCATTTGCCACTGTTCATATTTTCGTGTCAATTCCTTTAACAACCTCTCCTCCTAAAGAACGTGATCAATTTCCATCAAACTGCACCGATATTATTCATGAGTCATGTTCTAATAATTTCTTTCATTAGTTTTGAAATATTAATTTGGTACTTTTTGCAGATTCTTTTTGTAATGGCACCATTTGGAAAATACCCTTTAGAAATCCTCTTCTCCAAACCTACTTATGAGATTTTAACAAATATCTTACACAAGTGTTCCCTCTGTGAACGTCTTTCTATTTTTGAATAGCATATAAGTACTATAAAGGCATAGCTGCCATGAATAGGGCTAGCGTTTATGTATGACTATATGGTGAAATATTCTTCTCCGAAATCACCGGTCCAGTTGGTTTACAAACATTCCTTGGCTGATCATCTGCAGTTCATCACATTCTTACTTTTACTCCATGAATATTCTTGTAAGAAATAATGACATCATGAATATTATATAGATTAAATGTTATAATAACATATTGACACGGGAATGTTTTGGCGATATCAGATACTGAAGAAACATTATTACATTATAAGCAAACAGAGCAGACCATACCTGTCATGTTTCCATTATAAGAATATTAATAGAACCATTGTCTTAATACATATGCTTTTTGCGATTTTGCAAATCGATTAGACCCATATCAGACAGCTCCTGTAGGATTTTTCTGATTAGGATATCCTCTTTTGCTATCCTCTACAGCAGAACCCTCTAATGCGACCACTTAATTAATAAACATGGGTGTCGCTATAAGCAGGTGGTTGCTTAATACAGGACAAAGTAATGCAGAAAGCTCCTCTAGGAGCTTTCTGCATTACTTTTGTCCTGCATTAAGCTACCACCTGACTCTACCACCCAGAAATATACCTGTTTAAGGCGGTCGTTTGGGGTTTTACTATAATATAGATATGCTTCAAAAGTATATGTTATGGTCAAATGTTCCTTATACATGTGCTATTTTAGTATCTAATCAAATTAATATGCATGATGCCATTGTTTCTGGCTTGAATATTCATGGAGTAAATGGTGATTTTGTACCGTATGTCCAAACTACTGACATATAGACTAATGTAGTGCAGTTACAAGTATATAAACCGTCTAGATGTACGAACTACATGCACTGGCATGTTGCAAACTGCGAAGACCCTCTGACCAGGATCTGCGCTGCTTGTCATGCAAAATTGTCTAGCAGATTTAGGCCTTTCATACATAATTGACCCATTTGTTAAACATTGAAATTGCATTTCACTTCGAATATTCAGCATTAAAATGATTAACCTTTTACTTCATGGATATTTATGTAAGAAATAAATAATGACATAACGAATATGAATTACAGTTGAGTTGAACCTTTCTTAATTCTTTCGGCGCCAATGTCGCCTGTTGGCACCATTTAAAACAGTGCAGTCCCAGGCCAGATGCCATCTTTTCAAGGCGGTATCTGACCTGGGACTTCACTGTTTTCTGTATTATTTTAGCCAAAGGATACATGTTTTCAAAAACAAATGTTTTACTAATATACCTTTATTATTTAGTTTAGAATTATATTTAATATGAAATTATTATTGCAGACGACACTTTTAAATTTGGCGCCAAAAGAGTTAAGCGGCCCATCGACAAGAGGTCGAATTATGGGTATGTTTAAACAGGTGCTAACTTAATGCAGGTCGAAAGTAATGTAGACATCTCATATAGGAGCTTTCAGCATTACTTTTGCCCTGCTTTTTAAGAATCCTATATACAATAAATAAATGGCTGCTTTGGACAGGTTCCACTTTACATATTTTTGTGAACCCATATTAACTTTGGTCATTTTAGAGATTGTATAATAAAATCTATATCATTTCATAAGCAAACAGAGCAGACCCTGGTCAGACAGTTCCACTGATTGCAAGTGCTTATATATGGTTAAAGAGTTTTTAACCCTTCGCTTGCTATTCACGTCAATATACGTACCTATAAATAGTGAAGACCCAGATGAGACAGCTCCAGCAGGAGCTGTCTCATTAGGGTCTGCACTATTAACAAATTGATTGTGCAACCAGTGCACTCCACAGCAGTGATTGCACAGCGAAATACTTGTACACAGTGAAAATATATGTAATTATACCACAGGGCATGGGTAAAGAAGGGGAAGTGTATTTTAAAATTCAGCAAGCGAAGGGTTAAGAGTTTTTAAAGCATTGTTTACTGTATTTCAGTTCCACCAGAGGTCGAGCTTAAAAACAAACGGATGTCCCAGTGGATTGGCAAGGAGACAATTTTACAATGTACAGTCACTGCTTCCCCTCATGCTTCAATATTTTGGAAAAAGGACGGGAAAGATATTCCTCCACATAATTTTAAGTATACATACACTTTAGACGATGAGGACCAAAAGTATCAGAAGACACTGTCCTTGCATATTTTAAATTTAGAAAAGAAAGACTTCGGATATTATACGTGCTATGCGTCAAACGGTAAAGGCAGGGACTCGGAGAAGATGCTACTTTACGGTAAGTATACGCTGCCGTCCTGTCATTCATTTTATCCTAATACAGTAAAACCCCGCTAATGCGACCGCCTAAAAGAGGTATAATTATGGGTGCTAGATGCAGGTGGTAGCTTAATGCAGGTCAAAAGTAATGCAGAAAGCTCCTAGAGGAGCTTTCTGCATTACTTTTGTCCTGCATTAAGCAACCACCTGCTTATAAAGACTGGTATGTTTATTCATTAAGTGGTCGCATTAGAGGGGTTCTACTGTACATGCTTAGTACAGTTTCGCTTTCAGAAAATGTAATCTAAACTCTTTCTTCCGTTTGTTGTCATGAAATTAACCGAATGGCTTACATGTTGAGCCTGGTAAGACGCAGAGTCATTTGGCGTCTCAAACTGTTTGCCAGTGACAGCATAGAAATGACACCGACAGACCAAATGTTAACTCACTACCTTATAGGGTATTTCAGATACAACTTCTTTGAATAAATCTAGCGAAAAGGAGCATTAACTTTTGTAGTTTGAAATCATTGAGGCAAATAGAGCATTTGCTCCTATAGGAGCAATTATAGGAGCAAATGCTCTATTTACCACAATGGTTTCACAAAGTGACTTTTACAGAGTCGTCAAAAGTCGTCAATATGAGGGAAAAGGTTAATCATATAGAATTATATATTGCTTAGTGTTTACTTTCGTTACATGTATAATTATGTGAAATATGGTCCACTCAAACTGTCACCTCCAGTATTTCTGCTTGCTCGTGGTTTGCAGATCTACAATGTACATGTACTGAAGTATTGTCAAGCAATTTTGATATAAAACTCGTCGCATGATCTTGATCCAAGTTGGCTGCAAAAGACAGTCAAGTCCAGGTTACTTGAAGAAGGATTTTGTCAGAATGGATACCATTAAGATAGAACCCCTCTAATGCGACCACTTAAAGAATAACTATAGTTGCTTTTATAAGCAGGTGGTTGCTTAATGCAGAACGAAAGTAATGCAGAAATTATGCATAAATTTTATCCTCCATTAAGCTACCACCTGCCTCTGCCAGACAGAATTATGCCCATTTTTGGTGGTCGCATTAGGGGGGTTTTACTGTATATTCTATGGATGAACGTGTCTCGAATGACATTCACTTATATACGTTTTCGTCTTCATGTAACCATGCATGTGCGGGTATCATCAATGGGCGTGTGTACGTGCGTGTATGTCTCTAATCACATATACATTCATGTATGCATGTTCCCTGTTATTTACTTGTACGCATTCTGGTATTTCGCAAACCATGTAGGCCTAGATCAAGGGGCTTCTAGGGGAACACATTAGATTATACATGCTTTATTAATATCATCTAACAAATGTAAGCCCTTCATACTGAAATGACTATATTCTTAACCCTTTACTTTATAACGACGTCATGCATATCAATTTAGATAAGTATTTATAAGCAATGACAAAAACTGTAGAATCAGTTATATATTATAGTAAAACCTCTCTATAACGGCCACTAAATTATGTTAGTTAGTTGGTATTTGAGCAGGTGGCATCTTATAGCAAGGTGAAAGTAAATCAGAACGCTCCTATAGGAGCGTTCTGTTTTACTTTCACCTTGCTTTAAGCAGTCACCTGCCTTTAACAAAAATATTTGATGTAATTTAGTGGCCGTTATTGAGAGGTTTTGCTGTATAAGCAAACAGGCCAGACTCTAAGTCAGACGGCTCTCACTGAAATCGTCTTATCTGTGACAACTCTGCTTGCAAATACAGTAGAACCCCTCTAATACGACCACTTAATGAATAAACATGGGTGTCTCTATTAGTAGGTGGTCGCTTAATGCAGGACAAACGTAATGCAGAAAGCTCCTCAAGGAGCTTTCTGCATTACCTTTGTCCTGCATTAAGCTACCGCCTGCATTTAGCACCCATAATTGTACTTCTGTTAGGTAGTCGCATTAGTGGGGTTTTACTTACGTTATTAGCCGTATCTATGAGTAAAACATAACACTCGCTACAACCTGCAACGTGCATTTGCTCATGAAATGGTTGTTCATTCTATTTAGAATATGTGGAACCAACCCCTCCTCCAAGTTCTACGCATATATACGTGCAGAAGCCCAAGACACTACGCATCGACAACTACTTTGGGTCATCTACATACACACCTCGAGGTCAGTACTGATACAGTTGTGCCAAACGTTTAGTTTGCCCTCCATTGATAGTTCTCCTAATATGTTTCAGCTGAAAGTACAGTAGAACTTCGATTTCTCAAACTTCAAGGGACCATACAAATTACTTCGGGATAACAGACGTTCAAGTCACCCGATTTCTAATCTGAGCGATTTCTCAAACTACAGTGCTCCCTCTCTACAACGACACCCTGTGGGATACGAAGATTGTATGTGTTGTTCAGAGGGAGTTGTTATAGGGAGGGTAAATCAAACATAATTAGCTTGTTTGCAGATCCCCAGATAAGGTGTATTTCGAGAACTAAAACCGTTATGCCTCTATCAAACGCTATGTTGTGACCACTCTTTAGAATCGTCACAAAGTGACGATTCTAAAGAGTGGTCACAACATAGGGTTTGATGGAGGCATAAAGAAAATACGATGGAAAAATGTTTCTGGAGCCTTGTTGTTTCGGACACAGTGACATGCGTTGTTGTAAGGAGGGAATCGTTATTGAGAGGGCCGTTATAGGGAGGGCGCACTGTAACAGCTTAATGCAGATCTAAAGTAATGCTCATGTAGGGGCTTTCAGCATTACTTTCGGTCTATATTAAGCTATGTTTCTAGTTATGCTTAGTGATACATTTTTAGAACGATTATGTATTGCGAATTTTGTAAGGATCGAACGTTTACTTCGAGTTACCCGAAGTTTGAGTTATCCAAGTTCGAATAACTATATATTACATCACGCATTTGTTTATATGTTTTAAAATAAGTATATCGCATGAAAACCAATCGAATAAACGCTGACGAAGACAAACTTTTCAGGTGTTTGAGCTTTCTTGGTCCTTATAGTAAGGACTTTCCGAGACATAGTTTGTAATCCTTCTATGGGTTTATAAATATAACCAAGCTTTCTGCTTGCTCACGTTAGAATACAATGATTTGTTGTTATTTCTGTTTTTCAGAGCAACCTTTCAGGAATGGAACTGAAGGGAAAAGTAAACTGGACAGCTGGCGACTACGGTTATTCTTCTTCTTTTTGTTCCTTCTGCGGACATGTTGACTGCAAGCATTATATAACAGCCTTCATTTGAGATACCTTTGTACATAAAAGCGTTCCGACTGTGTCCGAGATGTTGTGATTGATATTCAACATAGTGACACAGAATATTTGAGCCTTGTCATAGATGAACGACACTCGTAAACTGCACAACAATGTGGACTCAGATTAACGACGACTTACGGTCCGGGTTTACGCTGTTGTTTTTTCTTCAGTATTTGTATATCCTCACTGCAGAGCACACACTAATCAATCGGATTTCAAATGCCTTTACAATTTTAACCCCTGTCCGGTAGATAATGCCCGCTCAAGGTTTAATCTGGTACAAACGTGTCTATTTCAGATTGGATTAACCCTTCTCTTGCTGAATTTTAAAATACATTTCTCCTTCTTTATCCATGTCCTGTTGTATAAGTACATATATCTTCGCTGTGGAGTGTACTTGTTGCATGATCAACTTATAAATAGTGCAGACCCTGATGAGACAGCTCCTGCAGGAGCTGTCTCATCATGGTCTTCACTTTTTACAGATATGATATGTATATTGACGTGAACAGCAAGGGAAGGGTTAAGCTTTGGGGAAAACTATTGATCTAGAGTGAAACAACTTGTTTCATGATGAGGCTCTTCATTTCTTGGCGTCTCATCTGGATCCAAACTGTTTGCAAATTTAGAATATGGCCACATATAGCGGAGTAAGGGGTAACTCTTCACAGGCAAGTACATGTTCATAGTGTATTTGTGATAACCTACGCAATTGGTTTTTATATGTATATTTTTACACTCTCATTCTTAACCCATTCCCCCTTAATGACGCTTTTTTATGCCTCTGCAAAAGTCACCTTTTGAAACCATTGTGATAAATATAGCATTTGCTCCTATAGGAGCAAATGCTCTATTTATCACAATGGTTTCAAACTAAAACATATATAAAATTTTCCTTTTCTCTAGTTAATGCTCCTTTTTCGGTAGATTTATTCAAAGATGTTGGATCTAACAATAGCCTATGAGGTAATGGGTTAAGAGAAATGAAAGAAAAATAACTTTCAAATTTGCAGCCGACGAAATATGTTGTAAATGATACTTATACAAAGAATTGTCAAGTGCGAGTACCGGTTTTCTATGACGAGGTTCAGTCATATACTGGTCTGGGATTATCGCAGCATTTTATACATGGATAGCTTTTATATTGGCTTGTCCCCGTCGCAACGTTTCACGTGTGAATAGACTTACTGATGTAACCGTTGATGTTAAAAAATTGTTATGTACATACTAAAACAGCAGAACCTGTTTTAAACGACCATTTATGGATTGGACATATGCGTTTTGTAACAGCAGCTGTTTGCTTAATGCAGGGCAAAATATGCAGATAACTCTTATTGGAGCTTACTGCATTACTTTTAGCCTACATTATGCGATCGCTGTTTTAACCCTTCGCTTGCTGAATTTTAAAATACATTTCTCCTTCTTTACCCATGCCCTGTTGTATAATACATCTTCACCGTGTACAAGTATTTCGCTGGGCAATCACTGCTGTGGAGTGCACTGGTTGCACAATCAACTTGTAAATAGTGCAGACCCTGATGAGACAGCTCCTGCAGGAGCTGTCTCATCTGGGTCTTCACTATTTACAGGTAGGTATATTGACGCGCTTAGCAAGCGAAGAGTTAACTCTTTACTCAATGAATATTCATACAAGAAATAATGACATCATGATACAATGCCAAGGGATTTTGTTTTGGCCATGGCAGAAAACTGTAGAATCATATCTATATTATTTCATAAGCAAACAGAGCAGACCCTGGTCAGACGGCTCTTAATGGAATCGTTTGATCTGGGTCTATTCTATTTGCAAAATTGTGAAAAAGTCCATCTAAAGAGTAAAAGGTTAAAGACACATACTTACAATTCTTATGATCGTTTAAAAGAGGGTTTACTGTGCTCTAGATATATAGCGCTTTCCTGCTTTGCTTGCTATCTTATGTTATTGTTTGATACATGTTTGTACTCACTGGATTAAACCCCAGACAAATTTGCTCTACGGCGGCCGTACGGCGGCCGTGGATAGTTGAAATCGAGAAATTTCTGCTGCGACCGTAGAAAATCTGCGAGGTCTGCACGACCGCCGTGCGACGTATCCCTATTTCCATAGGCCGTGCGGTCGCCGTAGAATGTTTAGTGAGGAGTTATAATTTCTACGGCCACCGTAGCTTTTTACAACAAAGTTGTGTAGCAGTAGCTCCAGACCGACCGCACGGACGCCTTACCACCTTCCTGCGGGCATCGTGTGGTTTACTTGTGGCTGCCGTGGAATTTTATGAAAACAACGTCGGTCGCACAGTGGCGTCCGTAGGTTTTCTGTCTCCACACATTCAAAATACTCCGTGTGACGGCCGTAGCGTATGTGACCACTTCAATATATGGCCGTAGGAATGCTGCGGCGCCCATAGAAATGCTATTGGCCGTTGAAATTGTAAACCGTACGGTCGCTGTGGCAAATTTGACTGAGGTATTAATGAACAGTATATATATATTAAACAAGTTTTCTGTGTTAAATTTTAAATTTAAAAACCATACTAAACAGTCTGCAATGCTTACATGCTCCCAATTTTACATACGTCGTTACTTGCTGTATTCGAGTCTTACTAAAACGAACAAATACTTTATTAACCATTTCCTTCATATAAACACCTTTTCACGAACAGTTGAACTTCGATATCTCGAACTTCAAGGGACTGTACACATTTGTTCAAAATAACAAAAAGTTCGAGTTATCCGTCTTCTGGTCCGAACACTTTCTCGAGTTAACAGCTTAATACAGGTCTAAAGTGATGCTGAAAGCTCCTATAGGAGCTTTCAGCATTACTTTAGACCTGTATTAAGCTGTCACATGTGTTTCTAGGTACAGATTGCAATGCAGTTTTTAGCAAATATTTTTTAGATGGACCGAACCTTTAGTTCGAGTTATCTCAAAGTTCGAGTTATCCGAGTTCGAGAATAGAATAGACCCAGATCAAACGGCTCATATAGAAGCTGTCTGGTCAGGGTCTGCTCTTTTTGCCTTTGACTTGATATAGATCTGATTCTACAGAGTTAAAAGGTTGCTTGAAAACTTCACACAATAAAAAATCAGCTTATAAATACTCATGATGCCTTTATTTGTTGCATGAATATGGTACAGAGAAAATATTAACAAATTAGTTTTTAAGAGCAGGTTGTTGCGTAATGCAGGTAGCTCATCTAGTTGTTTTCTGGTAATATTTGTCCTGCATTAAGCTACTACCTGTATTCAAAATCCAGAATTAGACTTGTTTTAGTGGTCGCCATACAGTGACTTTGATGTGTAAATCATAAACAGGTGGCAAACCTATAAGGCATTGTCACTTGTCTTGTATTTCTATTTGTCATGTACAGAAGATGTTCTCAGTATACAGTTGGACTTCGAAATCTCGAACTTCAAGGGGCCATACAAGTTACTTCAAGATAACAGCACTTCATCCAATTTCTAACCTGAATAATTTGTTTCAAGTTTACTGCTTAATATTGGTCTAAAGTAGTGCTGGAAACTCCTGTAGAAGCTTTCTGCATTACTTTCGACCTGTATTAAGTCGTCACAGGTGATTTAGGTATGCGTTATGGTACATTTTAGAGCAATTCTGTATTGTATTTTGGGAGACACGAACATTTCTTCGAGTTATCCGAATTCGAGATATCGAAGGTCATCTGTATCTAAAGGGTATTTAGTGAACTGCGTGTAGGTTGTTTTGTAAATGTTTCACTCATGAACTGGTCACAAGGTTCTTTAAATGCTTTAAGTTTTAGTTGGACTTCATTCTCAGGTATCTGATTGGTCAGAGGTTAAGTTTCTCTAAATATCAGGCCAGTTATATGCTTTCAAATTAACTTAGACTCAAAGAAATAACAAACACTTAGACCAATCGCATGCTTGAGAATGAACTCAGACTCGGGAAAAACGGATTGAATGCATGATCATCATGGCTTCTCCGACTCCAAATGTTATAAAACGCTACGTTTTGATAGGTTTCCAACTGCAGTCATAGAGATAGAAGCTTGGACCTAGGAACACGTGTTTAGATTAGAATAGTATTGAATTTTAAGCATGTTGATAGTTAAGAGAAATCAAAGTGACATACATAAGTCCTTACACAGAATGCAGTTCAATAGACCATCTCTAACGATGCAGTTTGAGCTGCAACGTAATCTCGACTGTATAATTTGTCGTTTGCAACACTTTTCATTTCTTTCAAGACACATAATTATAACATCAAACAATTTGGACTCTGATGAGACACCGATTTATTTGGTATGTCATTTGGATCCAAATTGTTCGCAAGGGTGATTGGCATCGAAAGGGTAAATTTGCAATTAATATAAATCAGTTTGGAAAGTAAAGGAATTTCCTGCATTAATAAGCCTCATGTCTTGAAAAAAGACCCAATGTTTCAATATTAGAATTCCGGTTTAGATGACGTTTACTGTACATTTTTTGAATGTTGAAATAAATGAAGGTAAATGCATCGTTTGTGTCACCTATAAACACTTGTCAGTCTGAAGAAATGGCAACTGAAATGTCTGTCTGTCGCATTGTAAACGATATTATTTGTTACTTTTTATTTGATGAATGTTAATTACTGTATAATGCTAATTATTTTATATTACTTTTTACAATTGTAAATTCGTCTAATCCGGACATTCAAATTAGGATCAATGCATGTCTTTAAGACAGGTGGCATCGTGATGCAGTATGATAGCAATGCAGATAGCTCACAAAGGCGCTTCCTGCTTGACTTTCACCCCGCATTAAGCAGCCACCAGCATAAACAGAACTGAATATTATTCTGTTAATATTTTGGTTTAGATGAGATTCAATATACAGTAGAACCCCTATAATGCGACCAATTCATGCATTAACAAGGGTGTCGATATAAGCAGGTGGTGCTTAATGCAGGACAAAAGTAATGCAGAAAGTCCATCTATGGGGCTTTCTGCATTACTTGTGTCCTACATTAAGCTACCACCTGTCCCTACCACCCAGAATTATACCTCTTTTAGGTGATCGCATCAGATGGGCTTTACTGTATTTACCATGACACAAACTGTAGAACCTCATCTATATCATTTCATAACTTAACATAATCTGGGTCTACTTTGAGAGTAAAACATTGTATATATACGAGAGTACGTGAGTAAAGGACTCAGTGCTTTTGGAAAGTAACGATATAGTAGACAATTGTAAAAAGCGATACTCAGTGGACTTATGGTGAGTAGTCTTGTTGCTCTACGTCTTAGCAGCATTCAAACTGTCATGCAGATAACACCACATACAGAACACACAGCCGCCCGAACAGCAACACGAGACAATCAGTCGGGCTTAGTAAAATAAGGTTTAGCAATTTATCAGTGACTTAAAATGAAATTGTTGAATCTATAATGACGACTTGTATATTGAAATCCCTCTAAATCGAACGTTGAAATTAGTACCAATACTGGTCTTTAAGACAACTGGCATTTTAATGTATAGTAAAAGTCATACAGAAAGATCTAAACAGAGCTTGCTGTATGATTTTCACCATGTATTAAGCAACCACCAGTTAAACACGATCTAAGTGCTTATTTTGTATTTAGATTCCGTTTTCGAGGGGTTTACTGCAATAGTGAATGATTGCGAGATTGTTGGACATCTCTTGTATGTAGTGCAATATGTAAACACTTCCCAGGTGCAAAACAATATCATCAGTCCAAAGGTGGAGCTGGTGCAATTGTAACTATTTACGATTTGAAAAAAAAAACTTTTAAGAATTTACTAATCTAGTGTCAAACAGCTTAAGGCCTGTTGAGATGTCGAGTTATTCGGCATTTCATGCCCAAGCTGGCTGAAAATGCGATTCAAGTCGCGGAAAGCTTAACCCATTCACCGACGAAGTCGTTTAAATGCACCACGACAAATAGTGCAGTCCTAGATCAGACGCCGCCTTTTCAAGGCGGCGTCTGATCAGGGACTTCAAATTTTGTATCATTCTCTATTTCTATATAATATGTGCTTTATTCTTTTGAAATTTGCATCTGTATATCCAATTTCCTTATTGTACCGAATGATTTAACAAAATTTGGATTGCAGACGACAATTAGAAATTTGGCGCCGAAAGGGTTAATAGGGGTTTATAGTCTTGTTTCTAGACTATTAGCTACTGATAGATATTTGCTTCTGTTCAACTATAGTAGTTGTATCATAGATCTGTATAGGCGTGGAAACAATATCACAGCATTTTCTCATTATATCGACAGTTCCATTTTTTATGAGATACACCTGTAAAATTGTTTTGCTTTGTTATTTGTACAATGTATAATGTCCATTCATATAAACACCTCTCCTCCGGACAGGTTACCTAATATGGAATATGTATGTTTATATGACAAAAACACCTTGCAGCCATTACTTTATGATTGGGCTCTAGACTAGCAGGAGAAGTAACTTAGTTACTGACCGTGTATTGAATTTCTACTGACCGTATATTGATTTTCTAGTGACCGTGGATAAGCATTATTCTCCGATCACGTGACAGAATGCAACCAATCATAAACATGGATTTCACCAAATAATTATCAGTAGTATGTAACAAGCAAAACATGCGGCGACCGCATTCAAGCCGGATTTTTTTGTGTTCACAATTTAGCTAATGTTTTTAAATTGATATAGGTTTTTACGTTGCTTCAACACATTTTCAGTTATTTCACGACGTCAAACTAATTACTGGTGGAGGAAATTATCTGCATACCCAATATAAATTGTCTAACATATGTAGTTCATTTTTTTTTAAAAAAATCAATGATAGCCAAGTTTTCGAAATAGTGACCTTGACCTTGACCTGATTTCTGGTATCTTTATGTCGTATGCAAGGTCCTTACAAAAGTTATCTGAATACCAAAAGTTAATTGCCAGCGTTTGTGGGTCAGAAGTTATAGCAAAATGTTAAAGTTTGTTAAAAACAGCGGAGTTTTCAAAATAGTGACCTTGACCTTGACCAAATTTCATGTATCATTGTATCAACTGAAAAGTCTTCACCAAAGCTATCTCCATAAAATATATAAATTCTCTAGCATATATGGACAGAAGTAAAGACAAACTGTTGAAGTGTTTCGATGATGGCCAACTTGTCAAAATATTGGCATTGACCTTGACCTAATTACAAACATCTTTAAATCATCTGAAAGGCCTATACCAAAGTTATCTGTATACCAAAGATGAATTGCCTAGCATTGGTAGTTCAGAAGTTATAGCAATGTTAAATATTGTTAAAAACGGTAAAGTTTCGCAATAGTGACCTTGATCTTGACTTAATGTATTTTTGTATTAAGTGAAAGGCCTTCACTCAAGCTATCTGTATACTAAATATAAATTGTCTAGATTAAGTAATTTAGTAGTAATAAGCAAATTAATGTTAAAGTGTTGTTAACGACGGCACGCCGCCCGCCGAACCGCCCGCCCGAATGCCCGAGCGCCCGCCCAAACCGCTATAAGTCGAGATTTTTCTTGAAAAGTCCGCCTAGACACCAATGCACTCACTTGAATATTTATGTTACAATTTATCGCTTCATGAATATTCATTAGCTGATTTTCTGCAATGCCACATTGACACAGAATATTTGGCCATGGATAAAACTGTAGAATGATATTTGTAAAAAATCTAGATCTATAGGCCTAAACAAACAGAGAAGATCCTGATCATACGACGCCCACATTAGTAAAGTACATGTACCTAGTTATAGTCTATTTCAGTCCGAATTACCGCTCATCCGTCTGATCTGGTTCTACTCTGTTTTCAAATATGCCAAAAGCGGGCTCATTGTAGTACAGGTTTTACCCATTTCCTCATGGGCTCTTTTCAGACCCAACCTATTTGAACATCTACAGATAAGAAGAATTTACTAGAAAAATGTAAAATTTTAGAATTGTGTATTTTTGAAACCATTGCGATAAATAGAGCATTTGCTCCTATGGAGCAACTGCTCTGTTTATCACAATGGTTTCAAAAGGCAACTTTTAAAGAGGCACTAAAAGGCATCAGCATAATTATAAGGGAATAAATTAAAAGTGCATGAACGCGTGCTTTTAATTGGTATACTGAAGGAAAAGTATGATGTAGCAATTCAAATGTTAACCGATAGAAGTGTAGAACCTGCATATTTTCTGCATTGAGTGAAAGGGAGATAACTGACACAGAAACCTGAATGTAAAGGAATTTACTAATCTGACACTGTAAGCTTGCATGTGCGTGTATGTATGTGTATTTCCAGTATACTGTAACAATGATGGTTATAGGAGAACATCTCTAACTCTTTTGGCGCCAAATTTAAAAGTGTCGTCTGCAAAAATAATTTCATATTAAATATAATTCCAAACTAAATAATAAAGGTATATTAGTAAAACATTTGTTTTAAAAAATCTGTACACTTGGGCGAAAATATACAGAAAACATTTAAGTCCCAGGTCAGATGCCGCCTTGAAAAGGCGGCATCTGACCTGGGACTGCACTGTTTTCAATGGTGCCAACAGGCAACATTGGCGCCGAAAGAGTTAAAGCAGTCACTTTATTACTACACATAGGGATTTTACAGTCTTACTAAAGATCACATGGCTGATAGTATCGTTCGTTGCAACTTACGATAATTTCTGTCATACGATTATAGCTTTATTTACTTCATACATACTATAATGTGCGATCATTTTGGCTTTCCGAGTGGAAGTGATTGTCACATATCATGACGCATCATAATATTTAGCAAGACGACTGCTTAATGCAGGACGAACGTATTGCTAAAAACACATAGCTGTGAAAAACTTAGTCTTGGATTGCCACTGTGAAGAGGTATGACTGTACTGCCAATTATGTATGAGTTACACGAGTAAAACTACTGTAATAAATGTGTATAATTCTTATATATTGTGTTTGTGATTTATGTGTATATCAAGAGATCACTCTTTCATTTACACAATGTCCTTATTAACCATATACTCCATATATACGCCTTTCTATGCCTTTGCACACAGAGTAGACCCAGATCAGACGATTCCTATAGGAGTCTCTTTGTTCATTCTAATAGGTACACGCACCTCCCATGAAGTTGCTGAGGTATGCTATGTTTGTTATAAATAACAATTGTCTTCATTACACTTCGATGCACGTTTCGTTTAATCAGACTCAGAAAGGGTGACCCAGATTAAGGTATTTATCAGGTTAAATGTTAAACTGACTATGATGATCATAATCGTATATACATGTATTTTATTTCCAGATTTGTCTTTGAACAAACAGAATAGGCAAGTGTATATTAAGTTAAAATAAACCTTTCAACGATGAATTTTCAAATGGACTATCCGAAACTTCAAACAATTAATACTTTCCGTGAATATTTATGTTTTTTTCTCTTTGGTTTGTTTGTTTTGTAAAGAAGAAAAGTGTAAAATGACAACAAGTCATCTGGTAACCCTCTCACCTAGGTCTACTCGTTTTGCAAAGGACGAAACCTTACACTGAAAGGGTTAAGATAAGAATATGAATAAAAGCGCTGAAATCGTTGAAAGACTGCCGGACATCAACATCATTTTAGAAAATTTGGCAAAGGTTTATCAGAGGACTATTTCTGTCATTTCATTTTGTTGCCATAGCAACCAGATTTCTTCGTGGACCCGGATTCTTTACGCAATTCTGATAGAGCTTGATACAAAGATCATCTATCTGACGTTTGGTTACCTTCTACTATGCGGTTTCAGACATGTCGTTTAAAGTAATTGCTGACGAACGGGTGGACAGACAGACGGACGGACGAACTGGCCCCCCTTGGAAACATGGGTGATAATTGAGACGATACCAAGAAAATAAAGATATATTTTTCTATTCGACTGTAAATTACCACACCAGCATGACAACTGTTACACATTCCATGCCACAATTTGCCATAAAATTGCACCGAAAAAGTGTGCAGTGTAAACGCAAAAATTACTGGCCCCTACAGTAGAATCTATCTTAAGCGACCCTTACCGGTCATTGATGACGTGTAAAAGTGTAAAATTTTCGTCCTGATATAACATAAAAACCTCCGGCGGGACTCGAACCCGCAATCCCCGGCTTAGGAGGCCGATGCCTTATCCATTAGGCCACGGAGGCTATATACACAGGAGTAGTGATGTCTACATGTATGTATATACATGTGGGATTCCATAGAAATAAAATTGCCCTTCAAACTCATTCCGTCTGATGTTCTCTTTACATTAGAACCCCTCTAAACTAGACATTAAATTTAGTATAGACATCGGTCTTGGAGACAGGTGGCAGCTTAATGCAGGATGAAAGTCGCGCAGAAAGCTTCTCTAGGAACTTTCTGCGTGATTTTCACCATGCATCAAGCAGCCACCTGCCTAAAAGTATCTAAATTATTATCTACTAGAATTCCGGTTTAGAGGGGTTTATTATGTATATAAGTACACAGCGCATGCAGGTACATGTATGTTCGATACCAAACTTATTACACACCTACCATACGTAATGATAATGCATGCTGGTACGTCAAACGAATATATAGGTGCGTTACACCATATTTTTAACGGATCACATTTTCAAGAGATATCTTACGAATGTGACTACATTTTTGTAACAGGTAAAATCGTTTCTCATCATTGAGCTCCAGATTCGAATCCCGGCCCCGATCCTCGGACTCTTCAGAAGATGTTAAACGTTCTAGTGGATGGAAACGACTTGATCATTTTTCTAACTGTTAATAGCTAACTGCTGAATAAGTTTTATTTGATAGAAATACTCATTTTCAGAAAAGGCGTTTCAGTAAGTATTGAATCTTTATATAAAGTTTTTATAAGCTCCGGACCCCGTGGAGGACGGGGAATGGAAAAGTGATCCATACTCCTATAAGAGCGTTCTGTTTTACTTCCACCTTGCTTTAAGCAACCACTTATCTTTAACACAGAATACTTGATGTAATTTAGTGGCCGTTATAGAGAGGTTTTACTGCAGTATATCAGAAGCAAACAGAGCAGACCCTGGCGGCTCATGCAAGAGCCATGTGATCCGGAAAGGCGCACTTATTGAGTAAGGAGTCAAGGAGCATTAGCAAAAATCTGTCTACAATATCTCTAGTGGTGGTTGGCATAATCAATCGTCATGTTGGACAATATGCCAAGCGTTCAGATGGCAAATAAGACAAAAGTACAATGTAACACAAAAACGTAACTGGGACAGATAAAACTTGTCCCACGATCATGCTCGTGTGGTTTTTTTTCCAAACTTTTATCACATAAAAGAGAAAATTTGGTCCATTAATGTAATAAAGAGTTTTATACCTCTCTTCTTAATGAAATACTACTACCGAAAGTAGTGTATTTGTGGGTGATATCTGTGCATATCTAAATATCTTAACTAGATACACGATCAAACCACACGTTTTTCTTTTCATTGTTTTTGTGCTACATGCTTTTGTTCCTTATCGACCATGTTTTTGTGATGGTCATCCATTATCAAATTGGGTTTAAATTCCTACAACTCAAAAGTACATCCATCAAGAGGCTAAAAAATATGCTTGAATTAATCTGCCTTTATGCAAACAGTTTGGATCCAGATGAGACGCCGAGTAACTCGGCGTCTCATCAGGATCCAAACTGTTTGCTTTCCAGTCTAAGTATTGCTGCAATGTTGTTTTTCATTTGAGATGAGATCGCATACATGTATTATGCTTAACCCTTTACCTCATACAAATACACGGAAGAAATAATGGTATCATACTTGTAGATCTATGAGATGCATTGTGTATGAACATATGAACACAAACATGTTTGGCCATGATAGAAATTCCAGCGTCAGATCTATATATTTTCACAAGCAGTTATAACAGATCTAGGTCAGGTACGTAGTTAACAGCGGGACGTAAACCAATGTACATGGTCCAATCAAACAATTACCAATAGAACAAAAGTTTTGAAAAATCTCTTTACTCATTCAGCCGTAAGAAATATCTTCATTTGAAAAAAAAATATTGCCTAATTGAAGATTTTACAACTTTTTATATTTAATGATTTATACGAAAACATGGGCCGAACATAATTTTAATACAAGTAGAAGTAACAGAAGTAATAGAAGTAACACCATTTCTGCAAAAGGCAATATATTTGGGTTACTGTGCATGTTTAGGTATGTAGCTATTTCGCTGTCAGTGGTTTATCTCTTATTTCCTATGCAAACATTTTGGATCCAGATAAGAGGCCGGTTAACTCGGCGTCCATCAGGATCCAAACTGCTTGATACTATGATTACGTGCTTTGAAACATAAAGAGGGCAATTGAAAAAACGACGAAGCAGATGACCAATATGCGCATGCAGACATCAATACGTGGCAGCGAAAGACTTAATCAAAGGAGCACTTAGCTAGATACACTGATCGTCAATTAGCAGAAACACTAGCAGATGTCTATCTCTGAGGAACTATTGTCATCTCTCTGCAACAGCATGTATCAAAGCTGTCTCGCTATTGTGAACTCCAATAGTACAGAAAGAAAACGGCAATAGTACAGAAAGAAACCGACTGGTAGCTTAACCCTATACCTGATGAATATTCACGTAAGATATAATGAGTGTATGGATATTAATTATCTGACAGTTAACCCTTCTCTTGCTGAATTTTAAACAATACATTTCTCCTTCTTTACCCATGCGCTGTTGTATAATTACATATATATTCACTGTGTACAAGTATTGCTGTGGAGTGCACTGGTTGCATAATCAACTTGTAAATAGTGCAGACCCTGATGAGACAGCTCCTGCTCACCTGGGTCTTCATTATTTACAGGTAGGTATATTGACGTGAATAGCAAGCGAAGGGGTAATAATCGTATTACAAGAGAAGTAATGAACATGACAGAAACTGTAGAATCATGATTGTCCATATTGTTTCATAAACAAGCAGAGCAGGCTTTATTGTATTTGAAAACTCATCAAAAGATGTGTATGACCGGTAATAAGCGAAGGCAGACTCGTATCGTCAAATCTTACTTCAAAGACGTATTATAACTGTTCATATATGGCATTCCTTCAGTGGTATATATCAAAGACCTATGTGTTACATTTGTATCATAGGTATTTATATATATCTACAAATTAACCCTTTGAATGCTGAAGTATCACAGCAGCATGGTCCATCAATAGTTGGCGATAGATTACGTTCAGGATGAAACAGTATAATCGGCCACATGCTTGTGGTACCTTTGCAAGCATATACCCAGATAAGGTGGCCTCTACAAGATATATAATATACAGTGCTCCCTCCCTACAACGGCCCTCTCAATAACGATTCCCTCCTTACAAAAACGCATGTCACTGTTTCCGAAACAACAAGGCTCCAGAAACAACCTTTTTCCATCGTATTTTCTTTATGCCTCCATCAAACACTATGTTGTGACCACTCTTTAGAATCGTCACTTTGTGACGATTCTAAAAAGTGGTCACAACATAGGGTTTGATTGAGGCATAACAGTTTTAGTTCTCGAACTACACCTTATCATGGGATCTCCAAACAAGCTAATTATGTTTGATATTCCCTCCCTATAACAACTCCCTCTGAACAACACATACAATATTCGTATCCCAAAGGGTGTCGTTGTAGAGAGAGAGCACTGTATTTATTGTTCTGCCATGATAAAGCTACCTATGATAAAGACGCCATTATAACAAATCAGCCAACTGATATAAATACAGTCATGATTTCCTCACATGCATATTCATTGAGTAAAACATTAAATAGTTGTCATCTTATTGTTACCTTAACAATAAGGACAATTAGAGAGAAAACCAATGTCAATAATTATCATGCAAACGTTTGTGAGTTGCTCATTTAGAGTTTATGTTTCGTAAATATTATCGTGGCATCAAACAGTTTGGATTCTGATGAGACACCGAGTTACCTGACTTCTCATCAGGATCCAAAGTGTTTTCAAATGTTATCACAGATGTGACATTGTCAGCAAAATAGTTTAGGGTTTTCTGAGGAACTATATGAATATATAAATATAATGACTAAATCCATGAATAGATTTTGTAATTGGTACGAGTAGCTGATTGATAGTTGTGGTAAAACTCAAGCTCGTATGCATATCCGTCATACAATAAACAAATCATAGAGGAACTCATTGAGGTGTTGTTGGGGGAAATAATACACAAGACAAACCAACACATGATTATAATCAAAGCGCTGAAATCGTTGAAAGACTGACGGAAAAGTAGCCCCGCCCCTGGCAGTCATGTTTTTTGAGATATCAACATTAGTTTAGAAATTTTGGCAGATGTTTATCAGAGGACGAATCCTGTTAAGTATCATTTAAATCTGACCCAGGGTTCGGAGAGGAGTTTTGCCGTAGCAACCAGAGTTCTTCATGGATCAGGATTGTTTTGCAATTCTGTAAGAGCTTAATACCAAGATCATTTATGGTTTATTTGGTTACATTCTACCATGCGGTTTCAGATGAGATGTCGTTTAAAGAAATTGCCGACGAACGGGTGGACAGACAGACGGATGGACGGACTGACCCCCCATTTACAAATGGGGGACAATTGAGATGATGATTAGGAAATAGAAAAAATATTTTTTCTATTCAACTGTAAATTACAACATCAGCCTGCCAACTGCAACACATTTCATACCACAATTTGCCATAAAATTGCACAGAAAAAGAAGTATGCAATGTAAACGGAAACGTTAAGTACTGGCCCTTACAGTAAAACCTGTCTTAAGCGATCATTAATTTATTGAACATAGGAGTCTTAAAAAGCAGCTGTATGCTTAATGCTGGGCAAAAGTAATGCAGAATGCTCCTATATGAGCTTTCTGCATTATGTTTTACCTGCATTAAGCTACCATCTGCCTTATAGGTCCATAGTTACATCTCTTTTTGAGGATCGCTTAAGACAGGTTCTATTCTACTTATATTTATCTGGAAATGTCTAAAACTGAGAGAAAGATTTTAAAAACAGTATCGCTTTACAGAGTTACACAGACAATACACGTCTGTAAATGCAACAGAGCAATACTGAAAACTTGGTCAGCCTTGTGTCGTATTTCACATCAAAATTGTAAAGAACCACCCTTTAGAAACACGACAATTCTACTGATGACAGTATTTGCAAACCTAGAAATAACAAGACGACACTTAAAGACGACACTGAAAGACTTCAAAAGTGTAACAATATGACAAAATACTTACGTCGTTTTGAATGAAAGGGCTGTCAATTCAAGCGCGTGTGAGACGTTCTACAAACGTTTTGATCATGCCATTTACGTGACCGCTTCAATGCTATAATTCGTATTTTGTTGTATTGAAAATATGCGATTAGACATATAGATCCGCCTATGGTGCATTAATACACAAAAAATGTTAAATCGGACGTAATACTGGCTTCCGCCAGTCTAATAATGTAACACGTAACAATAAAATAACCTCCGGCGGGATTCGAACCCGCAATCCCCGGCTTAGGAGGCCGATGCCTTATCCATTAGGCCACGGAGGCGCTGAGAGTATTTATGAGGTACGTGTATTCTATACTTAGCGCGACGCTGACAGTATACGTTATGCGATACGGGAATATATAGAAAACATACTATGGTCAAATTGTAGAGAACGAAGACAAATATCCTGCAATGTATTATGGTCAAATTAGAGAAAACCAACGCAAATATCACACAATATACTATGGTCAAACTGGAGAAAACGACGACAAATATTCCTAAATATACTGTGGTCAAGTTGAGGAAAACAAAGAAACAATATCCCAACGCATACTATGGTCACATTGACGAAAACGAAGACAGATATTCCAAATTATACAATTGTCAAGCTGAAGAAAACGAAGACAAATATCCCAAAACATATTAACGTTAACATTGATAATACATACTAGCACTTATTTTCTGAAGCATGATATGCAGTCAGGTCTAAAATAATCATATACAACCAATCTGCGAAGTAATCATGGTTCAAGCCAAAAAAGGTAATGTGTATATTTGTGAAAAGTTACAAAATCAAATGGAATACAGACTTGTATAATTGACACCAAGCACTAGAGCCCGGTGTTGGGATTACATAGTGATTAATCTCGACCTACATGTATACGTCCTCAGTTACCGTTTGCTCTGAGGAAGCAAGTGGTATCTATCTGAATAATGTAAACACTTGGCATGTATACATTTTACGTCCATTCGTGCATGTTTTTGTCTGCCTGACAGAAAGTCAGTTAATGTTTTCTTTTTAGCTCGACTGTCCATAGAATAAACCCTAGTTAATACCATCAACAGTTCATCGGAGCCGATGTTATCAGTTGCCGGTGTTATCAGTTACCGATGTTATCAGTTGCCGGTGTTATCAGTTAACGGTGTTATCAGTTGCCGGTGTTATCAGTTACCGGTGTTATCAGGTGTTATCAGTTAACGGTGTTATCAGTTGCCGGTGTTATCAGTTGCCGATGTTATCAGTTGCTGATGTTATCAGTTGCTTGTTCGGAGCATAACTCCCAAAATAAATACTGTAGGTATACAAATGAAAGCAAATAATAATTATATCCCAGAGCTCCAGATAAGATGCGTAAATTAAACCATTTTCAGGAATAACCTCTGTATTTCTCCACCAAAGTTAACTCTATACTGTGACCAATCTTTAGAATCGTTTCGAAGAGACGATTCTAAAGAGTGGTCACATTATAGAGTTTGGTAGAGAAATGGCGATTTTAGCATTTGGGCACGCTACTTTATCTGTAGGTCTGATATTCTCAACAAAAACAGTTTCCATTTGTTTGGTCCGAATTATAATTGTTTGGTAGTTACATTACACGTTTTAATTTCCAGAGAATACTTTCAAAGAAATTAAACATAATCTAATGAAAGCTCATATATCATGTATACAGATCAATGAGCGAAACAGCGTAGCATTTTGTTCAAGTAAATAGTGAGGACAACTATAAACTTACTGGGTCAATAGGTCTATTGGAGGAGGTAGCACTATTTTTATTTCGAACCTTAACAGAAAAGGATATTTTGGTATTTGAACTAATTGATTTCTAAAATTCAAGAAAGACATACAACTTAACAATACCCCAAACTATTGGTATCTTACAAATACACCCCAACACTGATATTGTTACATTTGGGGTTTATTGAGACTCTGGCCGTAAACAGATCCTTTTTACATAATATGCTAATATTTGGACCAAGCAGGAGATTGCAAATTGTATATACTTATATATGTTCTAGTACAATTTTTATGTTTCAGAGAGACCTTTGTTTAGGGTCTGCATTACTTACACCACAAATAAAAATACCGAATTGCACACAATAATAAATATTTTCTGCAGAAAAAGACCTAAACACATTTGACTTTTGCATTTGTTTTAATATTATGTATCTCCAAATACACATCGTGTACACTTTCTGATATGTACACTCATCCAGGATGAAGTTCAACAAGTAACGTCTTTAAGTTCAGAATGTATCACTTTCATGACAAACAAACTTGTTTCCGATGAGTATTGAACTAAGTACGTTCTGTGTTTTAAGCGGATGTGATAACCACTGCACCACGGGAACACTTGAATGTCAGTTACATACTCTGTTTCTATTTGTAAATATTTCTAATTGCATCTTACAATCATATTTATCGAAACTTATCGTGTACGGTAAAATCCGACCTAAATACAACAAAGGGTATTAATCCTTTCCCAGTTCTATACTTAGTCCACGTTTAATACCTACTGAAAATTTTATGGACAAAATGGTTATAATGAAATATGGAAGGAGCATCATGGTAGCTCTTTAGAAACCAAAGAAATATTCCATTAGCAAACCGGGCAGACCCTGATTAGTCGGCTACTATAGTAGCTGTCTGATATGGGCATACTCTGTAGGGAAAGGGCTAAAGCCTCTCCAGGAGCTTTCTGCATTATATTCGTACTGCGCTCAGCTACCATTTGTTTTAGTAACAACAATGTAACTATATTCATTAAATTATCGATTTAGAGGGTCCCTACTGTATTCCTTATCAATACACATAATTGCAGCCTTAACTTTAGAGGGGCCCTACAGTATTCCTTATCAAAATATATAATGGCATTATTAACTATAGAGGGGCCCTACTGTATTCCTTATCAAAACATATAATGGGATTATTAACTTTAGAGGGGCCCTACTGTATTCCTTATCAAAACACATAATTGTAGCATTAACTTTAGAGGGGCCCTACTGTATTCCTTATCAATACACATAATTGTAGCATTAACTTTAGAGGGGCCCTACTGTATTCCTTATCAATACACACAATTGTAGCTTAACTTTAGAGGAGCCTTACTGTAGTCCTTATCAACACATAATATTTACATTCGCCCTGCAACGTCCTTATATAACCTTATTCTAAAAAGAAAGTTGTATTTTCCATTGAACGTTCATTTCAATACCGGTTTGAGCCGGTTCTCCTTTTCCAAGAATTCCGCTGTGTAAGCGCGGAGTAATACTGTACTGACCCAGTTATGACCTATTTTAAGATTTATCAATGGGGAATCGATACGTGACAATGTAAACATAAACACTCCACTTACTGAAACGTCAGCGATTAACGACGCCTTATTTAAGTACTTATGTGGTGAAGACCTCGAAATGTTTATTTTGCAATGCACGAATAAAAATGAAATAAATAAATCTAAATCAATGCTCTAGTAATGTACAGCTTCGTCTTGTATGTCTGAGAACTAAGAAGTATCTATTACCAGCAGCAAACAGGGCAGACCCTGATCAGTCGGTTCCTACATGGGCGGTCTCATCTGGGTCTACTATATTAGTACAACAAATGGTGACGTCAACATTAATTAGATCATCACGTTATTTGGGTCTACTATATTAGTGTATCATTTTTCGTCCGATCTGGGTTTACTATATTAGTGCGATAAATGACGACGTCGATCACCATTAATTAGATTCATATTCATTAATCACGTATTTAGTGGTGGTCATTGCAGAAAATGTCAAGTCTAATTTACAAGATCTGAAGCAAACAGAGAAGACCCCGATCAGACCCTGACCAGTCGGCTCCTACAGGAACCGTATGATCTGGATAAAATCCTGTAATTGAACTTGTACATGATGATACAACACAGCATGTTGTCAATGGGTGTGAATCAAGTGTAGCAGACATTTACTGGAGCCCCCATGAGTTTTAAGCGTAAAACTGAAAATGGATTGCCATTCAAGCGGCTCTGAAATTTTGAAATGTGGCATCTTCTTACTGAGAATTACCGCTTGAATACATAATATTGCCAACTTTAACAGCCGTGGCGTATCCAAATACATTATCAAGTAATGAGTGAATCTTATATAAGTCAATGTCCTTACCGTTAACAAAGAAAAATCCGAGAATAAAATCCAACGTTGTGACCTGCTTGCGATCAAGCATGGCGGTTGAGTAAATTGGCTTCGACACCGCGACCTACATTCAAGAAGATGCTTTAATACCAACATTTCGTAAATATATATGGTTTGAAATATCTCGATAATCTTTTCTTTAAACATAGCTGGAAATTTACTGATTAAAATCTTGTATTCATTCTATATTTATAATATGTGTTTGGGACTATTTTTCATACCATATATAGAGATCCTACTACGTTAGAAACGAACCTGGCAACGACCTAGATAGCGGCTATTATTACGTGACCGGTAAAAAAAATCCGTTGAAATATAAGAAATACAATGGAATATAAATATAAGAAATAAATGACGTGCTCCCGGTGCTCATGAGGTTATGCAACGCATAGCTTTACGAGCAAAGATTCACTAACTTTGCTCGTAAAGCTATGCGTTGCATAACCTCATGAACACCGGGAGCACGTCATTCATTTCTTAAATGACAGCATTAACATTAGATGGCTGCAGTTTCATAATAAGTATGGTGTATGTATACAGGATTGATTAGTCTCGGTAGAAACTGGTATCAGATCTGTAGTACATGTATTTCATCGGTAAACAGACCAGGATCTGATTCATATTTTACAGTAAGCATTCAGTCATTCACATATGCTTTAAGTTATTAACTAAAAAATATGAACGACTGTGTTTGTGTGCATTTCAGCACATCTGTATTATTTAGTACTGAGCAAGTAGCCTCCGTAGCCTAATGGATAAGGCATCGGCCTCCTAAGCCGGGGATTGCGGGTTCGAATCCCGCCGGAGGTTAAAAATATTTTAATATATTTTATCTGTAAAAAATATTTTAATATATTTTATCTTTAGTCAAGTGTTCTGTTTTGACAGCATGGGAGACATATTTGAAACAAAATGTTTGCATATTTAAGGGGAACATAATTGTTGGTCTTTTCTACACTTACAGAACAAACAACACAAGAGGATATGCAATACCAGACGGGCGCTTTACGAAATGTTTGCATATTTAAACTGATATGAGGTGAACATAATTGTTGTACCATTTGTGTGCAAGCAAAGCTATGCAATGTAAGGTTATACGCCAGTCTGATAAATATACATAGGTCGCATATATTTTGTTCTCACACGTAACAAAACTTGAAAATAAGTGTCGGGGTCAGATTACTTCAATACCAATTAGCTATGAATGCATCAATTTAGGGCTCAAATCATTAGTTTCCTTTTAGTGGCATTATGTTCAGGATTATGCAGTTACTCTAACATATTTACAAGAACTTTACCATATGCATACCATATGCATACCATAGGTATTTTTTGCATTATCTTTGGCCTGCATTTAGCACCCATCGGTCTTACAGGCCAGTAATTTAACTTGCGATGACCGATTAAGACGTATCTGCAACCCTTTCTACCATTTGTCAACTCGATATTTGAATTACGATGTTCTTTTTTCATTTGTGGCTATTTTATCAGAAAAAAGAGTTGGCTGTTTCGTTGATGTTTTGTCAGTAGATTTCGGAAATTAATGCTATACTACCTAAATTATACTACCTTTCATTGGCTTTAATTGTTTTGAAAACATTTCGATACACTTTTATTTATGATGAAATAACTTCGAACATCTGTAGAATATGCATACACTCGTGGAGGGGAAACATGAAGTTCCCATTATATGACCCTGTACAAATGCCGGGCATAAATCTGTTTAACTTTTATTATACTAAGCGCGATCTGACTGGACTTTGAAAACAGTACATTGACGCTTCATCAGGATCCAATCTGTTGAACACCTGACATCAAACCCTAAAAAGACACGCAATAAACATAGCTCATGATCAGGAACAATTGTTCAGCATACTTAGCTAAGCACTGAGAATTATCGTATGGCATTCATACGGTTATATCCAAAAGCGATCCATAGAGGTATGACATTCATACAGTTATATCCAAAAGTGATCCATAGAGGTATGGCATTCATACGGTTATATCCAAAAGTGATCCATAGAGGTATGGCATTCATACGGTTATATCCAAATGTTATCCATAGAGGTCAAAGGAGGAAATGATACACATTGCACCTAGTACATAGTGCAGTGAAATGAATATTTATACCCAATAAAAATACTGTAACGGTTACCAATAAAACAACCTCCGGCGGGACTCGAACCCGCAATCCCCGGCTTAGGAGGCCGATGCCTTATCCATTAGGCCACGGAGGCGCTGTACAATATGATGAGTATGCCGTTTTAAGAGGTATATACACACACATATATATATAGATAAACGACAGATAGGTGTTATAGTCAAGCAACTAGGTCTGACGTGTCAAAGGACAGCAGAGTCCATTTTAGAGGGAGAGCAGCATTCCACATGTTCTAGGACCATTTTTTAAACAGTCGAGTTTAGTATATTAGATAAAAATGAAGGCAACATTGTTGTCAGCAGTTTAGCGCAGTAGATAAAGCCGAGGTACGCACAAGGCATCGTGATAGTAGTCTTTTTATTAAGCGTGGGTTCGAATCCCGCGTCGACCTTAAACTTATTTTAAAATATTGAATGAATAGTAAAGCATTATTTTATTTCATACTGTATAATTATGCTTACCATTTATACACATATTCGTCATTGTACTACTCACGATGATGACATTGAACGGACATTTTGGGCAACAGACACTACTATAGATGAAATAATTCAAAACTCCATAATAGACCTGGCATCGGACACTGGTGACAATGAAGTTGAAGAATCAGAGACGGACACTGCCAGTGAGGAGGAACATTAATTGCATTGAAATGAAATGAATTGCAGTAAAACATCTATGAACCGACCACTCAGTAAGGACGAAAATGAGCCCTTTAGTCAGGTGGCTGCTTAATGCTCGGGGCTTTCTGTATTACTTTTTTTCTTAAATTATGCTGCCGCCTGCCTACCTGCCTAAAAGGCCAACGGTGACTTATTGTTTGGGCGTCCGGTTTAGAGATGTTTCAAGGTAAATGTATAACAATAAAAATACATGCTGATTGAAAGGGAATTGGAAATAAAGAATAAAACCCCTGAAAACAAAACAAAATATAATACTAAGTAATTATAGAATCCTTAACATTGTTTTAGCAAAAAAATGTTTTAGGTTGATGCGAGACTCGAACTCGCGCTTAATAAAACGTTCCCTGTTGATATACCTTCCTCATGGCCCGACGACATATCCACTACGCTATGTTTCCACTTATTGTCTGTACCTTTAACTAAATGTTTTCTTTTAAAAATGACCCGTGATAATCGTTATGCTGATCTCCCTTATAAATGGACTCGGCGAACCCGTGACCCGTCAGGCATAGTTGTTTGACTATAACAAGTAGGAGTGACCTGTCGTTCTATTTATAATGAAGAAAATATTCCAAAATAGGGAATTAATATAATACATAAATACTTGAACTGCTCTGATCTAATATTTCGACCACTAAGGGCCTTTTTCAAAGATTATCATGTCAAAATACACGTCACATTTTTGTTACATGCATTCAGCCATAAAATCAAAGAGAATCATTCTGTATTATTCTCTTTGATTTTATGGCTGAATGCATGTAACAAAAATGTGACGTGTATTTTGACATGATAATCTTTGAAAAAGGCCCTTAGTGGTCGAAATATTAGATCAGAGCAGTTCAAGTATTTATGTTTTATTTATAGATTTGTTTTTTTCCCAACCATTCCATTCTATACAAAAGGGTTTTGCTTAAATTGACGAGCCAATTTCTCGTGAAGCTCGTGCAGTTGGTTAGACCCGAAGTCCGATTGCCTATACACTGTAGTGATTAAACCAAATAGTGCAATGCTGAGCTCACCTAATACAATAGTAGTATTATCCCAATCTACGGATCATCTATAAATAAAAACGACATGTCACTCCTTCTTGCTAATAACAACATACTATGGTCATCTTTGAGAAAACATGATCAAAAACACTTTCTTAAAACTGATCCAATTTGACATTTGACAGTAAGGTCTAAACATCACGTGCGATTTTTTACAACCAGCCAGAGAGTTTATAGTGACGAACACCAAACATGGCCATCGATTTAGTTATTGCTTCGCATGAATTATTGAAAGTCAACTCTATCAAAATCGTTTCAAATAGTGACTTTTACAGAGGCTTCAAAAGGCGTCAATTTGTGGAAATGGTTTAAAAAGAAAAACAATCAGGAAGTGAAAAACATCTGATGAGATATTACCGAGTTACTCATGTAATTCAGCGTCGAACCTGAATCCAAACGGTTTGCAAAGATAAAACCAAATTAATTCGTTCTATGCTGACGGTTCATGGCTATACCTTTATTTACAATATTTGTAAAGCTAGGGTGACTTAGAGAGAAGTGTGAGGTTAGGACGTCCGTAAACCGGTTTAAACCCCAGTGGTGTTTTTGCTACTGACCGTGCCAAGGCGGTACTCTCTTTGTCACCCTTCCTTTTGTTTGCCTTGCGTCTTTGTGCTTGTGATTTTGTTCATGTGTGGAACGTTTGTCTCTGGTTCTTGTGTGTCTTTTGGTGTTTTCTGTGTTCATTTCGTGTGTGTGTGTGTGTGTGCGTTTGGGTGTGTGGTTGTGTGTGTGTGTGTGTGTGTGTGTGTGTGTGTGTGTGTGTGTGTGTGTGTGTGTGTGTGTGTGTGTGTGTGTGTGTGTGTGTGTGTGTGTGTGTGTGTGTGTGTGTGTGTGTGTGTGTGTGTGTGTGTGTGTGTGTGTGTGTGTGTGTGTGTGTGTGTGTGTGTCATGCTGTCTATCGGTGTTTTGGTGGTGATTGTGTCTTGTATGTGGCTTTGCCTGCTTGACTTTACTACTTTTCCATAAATAGGTCTGCTGGGGGTCTAGCATTATATTTTAACAACATTGGACATTTTCGGTGTTTGAACAGTTTGATTTCTAAAATTCAAAAGTGACACACAACCTGACATAGTTCAACATATTGGTATCTTACAGTTTTTTCAGCTAACGTAAATCTACACCGTCCTTGCAGAGTTGTCGTTCGTTGCTCTCACATACACCTCTGCGATGGGCTCATACCAAGAATCTTGGCAAAACCAATAGTTTGTGTTTTATGGTTATCTGAGTCGATAGTTTATAACAAAACAGCCTGGATCAAGAATAAATAAAAAAAATTTTATCATAAAACTGGTAATACAGTTTAATTTTAGAGAATATTGATGACCTATTTTCATGCCGCTTTACGCCACGAGTATTGCACAAATGTAAACAAACAAAATGGAATGATGTCTGCTCAATATTTCGAAAACAGTTTCTACAAACTATAGATTCCGAACTTCCTATAAGGGCACTGAAATTCTGCTATAAGCCCAAAGGGCACAAAAAGTATGGGAAATATCAGCCTTTTACTTGTCTTCCGTTGAACTGTCAAAGTAACACAAAAAGCAATTTATTTTCTGAAAATCGCGTCGAAAATCCGAAATATGGAAAAAAGATGTTACCCGACATTGTCCTGCAGTTGGTGTACTGTACTGAACAGAGCTATCTAATAAAGTTAATTTGTCCTCAATAAGCCATGCGATGAACATATAGGAGGTGGGAATCTTGCTATTGTTTGTCCGTTCATCCATACGCACGTACAATTGTAACTATGTTCCTACCTCCGTCCGTGCGTAGGGGCCTACTTCCCGCAAATCTTGTATTTGTAATTAATTGTAATTAATGTGCAACTATCATTTAACTGTTGTTATTTGACATGTATAGCTTTTACATGTTGTTATTTGACATGTATAGCTTTTACATGAAACACAAACTAATAACATTTCATATATATATATATATATATATATATATATATATATATATATATATATATATATATATATATATATATATATATATATATGCCAAATTTCAATTTCTTGCAATGGTAAAATGGGCAGGTGGGGAAATGCTCAATAACTCAAAATGCCCAAAGGTATCAAAGTGGCATCCGGTCCTATTATTTTCTAAATCTTCACACTATCAATATATACAAGGAAAAAACTATAGAAGCAAATATTGAATGTCAGCTAAATGCTCTGTTTGTATATGTATGCATTTCTCATTGTTTCTAACATTTATTATTATACTGTTATTGTTATTAAGCCTAATCATATTAAGTGAAAACCCTCTTTTTAATGCTAGACGAAAGTAATGCAGCAGTTTTCAGCAGGAGCTTTCTGCATTACTTTTGTCCTGCATTAAACAACCAGCTGCCTTAAAAAACAATGTTAACGTATTAAATGGCCGCTTTAGAAAGGTCATGCTGATTCCATACCCATGCGCAATAGGGGATCTGAGTATTCGTATTACATCTACCAATCTCAACTGGCACATAGAAATACGTATAGATGGGGCATCGTATGTCAGCAAAATCTCTTTGATATTTTCCACACTGTCGTTGAAACTTTTACCTGATATATATTTATGTATGAAATAATGACACCATTAGCATTAGATAAAGTTTCATACCTAATGTGGTATATTTATACAGGTAGAACTATAGAATCAGATCTATATTATTTCATAAGCAAACAGAAGAGAAACTGATTCGTAGTTTTACGGTAAACCTGATGAAATTTATAAACTCTTTTAAGCAGCTTTAGACAAACTGAAAAATTTAAACGACTATTTCTGTGCGTTTCTGCATCTCTGTATTATATCGGAATGAATAGTTAGTCTTCATGTCCTAATGGAGAAGGCATCGACCTCCTAATAAGGGGACTGCGGGTTCGAGTCCCACCTTGGCTAAACACTTCATATGTTTTTGTATCGTTGGCCATGTGTTATGTTTTGACCGTTCGGTTCAGCATGGAAGATGTTATAGTTAGAACATATTAAGTGAAATCTTAGTGGTTAAGAAGGGGCGGAGCGAGCGAAAGCGAGCGCGCCCCTTCTTAGCCACTAAGATTTCACTTAATATGTTCTAACGGACTTAGAACATAACCTATATTTTGATTGGCTCACGGCATTGATCTTTCCCACGGTTCAAATAAACAAACACCGCGCGCCCACAGTACTTTATGCGCCAAATGTGACGTCACTGATTTTCACTCCTTACAAAACTCAGTACAAAATGGCTGGCGATTTTGACATCGGGGATTTCGAATCTTTGTTAGAAGATGGATTTAAATTGCCTGAATGTGTAATACAGGCGTGTTAAACAAGACCATGACAGACAGTATAAGATCAGAATTATAAAATTATTCAAGCAAACAGGGTAGACCCTGATCAAACAGGGTTGTCTGACCATGGTCTGCTGCTGCAAAAACGTAAATACGCGTACAAATGTATATATATGAAGTAAAGGGTAAAACACAGAATAATATGTCCTTTTTGCTCAAGTTTCGTCTGTAACGGAACTCAATGAAGAAAATATTCCAAAAAGTGAAATAATGAGATATATATACGGTAAATACTTCAATAGCTCTGATCTAATATTTCGACCACTAAGGTTCTTTTTCAAAGATTATCATGATAATCTTTGAAAAAGGTCATTAGTGGTCGAAATATTAAACCAGAGCTATTCAAGTATTTATGTAATGGAACGTTACACAGTTTAGATCTCGAATCAGGATCTCGTTTCTATGGTTTCTTTGCCTTATAAGAAACGCCGACTGCAATTTTGAGCCGGTCTCCGTGAAGGTTAACAATGAGTTCCGGTTGTAAGATCGCCAAATACGGAAGTGTTTACTACTAGTCACACGAGGAGGCGGGGTTATGACAGCGCGTGCAGACACCACACGAGGTCGAAATAAACAAAACTCTTAATGATTAAGTGATGTACTTAATGGATGCAAAAGGCAGTTTGATTGGCTGAAAATGTAGGTTATGTTCTAAATATTCGAAAACAAATTGAGACGTTTTGATTCATGTTACATATTCGAATGTGTGTTAACTGATAGTGAACGGAATATAATTTTTTATCAAATGTGTGTGCACGCAAAGCTTTGTAACTAGTGAAATTATCAGTGAGTCTGAAATAAATTTACATTGGTCGCACATTTATTAGACTGACAGCAGCCAGTCTTTTGTATCGCAAATCGGTTTCAGCTACGATGCCACGTCCGTTTTAACTTTTGTATGTATTAATGCACCATCGGTGGATCCATTATTTCTAAATTATAACACTGCAGCGATGCACTACTTGAAAAAACACCCATACAATTTTATAACGAATATAACTAAGTTCATCGGTCTTTTGCTGTTGTACACTACCACGTTTCATTCTTTTAGTGTAGATAATGAATCAGTTCATTCTTGGAACCCCTCTCATGTTAAAATTAAAGAAAGCTATCCTATAGAAGGTTGTCTCATTGACGTGTGATCCACTGGAAAAGTTCTGTTGTATGCCTGTCTTAAAAACTGCAGCAGAAGACTAGCTGAGAGTATAACATTGTGAAATCTTACAAATATAGCATGAATAGGATAGGAAACGTGACATTTCGCCAATATAATCGCATATTTTCATTAGAGCAAAATACCACTTAACTACTGTTTGAACCAGAGCTGCAGATCCACCCCTTTGCTGCCTCAAATACTGGTAAGGAGTTAAGCGGTTAAAACATAGTGCCCCTTGAAATCTCACTCTAATTAGTGTGAAAGTGATCCGAGCATTCCTATATGTTTGGGTAGGAAAAGTAAACTAAAATATTTGCAAAACCATTACCAAAACGGGAAGAGAAAATGAACAAATTATAGCATTGAAGTGGGCATGTGAATGACGTTATCAAAACGTTTTCAGAACGTTTCACACGACAGACCTTTCATCCAAAACAATGTAAGTATTTTATCATATCAAAACAATTTAAGTGTCGTCTTATTATTTCTAGGTTTTCAAATACCTTCATGAGTAGAGTTGTCGTGTTTTAGAGGGCGACTCTTTATAATTGTGGTGTGAAATACGGCATAAGGCTGACCGAGTTTTCAGTAGCCTACTGTAGATTGTAAAGAACGCGGCTCTAAAACGTAGGTACATTGTGTTTGTCTAGTGTATTGCTCTGTTGCATTTACAGACGTGCATTGTCCAGTGTTAGCCTACATTGAATAATAAAAACAACATTAGCTTGAAATGTGTAACAAATTAAACCATTTATCAGATTGAAATATATCTCAAAATAACAAACTTTGTAAAAGTGTAGTAACATGATAAAGGACATGGCTAATGGCTCTATGCCATGACGAGGCATGTGTGTACTTGCTGTAATAATTCTTAGTATTTGGACAAAAACACTTAGGCAAATAGTACAGATCCAGTTCTACAGATCAGGGTCTACACTGTTTGCTACTGTGCCAGTCTAATTTGCCGTTATCAAATGTTACCAATTTATTCCGCTTTACTAACCGTACGAGAGCGGAGACTTGCTATCGGATTAGTCAGGGTAAGTAGGTCAGAATAAAATACTAAGATTGAGGTATCTATGTATTTGCACACTTGCTTCCGGAAAAAAAGAATCAAAACACTTCGAGGCATTTATTTACCTTTAACATTTTAATCCGATTTGCTTGATTCATATATGTTATCAATGTTTTAGTTGTACAATAAACAATATTAAATAATGAACAAGATGAAAAGAAATGTTATTAATGTCCGCATGCCACTCATACCATTACTACTGTAGCAAGTACAGTAACCCTCTCTAACACTGTTTCTGGTCTTGTAAGGCATGTGGTAAGTTAACGCAGGATAAAGGTTATGCAGAAAGCTCTTATTTTGTCCTTCATTAAGTAGTTACCTGCTGTCAAAGACTCCCGTGTAGATCAATTAGATGGTCATGTTGGAGAGCTTCTAAGGTATGTCACTTTAACGGCATTAAACATGGGTATCACGACCGTCAACATGATATCTCTGTGGTGACGGCTTGGTAGAAAACTGTTGTAATAAGAGTGTATGGGACAAACCAGTAATGGTATTTACAAACAGTTTGGATCAAGATGAGGTGCCGAGTAACTCATAAAGATACAGACTGTACTGATGTCCTAAGCCGAGGTATGAACTCTGGAATATGGGATCAGTATTGCTGGTTTGAATGCAATGAGTTATTTTAATCGCTATATACAATAAATAGCACAGCCTCTTGTAAATGTGAGTGAAGAGATTGAGAAAGCAAGTAAATAAACAGAGATATCTTTAGCCATTGAAGATATCTTTAACAATTTCAATGCTGAAAATTCAAGGTGGATTAACCCATTAGTGTTTAACTATAGAGTCCACTCTGAAAGAACGGCTTAAGTTGCTATGCTGTTTTTAACGACAAACAATGCAGACCTCCTCTAGGATTATATACAAGGAGTGTTCGAAAACGTTTGCAAACGCACTGTATACGACTATACTCGAATAACACGTGATTTACATGTATAAAACCACTACGAACTGGCTCACCACTCATCGATGTATTATCTGTATAAATATATTTGAAATCCACAAACTGGTTCCATGCTTATAAAACTTTTAGTTGAGTCCAAGTTCGTTCTACAGTTTTTGATTGGTCAGATTTGAGCCTTTGGCTCAAATCTGACCAATCAAAAGCTTGAGAACGAACTCAGACTCAACTATAAAGCGTTATAAGCATGGACCCAGTTTCCTTTGCATTTGAGATTGCACCTGCTATACTGTTGCTTATGGTTAGAAAACGAATAGATAATGTCGCTGAAACCAGGGGTTATATAAAAGCCCACTGTAAGTTGCGATTGAGGGTAAAAAATATACATGATGAGATATGCGTTGTTTATGGAGATCAATTCCGTTCTGGTCACGAATCAGTCAAAGATGCCGTTTACTCAGGAAGACCTAGGTTTTCGGCTACCAAATGGAATATGAATAAAATCAAGTCAATCATTGAGAAAGATGCACGTTTCACTGTCAGACAGCTAGCACAGATGACAAACTTGGGTGTACCATCTGTTCACTTCATTCTGATGAAAATTATCAAGGTTAGAATAATAAGTGCTTGTTGGCTCCCACATTTACTCGCTGACGAGCAGAATCGTACAAGGGTAAAGAAACGGCTGAATAAGTACTGAAAATATCAGAAAAAAATAATTGTTACGAGCCTAAAAGGAAAGTTGACAAAAAGATATGGATTTGAAACTTGCAAAAAGGCCCAGTATTGCTAAGGGAACATTTGCAGCAAAGAATGTGTTATTCGTAATTTAGAAATATTGGACCAATCGTGCAAATTGCTGTTCCTAAAGGTAGAAGAATTTGGTTTTGAAATAATTGAGAACAATACGTCCTAAAACAGGAATCCAGCATGTCCATTTGTTACATGACAATGCTCCAGCCTACACATTATCAACTGAAGTCCAGTTTTTGAAGTCGGAAAAGGTCAATGTATCTTGTCACACCATCCATACAGCCAGCTCAGACATGGCCCCGTGTGATTTTTTTCTCTTTCAGAAATTGAAAAAGCACGTATCTGGTAGGAGATATAGGTGGATATTTTGAAGGTAACTAGATCAAATACAAAATCATCAGCAAAAGTTGTCGAACACTCCTCGTATGTTTGAAAATGACAGTAAATATACACGCCTTTCTCGTATTCAAGGGGTTAATGGACATTGGCTGATTAATAATTTACTTGATATGTCCGCCTTTTAACGCATTTGCAAACTAGCGAAATCTAGACCTGGGTCCGAGGTTATACAACTTCTGAGTCTGAGATCATTCTCGAGTATCAGAGGCTTGAGAATAATCTCAGACTCGGGCAAAATGTTTATAACCTCGCGGCACTATAGTCCAAACAGGAGTCTGATCTGTTTACTTATATGCTGTAAATTGGATTATTTACTGAGCATGACTCTTTCTTAAAACACGAATTAATTCATTTGATATTCCAAATGTAAGCAATGTATTCTAGATTAGTAGTCATCATCTGTCTGCGTTAGTCGCCTAGATCTCCCTTGGTGTCACACATAGGTTTCGGTTTTCTGCATTGATTTCGTCACGCATGAAAGCTTTCTGCATTACTTTCTTCACGCATAGAAGCTTTCTGCACTATTAGTTTCGTCACACTACGTGGTGGGAGACATAATTCTCAAGATGTCATTATTTCTCACATCAATATCCATGGCGTAAAGGGTAAATCTTCCATCTGCATAATTATAAGACCCAAAATATGACTTTTCGGGTATCAAAACTACTCTGAAAAAGTAGAGTTAAACCTCTCTATATCAGATTTAGTACACAATAATGTATATATATTTTAGCTATTTCGCTGCCAATGTCGCCTATGTGATACAGTTTGGATCCAGATGAGACGCCGAATTACCCAGTGTGTCATCAGGATCCAAACTGCGTGTTACTGTGATTTTTTTAAAAACAAAAAGTGAAAAAATAGAAAATGAAATTTGTAGCAGACGACAAAAGTGCAGACGATAAAATTTGGCAGCGAAAGAGTTATGCAGGGTGAAATATTTTTCTGCATGACTTTCTATATATGTACATGGTATTGATACTTATTTGAACATCATATTCAGAAGAGTTTGGCTGTAATTAAAAATCGTGAAGAAGACAACAAAGGTGATTCATTAATTTATAACACGATACAATATGCTCGAACCATTTCATTAGAGTTTTTCATATAAAGTCTGCAATGTTTTTAAAATTCCTTTCACAAAATGATTATCGAACCGAGTAATCGATTGCCGTTGTCAATATAAAACGAAAAAGTGGTTATATCCTCAATTATAATTTTGAAATTCCGACAGTTGCTCCCTTTTCATCATCCAACTGGAGTTTAAAAACGTCTTGTGGTATCTTTGAGTCCCACCTACCAGACATCATATTGGCAGCAAGTCGTCCAATCTCATCGCATGATTTTGCAGCATATCCGTTTCCTCCGATGGCCACACCCAACTGGGCGTGTACTTTATCTATATACGGCCTGTTGCTAGGCGTCTCCATGATGACGCAATAGTCACCATGCCACGACTTTAGTTCAAGACCTTTAAATAAAAAATATAATATGTTTTCTAAACCTATCGATAGTTTAATGTAAGTTTTGTTAAATATCCATAGGAGAATCGGATCGAGGTAGTACGGGAGGGAGTGCAGTGGATGTCCACCCATACACGTAGATTTACTTACCATACATTCAATTATTGTCTATCAGACCCTTTCCCTTATGAATATCTGTACAGGAGTTGATGACTTCGTGAATATCCACCGGAGTAATTGTCATTTTAGCATATGGACATACATGTGTAATTGTAATTTGATTGGTATTGACAGAAGCTGAAGAATCCGGTCAATATAATTTCATAAGCAAACCGAGCGGACCCTGATAAGACAACTCCTGTAATACGGCTCCTAAGGAGCCGTCTGACCTGGGTCTTTTTTGTTTGCAATGACTTTAAAAGACATATTAATGGAGTAAATAGTCTCCATTTGCATCATTAAACATGCAAACAAATTGTTTTGATCAGCGATGTATAGCCTGCTTCAGCTCTCAATGTTTGTCTTTCCTCATTAAAAACACTTAACAGTCAAACAGTATGCATCGTAATGATGAATATTTTCCGAATAACCAGTTGAATAACCAACCGACAGCCAAAGCAAGCAGTATATTCGCCGCTGTTACATTTTTGAATCTACAGCTGAATAGCCAATAACCGGCTGGCAGTTTATTTGCCCCGTTCGCATCTTATACGAATAACCAGTTAAATAACCAATCGACAACCAGAGCAAGCAGTAAATTCGCCTCCGTTACATTTTTGAATTTATAGCTGAATAGTCAATAACCTGCTGATAGTTTATTCGCCTCAGTCGCATATTTTACGAATAACCAGTTTAATAACCATTTGAGAGCCAGAGCCAGCAGAATATTCGCTTCTGTTACATTTGAATATACAGCTGGATAGTCAACAACCTGCTGGCAGTTTACTCGCCTCAGTCGCATCTTTAATGAATAACCAGTTGAATAACCAATTGACAGCCGTATATTGAATATCCAACTGCCAATAAACAAGTGACTGCCAACTTCATGCACATGATTTTATGTATACTATTATCCCCAAACACTAACCTCGAAAGAGTGACGCAATAAACTTGGCTGTGTTCTCTGCCAGCGAGATGTTGCCGTTAACAAACCATTCCTTGACCTCGGTGCTTGTTTTCAAAGTGACTGGAAGAGCTGCATGTAGATGTCCGAGCTTTATGTAGTAGTGGCCTGCAAACGTTTTTGTAAAATATCACCGTTAGGAAAACGTATACATGTATAATGTATGTCAAACAATGGCAAAAGATGAGTATACGAGTTTGTGGAACAACGGCATGTTTTCTGGTATAACACCAATGACTGGATTTAATAAAGTAAAATCATCGACATTTAATGCAGTAAATGGTCTTCTTGGTCGATATACTCTTCTTTTGTATTCTTAAATATAATACAATTAAACGAGACTGATTTATACTTGAAACTGCATTTGAAACAATGCTTTGTCTAACATTTAGCTTGTTACATGTAAGCAATTTCTCTTTGGAACAAAAAGCCATCTACCGCAAGTGTATGACTATTGCTGACATATCTTTTAAAATGCTAGAGCGTGTGTCTAACTCTTTGGTCTCTGACGTTACGGTGTATCAACAAGATTCAACTGTTCGCAAAGGTTATTTATATACATCCACAGCTGACAAAAGTTATGTTTGACAAAGGGCTCACCATCTGGGTAGCGAACAGGAGGAAGCATATAGAAACCCAAGGACGAGTCTGAAACACGTGGAAATTTGTGAAGCTCAGGATGACCGCTGCCTCTGTAGATTACCGTCGGCATAGACCTGGGTGGAATAAAATCAATATTTTACGCCCCGCCTAGCATCGAGGTTATTAACCCTTTCCTCCATAAAAACGCCTTTATTACGCCCCTGTAAAATTCACTTTTTGAAACCATTTTGATAAATAGAGCATTTGCTCCTATAGGAGCAAATGCTCTATTTATCACAATGGTTTCAAATTACAAAATTCTAACATTTTCTTTTTCTCTAGTTAATGCTCCGTTTCGGTAGATTTATTCAAAGTGGTTGGATCTTAAAATAGCCTAAGAGGTAATGAGTTAAATTTCTGAGTCTGAGTTCATTCTCAAGTACCTGATTCAGACTCAAGTAAAACGTTTTATGGCCGGGGTGTCTGAACACACAGTACATATGTCTGTATTACAGACAAACCATAGATGTAATAATCCTTTTCTTAATGCATAATTATACAAGAATCTATCAGTTCGTGGATGTCCATTGAAGGAAGTTTTACAATGGTACACAAGTAAAGACTAGTTTGACCATGACATTAAATTTAGAAGGAGTTCTTTTTAGTTCTATAAGCTAAAAGAGCAGAGACCCTACTCAGACAGTTCTGATCTAGGTCTACTCACTTTTCAAAGGCGTAACAATGTGGCTCTATGTGGCAAAGGGTAAATGAGCCAAGCTACATGGTGAATGAAGTCGACAGAAAGAAGATGCATTAGTAGAAAGCATGGGTATTGGGTCTGTCCGGCTCCTTGTATTTAGTAAAATATAGCAAGACTAAAACGCCATCTGACCCAGTGGATCTGCAGATAAGACTTTATATTTAACTCTTTAAAAGTGGGACATGAGTACATTGGCATTTGCAAACAGTGTAAACCAAGACCTGTGGGGCTCCACTAGGAGCCCTCTGATCTGGACTGCATTCCTTGTCATTCACATTACCCAGCCATTATCCAACTAATCACAACATGGCTTGCATTTGCAGTGTTTTGCACAATATTTAGATCCAAGTGAGACATCGAGTCAATCGACATCTCATCAAGCTGTTTGACATTCGGTTAATAGATCGTATAGGATATCAGCTTTTTAGCAAGCAACATTTTTTTTTCTGCGGGGCAAAGGCAAACAAACTCAACCCCTTCAAACTGAATGGATTCTGTCGTTAACCCATTACCTCATTGGATATCTTTAGATACAACCTCTTTGAATAAATCTACCGAAAAGGAGCATTAATTACAGAAAATGATTTTATTTTAGAATTTTGTAGTTTGAAACCATTGTGATAAATAGAGCATTTGCTCCTATAGGAGCAAATGCTCTATTTATCACAATGGTTTCACAATGAGACAGAAATGTTTATACAAGACGTGGTCGCATTAGAGGGGTTTTACTGTATTTGTCGATGAAGAATCTTGAACTATGCTGTTTAAAACAATATAGTTTCAATCACTCTCCGGCAAGAAAAAATGATACTTAAGATTTGAACCTAATCCTGACCGCGGATTCTTAATCGTTCTATAATATGAGGTTACAGAGGTCTAGGTAAGATATGTAAATTTAAACATTTCCAACAATAGCTCCTTTATTTCTCCATCGAACCCTATACCGTGACCACTTTTTAGAACCGTCTAAAGAGACGATTCTAAAGAGTGGTCACTTTATAACATTTGGTGGAGAAATGACGATTTTAGTATTTGGGTACGCACTTTTACATGTAGCTCTAACGTTATGTTATCTATGTAATGGTCTCTTTATTCTGTTTATAAATATCAAAATTGCAATAGTTATGCATTCAATCGATTTGTTATAGAAGAATTTAGACGATTTTAGGCAAGTGGCTGCTTAATGTATGGAAACGTTCACCATGCATTAAGCTGCCACCTGTCTTAAAGATGGATAATGATATGTATGTTTGTGTTCGATTAATCGAGATTTTACTGTAATTCCTTACTTAAGCTTGGTAGCATAATCCGTATTCACTTCCACTAGAGCAACTGTCAAGCCGTACAAGTTTTGCAGTGGTTTTAAACCGGGTAGAAGCTGTCGGAAATTTGTAAAAGCTCCTGTCGCAATTAGCACCGCTTTGCTGCTAATGCTTTGTCCTCCCTCCGTTATAACTCTCATGACGTAACTTCCGTCAGTCTGTACAACCCGCTCGACGGAACAAACAATATCTTCAATTATTGTGCAACCTTGCTTTTTAGACAACACTTTCTGAGCTTCAACTAGATCTCGTGGACTAATATGTCCTGCATTTTGCACCTCATACACACCGATATCATCAATGGCCATCTTCAAATATGGAAAGTTTTCATTCAGTTGAGAATAGTTAAGATACGTGGAAGGAATGTTTTGGTCACTTGCATTTTTCTTCACGCTTTTGATGAAGTCTGAGTCGCTAGATCCGGCCATTAGATTTCCCACTTCAGAATAAAAAGGTATCCCTGTTAAAATCAGAAAAAGATGTAATGTGACATCATGCAGACATGCTCATGAGAACATACATCTATGTATATAATATCCAGATAAGTGATACAATTCAGATATCCGTGGACCTTAAACTCTTTTAGCAATGCTCATACACCGTGATGGGACCTATATACTTCAATGTGTATAGTAAAAACTCTCTAAACCGGGCGTTACATTTCATATAAATATCGGCCTTGGAGACCGGTGACAGCTTAAAACATGGTGAAAGTCATACAGAAAAGTCCACTAGGAGCTTTCTGCGTGACGTTCATCCTGCATTAAGCAATCACCTGCCTAAAGGTATCTAAATTATTCTCTACTAGAATCCGGTTTAGAGGATTTTTACCGTAAATACAGAATTTCCTGAAAGTAGGAGATCCTTCGAAAGCGAAAGCAGCAATGCGAAAAGAGAAAACTGCAGATTCGGTTTTATTGAGCCTGTTCATGAGTACAAAAGAACCCATCTAAACCGAAATTTTATTAAAAGGATAATTTATACCTTTTTGGCATGTGGCGGCTTAATTCAGGGTGAAAGTCATGCAGAAAGCTCCTTTTGGAGCTTTCTGCATGACTTTCAATTTGCATTAAGCTGCCACCTGTCTGACAGATCGGGTGTGATACAGATTTGAACGTCCGTTTTAGAGATGTTTCACTGTAATTATTAGAAGTGCACTTGCAACATACGCCCACTAGCACAGGCTTTAAAAGCGGTATTTATTTATTTTTATAATTAAAACCATTGAGATTAATGATCGCAAAGGACCAGAAAATATAACAACACTGAGAATGGAGGTACGGGCAACCTTTTACGGTCGCCACACGAGCACTTAACGCCTGCTGTTGTGAAGGTACATGTACATATATTCTTAAGCCCCGTTCCCACTGTCACGGTGCTGGTCCCGGTACCCCACGGTACTTCCCGGCGAAGAAATTGCCGGCGTCCGGGATGATACGGGGCCTTATTTCTTAAAAAATAAACGTATATTCCCGACGTCGCCCCGGTGTTCCCCCGATTTAGAAGCAGGATCTTCCAGTTTGACCCCGGACTATCCCGGTTAGTTTCCGGTTTGGCACGGTGTATTTACGGTGTAGTGCCGGCGTTTTCCGGGTTGAACACGATACAATCCGGTGTGACCCCGGTCGTCCCCGGTAGTGCAGCGGTGGCCGCCGGTAGTGCAGCGGTGGCCGCCGGTATCATCCCGTCATATCCCGGGTGTGCGCCGGTGACAAGCCGGCGTTATCCGGGTATAAACGGGGGTTGACCGGCAGACAAACCGGTTCATACCTTGCCAGTCCCTAACTCACCGGTACAAAACGGGACTATACCGTCGTACACCGGAGCTATACCGGCCCAATGCCGGATGTTCACCAAAGGTATATAGTGAATGAGGTCTCGCCAACATCCCGGATTACTAGGGACTATCACGGTAAAGCCAGGGTCTCTCCCCGGACCTGCACCGGAATATACCAGCGTTGTCCCGGAATTGCCAGGATTAAGCCGGTTTTGATATCTTTCTCGGTGACTCACGGTAACCCCCGGTTGTTTTAAACATTTTAAAACATCCGGGGCTGTCTGCCGGATTAAGCCGGATCAATACGGTTCATCAGGGATCTTCCCGGATGTTAACGGTGCTGCCAGGGACGTACTCCCGGTTTGACACGGTTTGACACGGTTTCCCCCGGACCACACATCCGGGACGTACCGGGGGGGGGGGGGGGGGGGCAATCCGGGACAGTGGGAACGGGGCTTTAAAGTGGGGAGATCCTTCAAAAGAAAAACGCAGCAATGCGAAAAGAGCTAATTGCAGATTTGGTTTTATTGAGCATGTTTATGACCCTTCGTTTAAACGTGTTTTTACGTATTTGCAAACAGAGTAGACCCAGAACAGACGGCTCCTATAGGAGCCGTCTGATCAGGGTCTGCTCTGTTTGCTAATGGAATTTGATAGCTGTGTTTCTTTACTTTCTAAAATGACTACAATGTTCTACCTTCCATATTTCATGGTAACTAATTTGTGTATGAATACCCATTACCCATAGGCTATTTTTAGATACAACCTCTTTGAATAAATCTACCGAAAAGGAGCAATAATTAGAGAAAATGAAAATTTTAGAATTTTGTAATTTGAAACCATTGTGATAAATAGAGCATTTGCTCATATAGGAGCAAATGTTCTATTTATCACAATGGTTTCACAAAGTGACTTTTACAGAGTCGTCAAAAGTCGTCAATATGAGGGAATGGGTTAAGTATTGAAATCTGGAATAAACATAGAAAAGGAAATGGTTAATAATTAGTTTTCAATTTTCTAAGTATTTATTTCTTTGATTTTCTTTAAACCATTTACTCCATAAATACGCATTTTTACGCTTTTGTAAACAAAGTAGACCAAGATCAGATGACTCCTATAAGAGCCATCTGATAAGGGTCTGATCTGTTTGCTTATGGAATAATATTGACCTGATTTTACAGACTGCTAAATGGCGAACCTTTCATGTGCCAATAGCTATTCTGAAAACAATCGTCATGTTATGTCTAACAGAATATTCATGGAGTAAAGGTTTAAATATAAGTACAAGACCTAGTGTCCAGCAGTTTGGATATATTGTTACCTGATTCCTTCTCTATTTGTCGATAGCGCTTAATCGATTCCTGTGCTAGAATGGCGAGCACAGGGTCAGGGTCACAGGAACGAGTTATCCGCCCCTCGTCGTAATGACTGCCAAAGATGTCCCGTGGATCTTCCATGGTACGAGTCTTTGGCAATAATAAAGTTAATTTAACATAACATAACATAATACCCCAGGGTAAAATACAATAGGTAAAATCTAGAGCATGCACGCGTTTCAAAATACCCGAACCTTGTTCTGTCTGGGTCGGTCGCCATTTTGACTATTTCCGATTCGATCTAGCTTTTCAGAAACTAATGATGGAGTGACAGACGGCTTGGATCCTGATCAGACGCCGAGTTATTCAGCGTCTCGTCGGGATCAAATCTCTGTTTGTACAGTGCTCCCTCCCTACAACGGCCCTCCCAATAACGATTCCCTCCTTACAACAACGCAAGTCACTGTTTCCGAAACAACAAGGCCCCAGAAACAACTTTTTTCCATCGTATTTTCTTTATGCCTCCATCAAACCCTATGTTGTGACCACTCTTTAGAATCGTCACTGTGTGGATCTGCAAACAAGCTAATTATGTTTAATTGTCCCTTCCCATAACAACTCCCTCTGAACAACACATACAATATTCGTATCCCAAAGGGTGTCGTTGTAGAGAGGGATCACTGTAAAGGCTAGTCATGTCGCTATTAGCGTGTAAAAGGCTTACAAACCGAAGTGTTATGACACTCAATCTCATATTTCCGCCAGCTAATAAATGTGTATGGTTAGATTAGTAACTGTTGTAACTTTGAAATATACTGACATAGTAGCAAATAGTGTAAGCTCTTATCAATCAGTTCCTTCAGAAGCAGTTTAATCTGGCTCTGCACTGTTTGCCTAAGTTGGTCTGTCAGAAACCTTATGGTAAATTCTAATACAATGAATTCTCATTATACCGGCATTCGTTACAAGGGTCTCCTCATTATACCGGCTGTATGCATTGAAACTAAATTACCGTTAAGTCTTTGAAACAACCACTGAATATTTAGGTGCAATGCCAATAAGACAGGTAATCGCTTAATGCAGAATACAAGAAGTGCAAAAAGCTCCCAAAGGGAGCCTTTTGCACTTCTTGTGCTCTGCATTATGCGTTCACATGTTGGTACTAGTTTAAAACTGGTCACATGGTTTCATATTTAAACGCGTTATAACGGCAACCACGCTATACAAGCAAAATGTCTGGAAACAAACACTTCTGTTGTAACGAGGGTTCACTGTAGTACATTGGAACATCGATATCTCGAATTTTTCGGGACCATACAAATTACTTCCAGATACAGTAAAACATCTCTATAACGGCCATTGAATTACATCAAGTGCATGTAGTTTGTGTTAAAGGCAGGTAGCTGCTTAAAGAAAGGTGAAAGTAAAACAGAACGCTCCTATAGGAGCGTTCTGTTTTACTTTCACATTGCTTGAAGCAGCCACCTGTTCCTAAATACAAACTAGTTAACACAATTTAGTGGCCGTTATGGAGAGGTTTTACTGTAACTGGAATATTTCCTGTAGGAGCTTTCAGTATTACTGCAACCTGCACCAAGTTGTCGCATGTCTTTTGTGTCCTGGTGAATTTTAGAACATTTCTGTATTGCAAATATGGAAGGGACTGATTTTTTATTATAAGCTATATCGAGTTCGAGTTATCCAAATTCGAGATATTGAGGGTCCGCTGTATATAACTTGATCAAATAACAGAAAGTAGAACAGTTAATACCTAGTGCATGCCAAAGGGGTGCTAAAGAATCATGCTAAAGGCGAAATTATAATCCATTGGCGAACATGTTAAGTTCAGTTGAGAATTCTGTAAACCGTATACTGCATGTCTATATAATACAACGTCTATGGTACAGCTACATGTGAGGATCATAAGTTCAAACTGCATTTTTTCAGAAATACGTTATTGTTTGTACATTTCAGTGTTTATATTTTTAATTTAAGCGCACATTCATCAGAGGTGATTATCTGACAAATTGTAAGTTACGGTTTTGATTAATCTGAGACACGAAGTAGCTCAGCACATCAGAAAGTAAACTGTTTGATAACCCCTAAGATAAGAAGAACAAAAGTTAATTGTTAGAGTTGCACAACTTGCTAAGAGTTAATATTTATCCTAGCGGGTATAAGTTCTACTATGACCTGACCTGCATCATTCTTAAAAGCACAAACGGTATTCTCTGTTTAAAATACAACTTGAACTCTAGTTAGGATTCAAATGAGACGCCGTGAAGTTCATCTAGATCCAGACTGTTTACAAAATTAACCATTAATTCAGAGCTACAGATAAAGTTGCGTACCCAAATACTAAAAGCGTCATTTCTCCACCAAACTCTATACTGTGACTACTCTTTAGAATCGTCTCGAAGAGACGATTCTAAAGAGTGGTCACAGTATAGGGTTTGGTGGAGAAATAAAGGAACTATTGTTGAAAATGTTTAAATTACGCATCTTATCTGGACCCCTGAAATTTAATTCACTCGAAGCGTGCAAAAGGTTCAGAAGAACGAACTATTATGAAGAGTCAGGCACGCCGATAACGCGACAGATTATTTGCACACAGCAAAACAGCAGTCAGCCGGAAATGAAAACAATTTACTTATAAAACTTAAACAGGAAGTCTCTACAATGAACGCACATTTTCAATATAATAAAACTTGGTATTTGTTTATTATTATGAAGATACAAAAGTTTTGTTCTAAATAGTATCGACCTTGGTCGAACAGTTAACGTCACTAAAACGCAAGCCGAATAATTACATGTACTAATGCATTGCCGAATAATATCGGGTGTTCGAAATTAAACACATGAAAGGTGTGTCTTCTTCGCCACTTTTTCGACTGGTTTGTTTTCTTGCGATATATGTTAGGCATTTCAGAACAGGTTGTAAGTAGATACTATCCCTTCAGTGTACATTTCGCTCACTAAGTACATGTATTATTTAATAAATATAGGAGTCTGTAAAAGCAGGTCGATGCAAAAGTAATACAGTAAAACCTCTCTATAGCGGCCACTAAATTGTGTTAATTAGTTGGTATTTAGGGCAGGTGGCTCCTTAAAGCAAGTTGAAAGTAAAACAGAACGCTCCTATGGGAGCGTTCTGTTTTACTTTCACCTTGCTTTAAGCAGCCACCTGCCTTTAACTAAAAACATGATGTAATTTGGTGGCCGTTATAGAGAGGTTTTACTGTATTTGTTTGTTATATATTGAGTTATCACTTGTTTTAAAAATCCAGAATTGTGTCTCTTTTGAGTTGTGGTAGTAGAAAGACTTTACACGTACTAGTACATGTATTCCGTATATACATGTAACAACTGTAATATATAGAGTATTTCGTACCAATGTTACTGTCCCGACGTTTGATTAGATTCTATACCTTCTGACACTCGCCATTTTGTCACCAACGTGACAAAACAGTTACTCTTGTTTAAAACGACTTGATGACTTGGTAATATCCATATGCACGCTTTTCACGGGAGACAGTTTGTGTTTCAACCCATCTCACGCTATCCGCGACTAGATTCTTTGCAAACTGCTTGACTCCGAACAAATCGGCGTCTCATCAGGATCAGCTATTTGACACTCCATAGATTCTCAAAGAGCTTTGTCGGATCAGAAGTAGTGAAAATTGCACCAGATCCAAATGTAACCCTTCGCTTGCTATTCGCGTCAATATACCTTCCTGTAAATAGTGAAGACCCAGATGAGACAGCTCCTGCAGGAGCTGTCTCATCTGGGTCTGCACTATTTTCAAATTGATTGTGCAACCAGTTCACCCCACAGCAGTGATCGCGCAGCGAAATACTTGTACACGGTGAAGATATATGTAATTATACAACAAGGCATGGGTAAAGAAGGAGAAATGTATTTTAAAAATCAGTAAGCGAAGGGTTAAGATGACGCCATTCTTTTCACAGCGGCAAAAGGAATAATCTAATCATGGAAGCACATGACAGATTGTACAGCAACTTTCAACAGTGAATGAGGAATGTTAAACAGGCAAACACTTTTGTTTCCCGTTTGTGTAAAAGTAACGTTGGCCTTATGGAGCAATTCACCCCTTTTTTTCCTTAACCCATTCCCTCATAGTGACGTCTCTGTTAAAATCACTTTTTGAAACCAATGTGATGCATAGAGTATTTGCTCCTAAGCTGATACCAGTGATAAATAGAGTATTCGATCCATATGAGTAAATACTCTATTTATCACAATAATTCCAGAACTGCATAATTGTAAAAAAAATCATTTTCTCTAGTAAATGCTCCTTTTTCAGCAGATTTATTCAAAGAGGCTGGGTCTAAAAATTGAAGTAATGGGTTTCTTTACGACATATCGTACGACAAAACTTATTGTAAATTATAATTTACGATAGTCATTTCTATTCACGTAGCCCAAGGTATCATAGCACGCGACAATTTAGGTATTCATCGTACGACAGAAATTATCATAAGTTCTAATATTATTATTATTATACCACATTTATATAGCGCTCTTTTCACACAGGATGTGTGCGTTCAAAAGCGCTTCACGTGATTAAATTGCATGTACAGGATTGAATATATATAATGCGTATAGAATATTTAAAACAAATGGATATCAATAAAGCTATACAAAAATTGAATTAATTTAGAATTACAGATAAAAACAAAATCATCCTTTTCTGTACATTTTATGTCCGCAATTCAAGGGAAACAGACGCACACCGTGACTACCGGTATATTATGTCCACCCACTCATGTCACCAAAACTCAAATAAAACATTATATGTACAGTGTCAGTGCATCATACAGTTACGACCCAGAAGGGATCGGGTTTATGTATGACATACAACACTATACATAAGATATTGCCTTACAACTGTAGGACAATGGGTTAACAGAATAGGTCAATTTTGTAGCTGATGCATATAAACAAACACGATGCAATTACAACAATTACAAACAAACCACCAATATATACACCCCGTAAGCAAAATTGGCAAAGGAGCATCGTAATACATTGTATCAATTCAACCGACACTGAACGAGACAAACAATGCCGTGCCAAGCTACGACCCAGGTGGTTTCAAATAGATCCTACCATCAAGATCCACCACCCAGCACAAAGCGATACACACATCAAGTGCCTACGAACAGTGTCCATCCAAACAACTGACAGGATACTCCTTGACCAATAATTTGCAAGTAACAAAATGTTCGAGATGGGAGGGATTCGAAAATGTCCCGACAGTCACAATAGAGTGGCAGGATCGACACTCCGTGGCCAAGGCAACAGTCATCATGATTGATAATTATTAGCTAGGTTCCCTTAATTTCTGTAGTAATTTCCTAGTAAAATATGCCAAAGAAACGCGTTTTCCAGACATCAACTGACACTAAATGAGACACACAATGCTGTCCCAAGCCGCAATCCGAGTGGTTTCAAAAGAGATTGGGCTATCCCTACCGTCAAGATCCACCACTCCGTGGCCAAGGCAACAGTCATCACGATTGATGATCATCAGCTACGCCCCTTAATGTCCCTAGTAACGTCCTAGTAAAATATGCCAACGACAATCGTTTTTTAGACATCAACTGACACTGAGTGAGACACACAATATACCACGACTACAATGTTAGTCGTATTTTAGAACTTACGATAAACTAACGATAATTACTGTCGTATGATACTTCATATAACGTGTTATTGGTGCGTCATATCTATTTCACAACGATTATTGCTAGTTTTATGGACATCCTTGTTGATACTGATTCTGCTCCTTTAAGGCATTCCCAGTAGTACTATCAAGTCTGGTTCTAATACTGTGGAGATAATTCCATTAAAGTGTGGGGAGACAGGCAGACACAAACATACTAACAGAGACAGACAGAGACAGACAGACAGACAGACAGACGAAGGAAGACAGAGAAACTGACGAAAAGACAGAAATACGGAGACAGGCAGAGAAACTGACAGACAGGCAGAAATACATAGATAGAGAGAAAGACAGACAGAGCCAAAAAGACAGAGAGGGGGAGAGAGACACAGATACAGACACAGCGACAAGACAGACAGAGAAAGGGGGATAAGATGTTGATAATTGAGAGATAGAGAGATGTCGATGGTGATGATGAATTCATGAGAGGGGGGGGGGTGTAAAAATGTATTAAACAGAGAGACTAAAATACAAACAGGGTGGCAGGGAGACACACATACAGACATGGAGAGAAACACGTCAACATAAACGGTATGTACATACACATGTACAACATGATAACCTACTTTCAATGCAGCATTTCATCAAGGTTATTGCCACGATAACGAGTGCATTAAGCTAAAAATAAGTTTCTACCTGAGGCTCCGACGGGCCGATGAGACAGACTCTGACCGCCGGGTCCTTGGATGCATGTCTGGCTGCCGACGAACCGATCATCCCAGCCCCGACCACGCATAGGTCATACATATATCCAGACATAGTTTTAATGTTTCTACAATCTAATGGACCGAACAACGAAAGGATCGGGTAGCCGACTGTGTTATCTTTGTTGATTGTTAAACACCCTACCTATACTGAGATATCCTATATGCACAGGCATATCTCGTGTGTATAGTGAAACACCGTTTTTTATCCATCGTGCAATCTACAAATTAACACATTCCGTCCTAGTTACGTATTTAGGCGCCTCTGTAAAAGCCACATTTAGAAACCATTGTGATAAATAGAGCATTTGCTCCATAGGAGCAACTGCTCTATTTATCACAATAGTTATTTATCACAATGGCTATCTATTTATCTCAATGGTTTTAAACTGCACATTTGTTTTCCTTTTCACTAGTTAATGCTCCTTTTCGGTAGATTAATTCAAAGAGGTTGAGTCTAAAAATAGTCTAGGAGGGAATAAGTTAAGTGTCCCCTTAAACTGGTCATAATCGATTGTATTCTTCAAAGTATTATTTCTATTGCAAATCGTAACAGAAATGTAAAATAAAGTATGCTAATGTCAAATGGCGTGTATTCTAAAGAGCCACCAAGTTACATGCTATATAAGAGTGGCAAATTGCTTGTATCCTAATGTGAAATAGCTTGTACCCTAAAGAGTCGCCTAGTTACTCGCTAAAGGAGTGTCAAATAACTTGTGTCCTAAGGAATCGCCGAGTTATTCGCTGCCAGTTTATCAAATAGCTCGTATCCTAAAGAGTCGCCGAATTACTCGTTATAGGAGTGGCAAATATCTTGCATCCTAATGTCAAATAGCATAAATGTATCATAAAGAGTCGCCGAGTTAATGTCGAAGTATGTGTATCCTAAAGCGTCTCTAAGTTGCCCGAGCTAGAATGTGCACCAATGCAAAACGGAGAGTCAGATAGCGTGTATCCTAATGTCCAATAGATTGTATCCTAATGTCCAAAAGATTGTATCCTAATGTCCAATCGATTGTATCCTAATGTCCAATAGATTGTATCTTAAAGAGTCGTCGAGTTACTCGATATAGGAGTGTCAAATAGCTTGTGTCCTAATATATGATTAACACATGGGTTTCGGGGTGATAGAGGATATTGTCAGCCCGAAAATTGGTATTTTTACCCCGAGGCGCAGCCGAGGGGTAAATATAGCAATTCAAGGACTGACAATATCTATCACCCCGACAGCTATGTGTTATTTATTTTATTATACCGAAAAACGTTAGAAGTACAATATATCTACTTAAACTGCTCTGATCTAATATTTCGACCACTAAGGGCCTTTGTCAAAGATTATCATGTCAAAATACACGTCACATTTTTGTTACATGCATTCAGCCATAAAATCAAAGAGAATAATGTTGATCCAGCGTCGTCATGGTGACATTGGGTTGTTTTTTAAAATGTCATGACGTCATCAAAATGACGTCATCAAATGACGTCATGGGTGCAACGACGTCATGCATGCATTAGCGCATTATCCTCTTTGATGTTACAGCCAAATGGTCTGTACGTTCTCAGCCTCCATATCCAATCAGTTTCATGGATCTGTCTTTCAGTTCTACATGCATGGAACATCCGTTTCAATACTACAAATCTCACATCATCACTGCTATGACCACCGATTCCAAAATGTCTGTTTACAAACATGTATTGGCTTCTCTCTCTCATGCCTCACATCACTCAAATGTTCTTTCATTCTCTCCCGAATTTCTCTCTCATTTTCACCGACATACATCAGTATATCGCATTTAGTGCATTTAATTGCATACACTACATTTCTTTCTCTACAGTTAATATTAGTAGACACATTGTAAACTGATTGCTTATTTGTGTCACTTATACTTGACATTTCAAGAATACTGCAAGTAGCACAACCCTGTGAACAGACCGTATTGCTTGGTCTTACAATCCTGTTAGTTTTTGAATGCACCAGTGTGTCACATAGATTTTTATCACGCCTGAATGCTACGATTGGCAATTGTTGGAATACTTCTTTAAGCCGGTCTGATTGATGCAAAACTTTTGAATGTTTTTTTACAATGTAATGTATATTCGGTAGCAGATTTGAATACGTCAAAACTAAAGGGACCCTATTCATTTTCCTATTAGATCTAACTGTTTGTTTCTTTACTAATGTGGCTGATCTGTCAAGTTTATCCACCCTTACCAACTGATTTTCTATCATCCTGCCACTATATCCTCTCTTCCTTAACTGACCCTTGAGTTTATTTCTTTCTCTAATATAGTCCGATTCTCTTTCGCATATACGCTTAATCCTTAGTCCCAAACCATATGCTATGCTCTTCTTTGTACTAGGAGGATGGCAAGCAAAATTCTTTCCTAATTTTGAACCAATTGCCACCTCGTCTTTTTGTATGAAAGTGCTATCTCCAAAAGAAAATGTGTTGTTGTCTAAAACTGTTTGAATCATCTTAAGAACATTTTCTGTATCAATCAACGGATTACTTCTGTTTGCAAGGCCTTCCATACATGCATCTAGTCCCTCTTTCTTTGGGACTGATGGATACAACTTTGCTACGTCCAAAGAAAGAGGGACTAGATGCATGTATGGAAGGCCTTTTGCTTGTTCATATATGAGGAAATGGGATGAAGAATTGATGACACACAAAAAAGTGCCAATGTTTTACAAGAGATTCATTGATGATGGTTTCGGGATCTGGGATGGCACAGTTCAAGAACTGGAAGATTTTGCGAAACATGCAAACAGTATTCATCCGAATATTAGTATAGAGCTAAGATATGGTTTGGATCAGATCGAATTTCTGGACACTCTAGTTAAAATAGACAATGGCCATATATACACCGATCTTTATGTTAAACCTACAGACAAACAGCTGTACCTTAATAATTCTTCCTGCCATCCTCCTAGTACAAAGAAGAGCATAGCATATGGTTTGGGACTAAGGATTAAGCGTATATGCGAAAGAGAATCGGACTATATTAGAGAAAGAAATAAACTCAAGGGTCAGTTAAGGAAGAGAGGATATAGTGGCAGGATGATAGAAAATCAGTTGGTAAGGGTGGATAAACTTGACAGATCAGCCACATTAGTAAAGAAACAAACAGTTAGATCTAATAGGAAAATGAATAGGGTCCCTTTAGTTTTGACGTATTCAAATCTGCTACCGAATATACATTACATTGTAAAAAAACATTCAAAAGTTTTGCATCAATCAGACCGGCTTAAAGAAGTATTCCAACAATTGCCAATCGTAGCATTCAGGCGTGATAAAAATCTATGTGACACACTGGTGCATTCAAAAACTAACAGGATTGTAAGACCAAGCAATACGGTCTGTTCACAGGGTTGTGCTACTTGCAGTATTCTTGAAATGTCAAGTATAAGTGACACAAATAAGCAATCAGTTTACAATGTGTCTACTAATATTAACTGTAGAGAAAGAAATGTAGTGTATGCAATTAAATGCACTAAATGCGATATACTGATGTATGTCGGTGAAAATGAGAGAGAAATTCGGGAGAGAATGAAAGAACATTTGAGTGATGTGAGGCATGAGAGAGAGAAGCCAATACATGTTTGTAAACAGACATTTTGGAATCGGTGGTCATAGCAGTGATGATGTGAGATTTGTAGTATTGAAACGGATGTTCCATGCATGTAGAACTGAAAGACAGATCCATGAAACTGATTGGATATGGAGGCTGAGAACGTACAGACCATTTGGCTGTAACATCAAAGAGGATAATGCGCTAATGCATGCATGACGTCGTTGCACCCATGACGTCATTTGATGACGTCATTTTGATGACGTCATGACATTTTAAAAAACAACCCAATGTCACCATGACGACGCTGGATCAACATTATTCTCTTTGATTTTATGGCTGAATGCATGTAACAAAAATGTGACGTGTATTTTGACATGATAATCTTTGACAAAGGCCCTTAGTGGTCGAAATATTAGATCAGAGCAGTTTAAGTATTTATGTATTATATTAATTCCCTATTTTGGAATATTTACTTCATTGTACAATATATCTATTAATTAATTTTAAAATTAAAAGAAATAATCAATGAAGATAATATTCCAAAAAGGGAATTAAGATAACATAGAAATACTGAAATAGCTCTTATCTAATATTTCGACCACTACGAGCCTTTATCAGAGATAATCATGTCAAATTACACGTCACATTTTTGGTACATGAATTCAGCCATAAAATCAAAGAGAATAATGTTGATCCAGCATCATGTAGCATTGAGTTGTTATTTCAAAATTAATGACGTCATGCGATGACGTCATGGGCGCAACGACGTCATGCATGCATTAGCGTGCATGCATTCTCCCGAATGTATTATAAACAAGCAAATAATCTGCAATAAATGCGATAGAATTGTGTATGTTGGTGAGAATGAGAGAGAAAATGGGGACAGAATGAAAGAATATTTGAGTTATGTAAGACACGACAGAGAGAATCCAATAAACAGACATTTTGGAGTCGGTAGTCATAGCAGCGGTGATGTTAGATTTGTGCTTTTGAAACAGATATATTCACATGGAAGCTCATTCTGAGGGTGATATATCCTGATATAGTCACCTGGAAGCTCATTCTGAGAATAATATATCATAAGATCACATTTTAGGTCTATGGGAGTTTTGCATTGAAGGATATATTGAGGTATAATAATGTCAAATAGCATGTTTCCTAAGAGTATCTGAGTTAATGTGTATGCATCCTAAAGCGTCTCTGAGTTACCCGCTATAGAATGTGCACCAATGCCGATCAGGGGGGGGGGGGTCAGATAGCGTGCACCCAATAATGTCCAATAGAGTGTATCCTAATGTCAAATGTCAAATACATTGTATCCTAATGTCGAATAGATTGTATCCTAATGTCCAATAGATTGTATTTTAAAGAGTCGTCGAGTTACTCGATATAGGAGTGTTAAATAGCCTGTAACATAATGTCAGATAGCTCTTATCCTAAAGAGTCTCCAAGTTACTCGCTAAAGGGGTGTCAGATATCTCGTATCCTAAAGAGTCTCCAAGTTACTCGCTAAATGGGTGTCAGATAGCTCGTATCCTAAAGAGTCGCCAGGTTACTCGCTAAATGGGTGTCAGATAGCTCTTATCCTAAAGAGTCTCCAGGTTACTCGCTAAATGGGTGTCAGATAGCTCGTATCCTAAAGAGTCGCCAGGTTACTCGCTAAATGGGTGTCAGATAGCTCTTATCCTAAAGAGTCTCCAAGTTACTCGCTAAATGGGTGTCAGATAGCTCTTATCCTAAAGAGTCGCCAGGTTACTCGCTAAAGGGGTGTCAGATAGCTCGTATCCTAAAGAGTCTCCAAGTTACTCGCTAAATGGGTGTCAGATAGCTCTTATCCTAAAGAGTCGCCAGGTTACTCGCTAAAGGGGTGTCAGATAGCTCGTATCCTAAAGAGTCTCCAAGTTACTCGCTAAAGGAGTGTCAATCAGCTAGTATCCTAAAGAATCGCCTAGTAACTCGCTCGCTATTGGATTATCACACATACGTAGCTCGTACATGTATCGCTATATGAGTAATAAATAGCTTGTATCCTAGAATTGCCGAGTTACTCCCTAAAAAATATCAACCCCCTTGTATCTTAAAGAGTCGCCGAGTTACTCACTATAGGAGTGTTCAAATAGCTTACATCCAAAAGAGTCGTTGAGTTACCGATCACCGAATCGCCCAACTGATTGTAATAACAACAAATTGTTGCTATAACAGACTGTATTTACAATAGATTGTAGTTCTACATGTAACAGGCTGTAATTACAACAGATTGTAGTTTTAACAGATTGTAGCTATAATAACAGATCGTAGCTATAATAATAGATGCTATAATAACAGATTGTAGCTATAATAACAGATTGTAGCTAAAGCGTGTCTATTCTGTAAAATACGTATGTATGAAGTAAACGATTGCATTTATCAATACTTGAACTGCTCTGATCTAATATTTCGACCACTAAGGGCCTTTTTCAAAGATTATCATGTCAAAATACACGTCACATTTTTGTTACATGCATTCAGTCATAAAATCAAAGAGAATAATGTTGATCCAGCGTCATGGTGACATTTGGTTGTTTTTTAAAATGTCATGACGTCATCAAAATGAGGTCATCAAATGACGTCATGGGTGCAACGACGTCATGCATGCATTAGCGCATTATCCTCTTTGATGTTACAGCCAAATTGTCTGTACGTTCTCAGCCTCCATATCCAATCAGTTTCATGGATCTGTCTTTCAGTTCTACATGCATGGAACATTCGTTTCAAAACTACAAATCTCACATCATCACTGCTATGACCACCAATTCCAAAATGTCTGTTTATTGGCTTCTCTCTCTCATGCCTCACATCACTCAAATGTTCTTTCATTCTCTCCCGAATTTCTCTCTCAGTTTCACCGACATACACCATTATATCGCATTTACTGCATTTAATTGCATATACTACATTTCTTTCTCTACAGTTAATATTGGTAGACACATTGTAAACTGATTGCCTATTTGTGTCACTTATACTTGACATTTCAAGAATACTGCAAGTAGCACAACCCTGTGAACAGACTGTATTGCTTGGTCTAACAATCCTGTTAGTTTTTGAATGCACCAGTGTGTCACATAGTTCCATGCATGTAGAACTGAAAGACAGATCCATGAAACTGATTGGATATGGAGGCTGAGAACGTACAGACCATTTGGCTGTAACATCAAAGAGGATAATGCGCTAATGCATGCATGACGTCGTTGTACCCATGACGTCATTTGATGACGTCATTTTGATGACGTCATGACATTTTAAAAAACAACCAAATGTCACCATGACGCTGGATCAACATTATTCTCTTTGATTTTATGGCTGAATGCATGTAACAAAAATGTGACGTGTATTTTGACATGATAATCTTTGAAAAAGGCCCTTAGTGGTCGAAATATTAGATCAGAGCAGTTCAAGTATTGATGTATTATATTAATTCCCTATTTTGGAATATTTTCTTGATTGCATTTATAACAACATGTGTTTACTTATTACATTAACCCATCAATGCCCAGTGTCCCTTAAAATGACATAGAAAAACAATGTAGACAAAGGAACCCTCTGATCAGGGTCTGCACTATTTGCTGATCTCATCACTGCCAACGGCTTATTCCAACACATATCTTGTTTGTTGTATCCCGTCCGTATGAAAAATGGACGGGTTCCAAAGTAATATCCAAACGGGTTCCAACGTAATATCTGGATGGGTTCCAACGTAATTATCTAGACGGGTTCCAAAGTAATATCTGGACGGGTTCAAAGTAATATCTGGACGGGTTCCAAAGTAATATCTGGATGGGTTCCATAGTAAAATCTGGACGGGTTCCAAAGTAATATCTGTACGGGTTCCAAAGTAATATCTGGACGGGTTCCATAGTAAAATCTGGACGAGTTCCAAAGTAATATCTGGACGGGTTCCAAAGTAATATCTGGACGAGTTCCAAAGTAATATCTGGACGGGTTCCAAAGTAATATCTGAACGAGTTCCAAAGTAATATCTGGACGGGTTCCAAAGTAATATCTGAACGGGTTTTCCTTAACTAACATGAGAATAAATGGTTTAATGCTCACATTCGAGCTATATATATATAAATATTCTTTATTAGCGTCTCTTCATGGATACAAACATACACATACAGAGTTTTATCTATACATAAACCATGCCATTCATATTTGAATTATAAGAGACTATGCATATATCACAATGCTAATCAATACTTATTGCACTATAACTACACTACACTAATTTAAAAAGTATATAGCCTCTGTTAATCTACCAAACAGAACACCCGTACCTAAACGAGTACGTACGTCTGTCTCAGTTAAAAACTACTTAAACTGAAGGTAGGTAAAAACTGACATAAGAAAAACGGCCAAACAAGCCATGCTACAAAATGTTTGCAGAGCTGTCACATCAGGGTCTGCACTATTTACAAGTTGATTGTGCAACCAGTGCACTCCACAGCAGTGATTGTACAGCGAAATACTTGTACACAGTGAAGATATATGTACTTATACAACAGGGCATGGGTAAAGAAGGAGAAATGTTAATGCCTTCATTTGATTAGTAAACACATAACACATATTTTACAGCTCTTGGATGACTTCATATAACACCATTTAGAAACACGTTTGTTGATCCTATCGTCACCTATACACATAAATCTGTTCCATTGATGACAAATGGAGCGCCATTGCTTAATATATGGAGACTGCCAGCCCATATCGCCTGCGACAGCTGCATTTGGTGTATACTTCCCTATACCAATATAGAAGCGCATAGCTCTGTACTGGACCGCATTAATACACGAAAAAGATCTGCCTCCCCAGACAGCAGCGCCGTATGCGATTATAGGCCAAACAATAGACTCGTACAATCTAGTAAAAATATCATATGGTAATTCACCTTTACATTTAGATTTGGCAATTAAAAGACCAAGCGTTCTACTAGCATTCTGATCAATGTACTTAGCAGTAGTATTACAATCAAGATGCTCTGTAAGATACAGGCCCAGTAAATATATCCATTCACAGTTTTCAAAGGAATATCCCCTCAATTGAAATTATACTCTGACCTTCTAAACGAAAGTGGACGAAAGTGAATAACATTACTTTTATCTCCATTAACAGTCATTCTATTCAGATTACACCATTCCGCTAGGGAATCAAGCAATAACTGAAGGTCTGGTTCAGTTTCTGCTAGCAGTACAATATCATCTGCATATAGTAAAATACATTCAGCCCCAATTGCAATACCCTTGCCAGATGCCTTAAGCCTTAACCCTAGATCGTTAACAAAAAGATTGAAAAGTGTCGACGAGGCCGAGCAGCCTTGTCTCAATCCAGCATTAACACTGAACCAGTCTGTGTGAAGGTGAAGCCCATTAACACGAACACAGGACGAAACTGAAGAATACAGAGACTTTAACGCCTGAAACATACGTCCACTTACCCCTATGCTTTCTAACCGCTGCCATAAAATATTCCTATCTATAAAATCGTATGCCTTCTTAAAATCAATGAAAGCACAAAATGTTGACAACCTCGACTTCTTTCTGGAATCTATTATATTAGCTAAAGTAGATACGTGATCAATAGTACTTATGCGTTTACGAAAACCATTTCGTTCATCAACTAAAATATCATTACTCTTAACCCACCGTGTAAGCCTATCATTCAAAATAAAACAATACAATTTATATACGGAGTTCGCTAAGGTAATGCCTCTATAGGATAAAGGATCTCTAGGGTCTGTAGTACTTGACTTCGGGATAGTATTAATGACACCCTTTCCCCAATCTTCAGGTACGAGGGGTGTTCGAAAAGTATCCGGAAGTATGAGTATACTCGTATATCCCTGTTCAAAACAAACACTAAAAATCTGTATGTACATGTATTTGCATTACATTCGTTATGCATTAACCTCTATGTAGTAATCCATTGCATGTTTATCCAATTTATATCCATAATATTTAACCAATTCTCTCCTACTGATACCCTTTTACGCCTTTGTACAACTTTTTTTTGAAACCATTGTGATAAATAGCTTTATCACAGTGGTTTCAAAACTACACAATTCTAAAATTCTCCTTTTTTATAGATAACGCTCCTTTTCAGTAGATTAATTCAAATATGTTGGGTCTAAATATAGTCTAAGAGGGAATGAGTTAAGGAACCACCACCTCCAGATTTTATATTGGAATCATTCTTTTGTTTCATTTGGGAGGGCACAGCATGCAACATATTTGATGGTATAAACCATTGACATCGATGGGTTCAGAAAACAGTGCATACCCTGACCAGGATTACATGTAACACTGTCTGTCTATATCCCCTTTTAGGGACACTGGACAAAAACGGATAAATTACTTGTGATCTGTATAGTTTTCACTCACAATCACATACACTAGATGGGGATCTTTTTCGACACCATGCACTAGACGAGCATCAGGTTTGTATCTATTCTATCGCTGCAAACATTGAAACGCTTCAAACTGGCGACTGGTTGGAAATGTTCGACTCCCCGCCACCTCCCCCCTCCCCTACCACCCCATTCCCACCCCACGACAACTACTACCGAGGTTCTACAACCGGCACTGCTTATCATAAGGGATGCTACTCGATTTCGCGAGACATTCGATGTTTATCTTGGTTATCCCCCGTAGTTTCTATATACATGTATTATTCTCCCAATTTGACCTGAGGCTCGATTAAATTTCGGCGTGTTTATCGGGATTGTTCGTCATACTCTGTGACAAAAAAATAGCAAACCAAAAGCCGGTAATAATCATGTTCCTCGATGATTGTACAGTAAAACCCATTCAATGCGACCACTTAATGAATAAACATGGCTGTCTGTATAAGCAGGTGGTTGCTTAATGCAGGACAAAAGGTATGCAGAAAGCTCCTACAGGAGCCTTCTGCATAAATTTCGTCCTGTATTAATCTACCACCTGCCTTTGCCACTGTGAATTATGCCCCTTTTTGCTGATCGCATTAGAGGGGTTTTACTGTATTCTTATAGCACAGTCTTATACCTTCGGAAATTTATTCGAAGATTACCAACGATAATACACGGAATATGCGTGAGTCTCAGGTCAAATTGGTGGGATAATACATGCATAATATCATGCACGACCGTCTAGATGATCAATAGCTATGTTCCTTTAACCCTTTCCTTCATATAAATGCCTTTTCATGAATTTGCAAACAGAGCAGACCAAAGTCAGGCAGTTATTTTGGGAGCTGTCTGATCAGGGTCTGCTCAGTTTGCTTATGAAATAATAATATATATGACTGATTGAATGTACAGTTTTAAAATGTTCATTGGAAGTTTTGGCTTAGATTAAAACCGTAGGATCATCTTTTCATGTCATAAAACAAACAGAGCAGACCCTGATCAGATGGCTTCTATAAGATTAGTCTTATCTGTGTCTTCTCTGTTTGCAAAGGTGTGAAAAGGCAAATTTATAAATAAAGTGTTTAACCTCGTTAATTAGACGCGATATCTGTCAATGTGTATTAACACCCATTCCCTCATAGGCTATATTTAGATGCAGCCTTGTAGAATAAATCTACCGAAACGTGGCATTTACTAGAGAAAAGGAAAATATAAGAATTGCGTGGTTTTGAAACCATGTAGGTAAATGGAGCATTTGCTCCTATGGAGCAAATGCTCTATTTATCACAATGGTTTCAAAAGTGAGTTTTACAGAGTTGTTCAAAGGCTTCATTATGAGGGAATGGGTTAATCTCCATTATTAACTCTTATCCTTCATGTAAACGCATGTTCACATCTCTGCAACAGAGCAGACCAAGATCTGGCGGCTTCTATAGCACCGCCCGATCAGCATCTACTCTGGTTACTTACGAAATTATTATAGATCTGACTCCAGTCTCTGACATTAGTATTTTGTATTCAAAAGCAATGCGGAAGGCTCTTTAGGAACTTTCTGCATTACTTTAAACCTGCTTTAAGATACCACCTGCCGTACAGACCCTTAAGTAGATCCCTTTTTGATGACCGCTTAAGACGGGTTCTATTGTATAGCAGAAACTATTTATTAGATCTATATACCATACACCCATACTAAAGCGACCGTCAAAAACAGGTGGAATCTCAAAGTAGGTCCAATTCAGAATTTTACATCCTATAATTTAACCAGTCTATTAAAAACATCCTTTTGCATGTTTTACTAACAGTAACATACTAAATCAGTAAATTATGAAAAACAAAAGAAATACCATAAATTACAATTTATTTACCTTAATGACAGTTGAGGAATAAAATCAATGCTAAGTTATTTATAAATACAAACAGTAAATTATTCTGGTCCAGATACATTTCTTATATTTGTTGCTTTTTGTTTGTTTTAACATTATTCCAATTGTTTTTGAAACCGGGAATATAGTTAACCTACAAAACACAATTGTTTCTGATAATATGTTTAAAATGATATTAAATAGCGCAAAAAATGCCGTCCATCTAAGCATTGTAGACACGTAAATTGAGAAAAAACGAGAAATAAAAAAATTCAAAGGGGCCATCGCAACGAGAAATGAAATATTGTGTTTCAAATCACGTTAAAATCTTTCGGCAATGCAACGTAATTTGATTTTATCTTGAATTCCGTGGACCCTGTGCCTATCGTATATTGTGTTCATTTAATACAAATTGAAAAAGAAGTTAATGTAAAATATAAAAAAGTAGCAACATATAGATTGAATACAATACTAACAGAAACTACTGTACAAAATATATGTATTAGTATTTATACATTATACTTTATATTAGTAATAATGAACTAAAACCGACTTATAGTTCAGACACTTAGACCTATGTCACGATGCGCATACGATTTGCACTAGCACTAGCACAAGAAACTAGATATAGACTGACTAGCTGTAGATGAATTTGTTTAACCCACCGCTTGCTGTTCACGTCAATATACCTATCTGTAAATAGTGAAGACCCAGATGAGACAGCTCCTGCAGGAGCTGTCTCAGCAGGGTCTGCATTATTTACAAATTGATTGTGCAACCAGTGCACTCCACAGCAGTGATCGCTGAGAGAAATAATGGTAGACAGTGTAATTATACAACAGGGCATGGGTAAAGAAGAAGAAATGCGTTTTAAAAGTCAGCAAGAGAAGGGTTAAAGCCTATTTAATTCTGTAACATGGTGAAAATGTCATGACTCATATGGCATTCGAACCGAAGGCCTTTTGTCAAAACTCTACCGAATGAGCTACCGGCCACACAGACTAAGCCTACCAACTGTTTCACCATAATCTCTACCCGGCTACACTTCTTTTGTAGATTCTGGATTTTTGCACACCTAAGTATGCTACTGTGAGTTTTTTTGGTGACCCGGTACCCGTTCGTCCATACATTCATCTTTCAGTTCGTCCGTGCTTATAACGGCATCTCCTCCAAATTCACAAGGCAGAATGTAACCAAACTGTAAAAATGATATTAGTATCATGGTCTAATAAAACTGCTAAATTAATTTGTTGAACCTTGGTTTGTAATGGAAACCAAAATAAATCTTTAAATATACTTTTTTCTAAAATCAGTAGCCAGAAATAACGACATTTGAATGGAACAGTCTTCTACTGACTTGCTTAACTCACGTTGATATCTCAAAACATATGACAGAATGGGTACTGGGCTCGATTTTCGTTTTTAACTATACATGTATAGAAAACCTTTAACAACATTCTTCCCAAAAACTGGTGTTCCAGTTTGAATGGAATTTGGAAGTAATCGTTTTTTGAAACCTTTTATCAGCATTGATAAAACCATGCCGATACCTGAAAAAACAGGCCACCACGGTTGAGGCTAAATTGCCTTATATGACTACATTGCTCCCTCTCTACAACGACACCCTTTGGGATACGAAGATTGTATGTGTTGTTCAGAGGGAGTTGTTATAGGGAGGGAAAATTAAACATAATGAGCTTGTTTGCAGATCCCCAGATAAGGTGTATTTCGAGAACTAAAACCGTTATGCTTCTATCAAACCCTATGTTGTGACCCACTCTTTAGAATCGTCACAAAGTGACGATTCTAAAGAGTGGTCACAACATAGGGTTTGATGGAGGCATAAAGAAAATACGATGGAAAAAAAGTTGCTTCTGGATCCTTGTTGTTTCGGAAACAGTGACATGCGTTGTTGTAAGGAGGGAATCGTGATTAGGAGGGCCGTTGTAGGGAGGGAGCACTGTATAGAGAAAAATATCTCCTCCAAAATCGATGGTTGAATCTGAATTGTATTTGGTTGAAATAATCCTCAGGTGGTCAACTTTCAGAATTTCTAAAATTACGTTAATATGCAAGATGATATGGCAACCAGGGGCAGGGCTTAATTTACATATGTGTCTATAAATGTTTTAAACTATCTCCTTAATTAACAGCCCAATTGAAAGGGTATTTGGCAGGAATACTCCGTTTAGGGCCCAGTCCCACTAGGCCATACGACCCCTTAAAACCTGTTTACGATTGCTACCGACCTCTGGTCGCCGATATTCGTACGAAGGTCGCACGACAAGTCACAGTTAATCGCGGGTGGTCTTCAGTAATCGTTGGTAATCGTTTCCAATCATGCGACCAATTTCAGTCGTATTTCAGTCGTAGAGAGGTTATTGATCATGTACAACAACCTCAGGGCACAGTCCCACTAGGCCTACGACCACTTATGACCTGTTTACGATTTCTAGCGACCTCTTGTCGCGGATATTCGTACGAAGGTCGCACGACAAGTCACTGATAATCGCGGGTGGCCTTCAGTAATCGTTGGTAATCGTTTCTTGTCGTGAGACCAATTTTAGTCGCAGAGAGGTTGTTGATCATGCACAACAACCTCCTAAGATCGAACTGGTCGCCGGTATTCTTTAAGATGTATCCTTATAGGGTTTTAGCTAACCGTGCGATCGTCGTACGAAGGTCTCTAATTTAAGCCTGTCTCACACAGAACACGGTTGGGCACACGGTTCCAATACGGTATACTCGGTTATACACGGGTTGACTGGCACGAGTATTGAGCTCCAACCGTGCCTGGGGATGAGTTGGTACGACTCGAATGTAGCATGAGTATGTACGAACAAAGCACGGATATACTCGGTCAAGCAAGGTTTGTCACGGTTTGAACACGATTTGCAAAACGATTTTCATACGATTCATACGATTGTTGTACGGTTCCAAGTACGGTCTAGTACGGTCTGTTACGGCCTAGTACGATTAAACACGACTTTTACTCGATTAACTGGACATTTACAGGGTTTACATACGGTCCCACCGACTTTTGTTCGAGTTATGCTCGAATTATCACACATTCGTGTATGTTTTGATATAAATTGACTCGTTTTGATGGCTTGGCTTCATAAATTTTCGAACTTTCAACAGAGAAGTATAGGAAAATGGCAGATGACAGAATAAGGGAATTAGAAATCATGATAAGACTGATAGACATTGAGATTATTTTGGCCAAAAGGCGTGAGGGGAGACAAGAACAAGTCAACAGAGTTTTGTACAGACATAGAGACCATGTCTGGTCGTACTTGACCATGTATAATTCCTACTTGAACCGTATTGGTCGTATGGCGATCGTATGAAACCGTATTGGTCGTATGGCGATCGTATAAAACCGTGTGTACACTCGTGTGAATCGTACGGTGATCGTGTGACATTCGAGTGTTAATCCGGGTGTTGGATGTAGGACTTGGGAACGGTTTCACACGATTCCATACGATTTATATACGATATTGACACCGTTGAGCTCACTCGTGGAGTGGACTTCATGTGCGGTTGTATATACGGTCTCGTACGGTCTCACACGGTCGCTCACGGTCTTGTACGATCGCTAATACGATTATACACGGACATGGCACCCGTGTCAGTTTTTTAAAAGTTTTAAAAATCATACACGGCTTTCACGGATACACTCGAATGGCCCGAGTGTAACTCGGATAAGGCCACGGTTGGTTCGGTTGTATGTACGTTTTACACGGATGGCCAACCGTATAAGCCGTGTGTTCTGTGTGAGACAGGCTTAACAATCTTTAACTGGTAATTTGTGATCTTCCCTACAATCGCCTGACTATCAGCGACCTTTCTACAATTACCTACGACTGGCGTGCGATCACCAGCGACCACCGAAAGACTATCCGCGACTAGACATAAATCACATGACCACACAACAGATCGGAAGTGATTGTGGAACCTTCGTACGAATATCGTACGAATACCAGTGACTTGACACACGATCGTCAACAACCTGTCTTACGGTGGTCGCAGATGCATCGCCAATGTGACTGCGAATCATTTTCTAGAATTTAGTCGCCGACAATAGCAGACGATCGGCGGTTTCAGAGGTCTCAGAGGTCGCCAGTGGTCTTTAACGATCGCAAGCGCTAGTGGGACTGTAGCCTTAAAGAACGGAAGGACTGACCGACGAATAGAAAGGCGGGAGAGGATCTATATAAGCAAACTTTGCTTCCGATCCAATCCCATTTCTCAAAATGACTATCTTCAGCATTATGCTCTTGTATGTATACATGTAATTGGAAATAAAATATGTTTAAACTAATAGAAAGGCGGACGGACGATCTCATGGATTGAGTGTTATGTGACTATTCTTTTTTATAAAAAAGTCACATAAAATGGAAATTTAGTCACATAAAAAGAATCGGATCTCTGTCACACAATCATTTTAACCTGGGTACACCATAAATCTTTGGTTTAGACATATTTTATTAGTAATTATTTGCATGAATAGTGTACAAACACAAACGAAAAGGGACACGACGGCAAAACTGCTTATTTGGTTTCTCTCCAAACACCGTATCATGATCATCTACACTCGTTTTATACAGAACTGAATGCAATGTATTGAACTAGAATAATTGCAATGAAATTACCAAATCAGTTATTTCGGCGGAATATCCCACCGTAAATCTTTGTGCTAAAATCAACATATGATAAAAGAGCAATGAAAATGACCATTGTTATTATGGATTTATAACATAACACGTGGCTTCAGCGTGACGTAACACTATCATTTATTTTTTGATAATCATGGGCATATAATCACTAGTGAATAACATTCGAACGACCGAATGACATTCTCGTCCTGAACGATTCATACGCGCTGTCAAAACAAACAAACTGGCGGACGGTGATCGACCTACCTGTCCACGATTGAGTCACGATAGATGGCAAAGGATTGTTGGCACTTGCGCCTTAATTTCGATAAAATAATACAAATTGTAATCGCTGTCCGGAATCATATACAAAATGTATGCCAAAAAAGACCTACCAGCTACTCTGACCCATACAATCAATTCTACATTTAGATTAAAATGCCTCCTCAACTTTGCATTTTCTTCACCGCATGTCCTTTTGTTTATGCAGATTTCTACTCATACAAATATCTCATCAATCAACAACAATAGTCATCTGAATCCAGCACAGCACAAACATATGCTATACTCACTAACTCAGCTGATCGCGAAAATCTTCCTCCTGTTCCAACACATTTTATGCAGCAGTTCGTACTGAATCTTTTGTCCATTTCAAACATTTTCACTGAACTTGAATCGAGATTTTTTTTCTCGGTGGAAATGTCCATGTCCATGTGTATACATACAACACTAATGAAGGGCTTAATATACCAAAACGAAGGCGCATTTCGAATCCCATTGACAGTGAGTGTCGGACGTGTTGGCTACTGTATGTAGGTCTTCATGTAAATGGCGCGCTTTACATAGACACATGTTGTGTACAATGACGTCAAAATGTGACGTGTTTGTAACTATGTATGTCAAAACTGTAACTCAAAAATTAAATTGACGTGTTTCTGTATGTTTTTGTATCATAAACTATCACAGTTAAATTGAATACCAGAGAGGTCTGAATTAGATCCTGGTTGATATGACAGTAAGTAAAAAATAAAGTTGGAAAATTTGGACCTACTTTGTCCCAGTTACCTAGCGAACCTAATAACACCTTTCATTCATCATTTCTATATGTAAGGAGAATTTATAACAATCCACGTTACTGCTGAAATATTGGCTGCAAATAACATTTGTGTGTGTTATGTTATAAATAGGATCTTGCATTCGTGTTCATGATTATTGGATTTATTAAATTCGTCTTTTTAAAACGATAAAAAAAACTCGCTAAAGCTCGTTTTTTATCGTTTTAAAAAGACTCATTTAATAAATCCAATAATCAAGAACACTCATGTAAGATCCTCTATATAATTTATGCTCATAGTTATCACCTGGGTGGTAATATTGATACGTTTCTGCGCACAGGAAATGTCACAGATGTTCAAACTTCAAACACATGTATTTCTGCATTGTTTACAACTAGCAGCTGAGTGTACAGTGCAGTTGCCCTGGCTGCAGATACCGTCTCAAAATACTATGTATAAATGTATTGCGGGAAGCGCTCAGGCTTGTGTTATGCATAAACCGAGCGTGACCTCAAACTTGAGAAAATAACTTGAATTTTTGATGATATATTTTATCATTATAATGTGTTATCATAATTAAGTTAAACTGATATTTTCATTACAAATCTTTCGAAATCTTTCAGACCAACGACTTTTAAAAATTACTACAGATGACAAAGAATAAAATTGATCGGTTTTATGTACTAAATAGAACAACCAACAAATAAAATAGTTTTGAAACAAATACATATACTTCAACCATTTTATTGAACATGAAAACAAATTTAAAAGTCTTTTTATGACTGTTGTAGCCTTTAGCACTCTACTGGCTAGTCCAAACATTTAGACGTATCTACATGCCCCTTATTTTATAATTATTTATCGTGCATGTAACGTCTAAAAGGGGTCCTATAGTCAAACAACTAGGTCTGACGGGTCACGGGTTCGCCGAGTCCATTTTTAAGGGAGATCAGCATTTCGGATATCCACGTGCCATTTATAAAAGAAAATGTTCAGTTATAGGTATAAAGAATAAGCGCATTAGTTATCGGAAATATAGCGTAGTGGATAAGTCGTAGGACCATAAATAAGTATATGATCGGCGAACATTTTATTAGGAGCAGGTTCGAGTCTCGCATCAACCTAAAATATTTTTTTGCTAAAAATATTAAGGAAAGTCCCCTTAAGAGCATTAGTTTTGTTGTGCATTAAGAAGCCACTTGTACAAGACATTTGCTAAAACTTATATTGATATTCATACTTTAGCATCGATTTATTAATGAAAATATGGCTAATATAGGACTCGAACTCAAACAAAGGCACCATTCCCTAACATAGACGAACATGTGCATAAATGGCATATACAATTATACAATATGACATAAAATAATACTCTACTATTCATTCAAAATTAAAAAAAAGTTTAAGGTCGACACGGGATTCGAACCCACGCTCAATAAAAAACTACTCTCGCAATGTCTTCTGCGTACCTAGACTTTACCCACTGCGCTAAACTGCTGACAACAATTCCGCCTTCAATTTTATCTTATACACTAAACTCGTCTGTTTAAAAAAATGGTCCGAGAACATGCGGAATGCTGATCTCCCTAAAAAATGGACTCGGCTGACCTTTGACACGTCAGACCTATTTGTTTGACTATATCAGTGGTATGTAGCAAATATATTTTCTCACCATGAACTATGTAATCATGCTGTAACAATAAAAACTACAATTATATACAATATTATTCCGTTACCCTTCTTAATTATGTCCACTTTCACTCTGTATCCGACAATATGCATAAGCGTGCCTGTAATTTGAACTCTTGACCACCATTCTGTGTACATGTACAACGGTTGTGTCAAAATCACGGACGCGGAAGAAAATTTAGACGAAATTTTTACAATTTTTTTTTTTAATAATTTACGGGTAACTTACGGGTCTACTTAGATTCAATTAACCCTTTCCCTCACACAAATGTGTTTTCACGCATTTGCAAACAGAGTAGACCCAGATCAGACGGCTAACAGAGGAGCCGTCTGATCAGGGTCTACTCTGTTTGCTAATAGAATTTGATATAACTGTTTCTTTGCTTTCTAAAATATCTACAATGTTCCACCTTCCATATTTCTTTTTAACTATTTTGTTAATGAATATTCAATAGGTATTGACATTTGGCCTAAATACAGAACAGGGAAAGTGTTAAGATTAACAACAGTTTCGATTCTATAACCCGTTCCACAGGAATATATTTATGAGACTCCACGTATGATGAATATATGATTACATTTATCCGGGACCTAGATCTACAGATAATATCAATAGTTCACTGGATTTACATTACCAATAAAAACCTCCAATAATGCACATCTCGAAGAACTTGTACTGGCTCTTTCTTGGAAAGTATTTGTCCAGTTTTCACCAAACTCTATCCACATGTTTTCGACCGTTAAGTATTTTGGTCAAATTTGATAGTCATGTTGCAAAAATGACTTGGAAAAATATCTTGTCCTAGCTCTTTCTTGGAAAGTATGTGTCCAATCCTCACTAAACTTTACGCACGTATACGTGACCTATATATATGTTCGTCAAGTTTGATAACCATGTAAATCGCTAGTCATTTTTAAAAAGGAGTTGTGGCCCTTTATTTACTACTACAAGTCACTGTGTTTATTATATGCATTCCAATCGAGTAAAGAAAATGTCACTTAATAACGTAAGAAAGCAAATTGAGAAAATTGAAATGCGTCTTGAGGATTTTGAAGGCCCGGCAAGGCGTGTGTTAGTTGAGAGTGACAGTAAAGGCATGTGTCTGTCGCGGGTTTTAGAGAGACGGGATTATGTGGACTTTATTTGGAGGAGCGGAGCTCAAGCTGGAAATGAAGCTTTATTAAGCCAGCTTAAAAGAAAAATAGAAGGTCCGCAGAACCCACTTGTGTTACTTTGGCTAGGCATATGTGACTTCATGAAGAAAGAGCGCCAAAGTCCATCAGAGACCTCAGTCATGCAGATGTTATACAAAAGTTGGTTAACATGAAGGCAGAAATTGTTCAGTACAATTCGTCTTGTGATGTCTTCTTACTGCATTGCCCCGTGTATAGCATGGCCACTTGGAACACTTCAAAAGGCTTTGAGTCTGATAATACGAGTGACCAAGCTCTTGAACAACTGGTATTAACATTTAATCAGGCAGAGGATGAGTTGAGTCAGTGCTACACGCCGAAAATTTCAATGGATCTTGAAAAAAATAGGGAAAAAAGGGAGCGATTTTTTTCGCTACAGCCAACTTTATACTGACGGAATACATCATGGTGAAAGCATGTCACCAAACCAAAGCTGTGTTGTTAAAGATAAAAAAAAAAGTCATGGATTTAACGCAGGATTAAATCATAAAACTTTGTGTTTGATCTAGTGAATGAGGATTGCCTCGCTCACTGTTTTTTTTTTTTTAGATGAAAAAAGTTAATATTTCATTTAATATATTCTTAAGGTGGATGGTCCTTCGAAAACAAAATTAGCAATGCCAAAATATGCAGACTCGGTTTTATTGAGTCTGTTCATGAGTAGAAATTGAAAGCTCAACACTACTCACGCCCCCTAGCACCGGCTTTTAAAAAGCAGTGTTCAATTTTCAAAATTTATACATTGTACCATCAAAACTAATGATCCCGAAGGACCGGAAAATATAACAACACTGAGAATGAAGTACGGGCGACATTTTACGGCCACACAAGCACTAAAACCTGCTGTTGTGAAGTACATATATTCTGAAAGTGGCCTTTTTCTGCCATCTATGGGATAATCAAACGTCCGTGAGAGAGGGAGGTGGGTACAGAGGAACCGGGCGACGCCCTGCTTATTTAGATAGAGCCACCTTGTTATTTTACACGACCAGTAGATAGCATTGATGGGACTTTGGATTTTTAAGTTTCATCCGCAGGACTTTTTAGAGCAGTAGATCAAACTTGCGACCCCTGGATCAAGAGTCTAGCGTGCTTCACCTTCTGAAAATCATGGAGTGAGTAAGGGAAAATTTAACAGACTGATCACTGATATCATCTGAAATCCAGTGTTCATGCAAACTGCTGACCTTAATTGTGACATTGGCCTAAATCTAATTCATGAGTTACCTGTTACATCAACCTTGACATCAAGATAATTTTTGACATGGGTGCTATGAATAATGCCCAAACCGAAAGTAGCTCAATACATGTGTGTAGTTCACTTTTACGTCAACTTAGTTTACGCCTGGCATAGTTAAGACATGGGTTTTTAACGTCTTACTGAGGTGAAAAATTGACAAGTTAATGAAATTCCTTCAAAGGGTTAAGAAGATATTAAGCTGTTGTAAGCGTGTTGACTTAACGTAATAGATCTAGATATGGGATCAACGCAGGATTACAGTGTGGTAAAGACAATTCATTCTTTGTTAGATCTATTGAATTCATGGAGATACCTCGCTCACATTTTCCCCAAGATCTGTCATTTATTTAGCGTCATAGATCTAGATAATTAGATGTGTGTTCATAGTTTCTTGACTTTTCCAGAGGATTTACTTTCAATGTGGACTTAAATCTAATATGTGCCTTACATGTGTACGCGCCACGACGTATTTGGGAAACAAATTTATTATGGTGATGAGGATTGCCTCGTTACTGTACAGAATGCAAATATTTCGTCTAAATTCTCGATCCGTAAAATCATAGTGTTGTGACATATAAACAATTCATTCGGCATAATTCGGCTCTATTGCACGGCCTAATGGAGTAACGGTGGGAAAGTTCAAACTACAAGAAATAAATATTGGATTCTTGTGGAATCAGGCAAGCGATTTACTTATTAGGTATATGTATGGGTAGAAAAATATTTATTTAATCGCAAAAGTGTTCTGTTTTCGCCATAGCACGTGGTTTGTATTTATAGGACATCGTCTAACACGCGACAAAGGATCTTGTCGCGATTTGCTACATACCACTAAAGGCAAGCCGATAAGACCTGACGTACTAGCAAATGTAAAAATGTGAAATAGCAACGTCAGGTCTTATTTATAGGACTATCTACTGGCAAACTAAGAAAAGTAACCAGTCCGGTTAACCGGTTACGGATTTTGTAACCGGTTAATTGTCATTTCGTAATCGGCAACGGTTAACCGGGTAATAGTTTCAGCACTACTTGTCGCATAGAGATTTATAACCTCCTTGATATCTATGTCAATGTATTAATGCCAGTGCATTACATGTAAATTTATTTATTTTCATCGCGGACATTGATTTGTTTTTTATATGTTTTAATGCAGAGTTAGCTCTCTCCACAGAACTGGATGTAGATCTAACCGAAGTAAGTAACAGCATGTGCAAGATGGTGTATATGTTTGGATACATAAGCCGACAAACATTTTGCTACGTTTGAATCGCAAAATTCGACTTGAATAACGGGGTGGGGGTCTAAACTATGTACCGATTGTGAATAGATATCAGCGCAAATATGAGTGGGGAATTATCCATACATATGATGATGTGAATTGCGCGTATGGCGCGCAGAAAAAAAGACTTTTACATTATTGTAGAAAGATACACAAATGAATTTCAAGGGCACAAACTACTTTACTTTGGCGATTTTAGGGGGGGGGGCGTATGCCCCCCCCCCCCCCCCCCCACACACACTCCTTCGATCCGCCTATGACTCCAACAATCCGCAGCATTTCCATATCAATTAACGTGACCGAACGGCCATTAAAAAGACCGATTCGGCATCGATAAGTTTCCAGACCAGCCATGTTTATCTGCAGCGCTGACACCAGTATGCGTGTATAAAATCTAGCAATGACGTTGCACATTCTAAGACATAATTACACTAAGTACTGTACAGTATACATTTACTTCTAGCAGAGGTCGTACGTGAAGGAATAGATGGATGAATGAATGAAGCTTAAGCGATTTTGATACTTTTTCGGAAAATTGCTTGATTTTGTATATTTGTAATTTCTGAAATTTTCACTGAGGCAAGTGCCTCGTTGTGCCTCAGCTTGGCTACGGGCCTGCTTATAGTTACGAAACTAAAACGAAATGCGAAAAAATGCAAATGCGTTTTAATGCAAATAACATCGAAGTCTTCGATATCAAACTTATGAAAGTTATTCATCGTTTATTCGATCGTTTTTCTTGCTATATACTTCTCATGCAGTATGGGCCTATACACAAATGATTTATGTATTCTTTAAAAATTATTACTAAAAGAGTATTACTCCATTACATTTGACCTGCATTAAGCACCTGCTTTATAACACTCATGTGTTCAATAAAGACAGACTCTACTATATACACTGTCTATGTCAGTTTTGAGACATTGTATAGTTAAATTTCGAGTGCTGAGCCGTGACTGCACTTTTCTATTTATAGAAGTTGCAACCATTCTAATTTATGGGTAATTGGGCAATGGTTGTCACAAGAAGCTCGTAGTAATCGTACAGTATTATTATATACACAGTAAAACCTCTCTATAACGGCCACTAAATAACATCAATTAATGTGTTAAATGCAGGTGGCTGCTTAAGGCAATGTGAAAGTAAAACAGAACGCTCCTATAGGAGCGTTCTGTTGTACTTTCACATTGCTTTAAGCAGCCACATGCCCTAAATACCAACTAATTAACACAATTTAGTGGTCGTTATAGAGAGATTTTTCTGTATATGCTTATTACTTGTCTGTATTACCACAGGTAACTCCGGAACAAATACATGGTTTGTGACGCGTTTTACCTCTACGGTTGGACTGATCCTAAAGGTCACAGATCTTGGGTCAAAATCGAACTACATGTATACATATAATGGATGCTTAACTATTTCAAAACAGAATTTTCATATAGGAAATAATGACGTCATGAATATTAATAAGAGTATTTATTTTATAATTGCTTATGGACACATGATATTTTGGCTCAGGAAGAAGCTGTAGAATCATATCTATATTACACCATAAGCAAACAGAGCAGACCCTGAGCAGACGGCTCCTATAGGAACCGTCTGATCTGGGTCTACTCTGTTTGCAGATGCGTCAAAACGCGCTTACATAAGGGAAAGGGTTAACTCTTTACAACACAGAACTTTCAGAGTGGAATAGCCCATCGGTGCTTAGCTATAAAGTTTGAAATTACAAACAGTCAATAACCTGGTCAGAGAAGAAACTCGATGTGTGGCAAACATGAATTTGTTGGAAGGAGGTTAAATGCTTTTCCTTTCAATAGTATTGAAAGGAAAAGCATTTAACCTCCTTCCAACATTTTATAGTAAGCTACAATGAATACAATCGAAACTCAGCGTGAAAAGGCCATTATACTGAAATTGGGGATTAAAACGGATAATGCCACAATTGTCTGCTTACATGTATCTTGCAAACAGTGTTATTTAGTTTTTAACCCTTAGCGCGACATGACTCGCATTTGCAAACAGCTTGACTCCAGATGAGACACCGAGGAACCCAGTCTCACCAGGATCTACACTGTCTGACACTCGGTCACTAGTTTCTTAAACGCTTGAACACATCGATTGTAAAAATAACTGCGCATACATACTTTTACAGTATGTTAAAGTTCAACTGGATATCCCAGTTAATGTTGAATTGCTATGTGGCGAGTTGTGTAAATATATCACTCTATAAGTGACTAGGATTAGGGTTAGAGTTAGGATTAGGGTTAGGTTTCGGGTTGGGATTATAGTATAAAATGCTAACAATAAGCACGGACAGTGTTCCCAGTTCTCTATTCTTCTTAACCAAAATTTCGAACTCGGTAAGATACCAGAATCCACACTATTTGACAGTAGAATTGTAAGGTAAAATCTCAATGATTCGAAAATTAGTCATGAAGAATTGATGTGTTTTAGGCAGATGACTGTTTAATGCAGGATGAAAGTCATGCTGGAAACTGCTAGAGTTCCTGTCTACATGGCTTTCGCCCTGCATTAAGCTGACCTCTGTCTTGACCCTTTCCTCCATAAATACGCCTTTCTACGCCTCTGTAAAAGTAACTTTTTTGAAACCATTGTTAAGGAGCAAATGCTCTATTTATCGCAATGGTTTCAGAAGTACAAAATTCTAAAAGTTTCCTTTTCCTTTTCTCTAATTAATGCTCCTTTTCGGTAGATTTATTCAAAGAGGTTGGGTCTAAAACAGCCTATAGAGGAAAGGGTAAAAGACGAGAATGATATTTGTTTTAGTGTTCGAAGCATCGGGGTTTTACTGTAGTTACTTCACGTTTTACCATTTGTTTTAGTGTTCGAAGTATCGGGGTTTTACTGTAGTTACTAAACACATGTTTTACCATTTATTTCAGTGTTCGAAGTATCGGGGTTTTACTGTAGTTACTTCACGTTTTACCATTGCGGAGACGTAACTCATAGGACTCAGATATTTTTTTATGCTGAGTTCTTTCTTACTTCCGACTTAAACTATTGATTTACTGGTAAACATATTGTCTCCTATTGATACACAGCGTTTGTCGGCCTTTCATCTGGATCCAACCTGTTTGAAAAAGCCAGTGAGCTGTTGAACATGATACTGGTTAACCCTTTCGCTGACAATGCCGGACCTGTGATTACCAATGCAAACAGTTTGGATCCAGATGAGACGCCGAGTAACTCGGCGTCTCATCAGGATCCAAACTGTTTGTTACTGTTACTGTTTTTGAAACAAGAATGTAGAAAATAAAAAAAATGAAAATTTGTAGCAGATGACAAAGTTAGCAGACGACATAATTTGGCAGCGAAAGGGTTAATGGTCTCCTTTTTGACCCAGGTTTTTGCAAGGGTTATGTTTGAAATTAAATAAAATATTTGACGGCAATACTAGTTTAGAATATGTTTGAATAACCCACGACTACTACATGGACTTTGTGACTCTACTACGCGTGACTGGTGGTGAATGGTATTGTACGTTTGTGCCTTTTCTCCAGTCATAAACAAGTGGACTAACACAAGGTAAGTTTGCAGTTTAATTAACCATTTCGGCGGCAAAATTCTAATTGTCGTCTGCAAACCAGTTTTGTTAAAACATTTTGGTAAATTAAGGAAATGATATGAATAAATTTATAGTTCAAAGAAATAAACTACAGATATAGAACTAGAGACTGAGACAAAAAGTGAAATCCCTGATCAGACGTCGCCTTGAAAAGGTGGCGTCTGATCTGGGACTGCACTATTTGTCGTAGTAGATTTATGCGACATTGGCGGTGAAACACATTTTATATCAAAAATTAGAGGAAATTAGGTCGGTCACAAGTGCATTTACTTATCCGTGTAATCGTTTCTAGAGCAATAAAGTTTGTTTAGAACAGAACAGGTTACTGCAATACAGTAGAAGCTGTCTTAAGCGCTCATTTATTGATTGAATTGAGTCTCAAAAAGGAAAGTGGTAGTTTAATGCAGGCTAGAAGTAATACAGAACTTTATTTTAGGATAATTCTGCATTATGTTTGACTTGCATTAAATTACCACGACGTGCCCTACAGATAAAACATTAAGACAAAATTCTAAAAATAATCCTTTTCTGTGGTTAATGCTCCTTTTCGGTAGATTTATTCAAAGAGGTTTTATCTAAAAATAGCCTATGAGGCATCGATCAGGTGGCCCCTACAGCATTGATCAGGTGGCCCCTACAGCATTGATCAGGTGACCCCTATAGCATTGATCAGATGGCCCCTACAGCATTGATCAGGTGTTCCCTACAGCATGATCAGGTGGCCCCTACAGCATTGATCAGGTGGCCCCTACAGCATTGATCAGGTGGCCCCTATATCATTGATCAGATGGCCCCTACAGCATTGACCAGGTGGTCCCTGCAGCATTGATCAGGTGGCCCCTGCAGCATTGATCAGGTGGCCCCTACAGCATTGATCAGGTGGCCCCTACGGCAGATCTTTGGTTTGGGTCTACAATCGTTTCAAAGTTTCTCATAAGTTTAATTGAGTTGGAAATAAGTCAGAGTTTGAGCGGATGTTAGGTTTTACAGTTAGGCAAGAGTTAATCAAAGTACTGAAGATGAAATTAAATGTAGTTTTGAGCGATTGTACGAATTGATGTTCAAAAGAAGTGTTAGGAACAGAGACGGCCATATAATATACTGTGTCATGAGATATTCGCACCAAGCATGACGTATTAACTGTAGCACACTTCAAAAGTTATAGCCAATCTTAATGTTACGAAAAAATAATTTACGAAAAAAAGAATTTTGACATTGACACATAAAATTGACCTTTGTAAAAACATACAAAAACTGCAGCTTCATCAGATGCATACGTCCACTAAATATGAAGGGTACATTTGAAGGAATGTCAAAGTAATAGCCAATATTAAAATGACGGGAAACTGACCCTTGACCTTGACACGTTACCGTCACCAGACACTGCTAGTTCAAAATTTAAAGACAGTATTAAAGTAATGACATACAAACAAACATACAAATAGTCAAAAGCAATATGCCTCCATTTATTGACGCAGGGTGGAGGGAGGGGGTAAAATAAAAATGATGAGAAAATTTTCTGTTGAATGTAACATAAATATTGCAACAGTTATTACAATCTATTTTTAAAAAAATAAATTATCTTTTTCAGTCATAAATAACCACTATTTATTTAGTTTCATTACAAAAATGCAGTTGTGCAGAGTGAGATGGGAAGACAAACGTAAATACTTTGTTCAGAATGGTCTCGTAAGATTTGAAATAATTCAACTAACAAGAACTTTATCACAGTAGGTGACAAATGCCAGATAAGCAAAGCACGGACATCAAATATGTTTTGTAGGCAGGTCTGTATATGCTATTGCTAGATTAACCCTTTCGGCGCCAAATTTCTAATTGCCGTCTGCAAACCACGTTTGTTAAATCATTCGGTAAAATAAGGACATGAGATGAATAAATGCAAATTTCAAAGGAATAAAGCTCATATATAGAAATAGAGTTTGAGACAAAAAGTGAAGTCACTGATCAGACGCCGCCTTGAAAAGGCGGCGTCTGATCTGGGACTGCACTATTTGTCGTGGTGCATTTTTGCGGCATTGGCGGTGTCAGGGTTAAACTAAACGACTGCATAGTGTTACCTGCATTTGGACTACGAGTAAAGTTACATTAAACAAGGAATGACTAATCAGCAACGCGAATATAATGTAAAATACCCATTTTCAAATGTAAGTGTGAAAGTTTTTTTCTACCATTGAGGTCTAATGTCAAAGTCACAAATCCATAGAGGTACTCACACACCAAAAGTTTTCTATAACTAATGCCAGAGATCAAGGTGACAATGACCTGAAAATGGTACGTGAAACTCCACCACCCCAAGATGTACTCACATACAACATTTGGCATTCTAACCTCAAGCAATATAGGAAATAGTCCAGACAGAGTTTTACTATAGCTGAGGTCAGAGGTCAAGTCCAAGGCCACACCTCGCCATCCAAATGTGTACTAACACTTTAACTATAGGTTTCCTACCTCAAGTAATATGGGATTTATGCTCAGGACAATGTTTTTCTATAAGGACACAGCAACCAGAGTCCATGCTTATAAAACTTTTAGTTGAGTCTGAGTACGTTCTCAAGCAAAAGCTTGAGAACTCAAATCTGACCAATCAAAAGCTTGAGAACGAAAGTCAGACTCAACTAAAAGCTTTATAAGCATGGACCCAGAAAATGGTACGTAATACTCAAACCTTCCAATATCTACTCATACACCTACTTACTTTGACATTCCCCTACCTCAATTAATGCATGAGATATGCTCTGGACAATATGTATCTTTAGCTAAAGTCAAGGTCAAGGTCACAGGGACATGATAAAGGTAAGCGACACTCCGCTATCATAGGATGCACTCGCCTACAAAATGAGCCATTCCTACCTCAAATAACGTAGATTATATGTTTCGTACATGGTTTTCATATATAGCTGAGGTCCGAGTTAAAGGTAAAGGTCATAGTGAAACGTTACACTGCGACATGATAAGGTGCACTCACACACCAAATTTGGCATTCCTATCTCAAGTAATACATGGTACATGCTCAAGACAAAGTTGTTCTATAGCTGAGGTCAGAGATTAATGTCAAGGTCACAGAGACGTTAACATGATACGCGACATTTCACCGTCCCAAGATGTACTCACACACCAAATTCAGCATTCCTACCTCACTCAAATAATGTAGGAAATATGCTCTTGACAAAAGTTTTCTATAGCTGATGTCGAAGGTCATGGTCAATGATATAGTGCACTGAAATATGTACGAGACACTCCGCCATCCAAAGCTGTACTAACACACCAAAGTTGGCATTCCTTTCTCAAGTCATACAGGAGATACACGTATGTTCCGATTAATGTTTTTCTATAGTTGAAGTCTGATGTCAAGGTCAATATCACAGCAAAATAGTATGCGACACTCTGCCATACCAAGATGTGCTCACGCACAAAATGTGCCATTCCTGTGTGTAATAAAGATTATATACTGCGGACAAGGTTTTCATATATAGCAGAGGTCAGATACCTTAAATTCTGAACGCCACACTCAAACGTGGTAATATGTACTAGCAGAACAAATTTGGCATTACAAGTAATACAAAGGATATGGCACATGACAAGGTTTTCCTATAGCTGAAGTCAGGGGTCTAGGCGAAGGTTACAGAGAAGTGAATATGATACGACACACTCTGCCATCCCAATATTTACTCACACACCAAAATGTAGCATTCCTGCCTCACGTAATGTTCCGGAAAATGTTTTTTTCTATAGTTAAGATCAAAGATCACGGTCACAGTGACCTGAAAATATAATGCGACACTCCGCCATCAATCAAAATGTACTCACATTCTAAAGTTGTCCTTCCTACCACAAGTCATACAGGATATATGTTCTGGACAAGGTTTGTCTATAGCTTAGGTCAGAGAGCAAGGTCACAGCGACCTAAAGATTGTGTGTGACATTCCACCATACCAAGATGTACTCACACATCAAATATGGCATTACTACCTTATATTATACAAGAGGTACCGGCATGCTCCGGACAAGCTGTGCATAGATTCACACACACGCACACATATATGTGGTAATATGGGCACATTGCCTTATTTTCCTGAATAAAATCTATAATGTAGGCCAACAACCAGTGTCGGCCATTGTACATGTGGAAACAACCTAATTAATATTCAAAGCGTTGTTCCGAAATAGAATCGGAGTCATTCAGAACTTGGCCGAAGATGTCCGCTGATTTCCGTACAAAATCCCCGTTTCTAAAACAGAGGTTCCTTTTAAAGAATTTAGCTGAACAAATATATCCTGTCGGAAAATGGGTTGTAAGCATTATTTTCATTGTATGTATACCTGTACATCTTCTGGTGTTAATTGATTAATAGTTTAATACGGAAAATGCGCATAATACATCTTTAAATACTTTCTAAAGTGGCCAATTTGTCTAAGTTATATATAACAAGACCTGCAGACTGAGTTAACATGTTGTTCTATGGTAAGTTTTGAGTCTAACCAGGTACCTAGATTTCTAACACAATTTGAGGGTTTTATGACATGGCTTACTGTCGTAAAATCAGTTGGTTTGAACGAAAGTTACAGATGGGAGTCATCCGTGTAGAAATGGTGATGCAGTCCATGGTTACGACATAAAGCACCCACCCGCTTTGAATACACCGTGTAGCTTTTGGGACCTAGAACGAACCCCTGGGACACACTGTATTGCATCAGCACAGGTTCTGAAAGGTCACCTTCGATACACACGGTTTGGTAGCATTCGTTTAGGTATCAGGTCAACCATTTCAGCGGATTTCCAGTAACTCCAAAGTGATGTTCTAGTCGACAAAGAAGAGTTCCATGGCCACTAGTAAAACCAATACTGTGACAAACGACTGGGGTGTCGTTCTGTGCTTTCAGAAGAGCAGTTTCTGTCGAGTAAAACTTGTGGTATACTGATTGATGTCATTCATGTAGATTGTTCAGTGTCAAACGTTGTTCTAAGCACGTGTCAATCACTTTCTCGAGAACCTTGGATATAAATGGTAGACTGGACAATGGCATGTAAATCTCATATATATTCTGTGGTCAAGATATTGTTGTTGGGTTTTTTTTCAGAAGAGGCTTTATACATTCACTTTTGAAAGGTTCTGGAACTAGTGCAGATTCTAGTGAAGCGTTACTTATTCCTGATGATAATGGAAATAGTTCATCTAGACCCGATTTCAGAGTCAGGTCGGTATTGGATCCAGTTCACAGGATTTATTAGGAAATCTCTGTATGATCCTTTTAACTTCATCTTGTGTAACAGGAATGGAAGCGTTCAAACAGTTAACTGTTGAATGTAAATCTGTTTTGGTACACAATGAATGAGAAACTGGGTCCATGATTATAAAACTTTTAGTTGAGTCTGAGTTCGTTCTCAAGTTTTTGATTGGTCAGATGTAAGCCTTTGACTCAAATATGACCAATCAAAACTTGAGAACGAACTCAGACTCAACTAAAAAGCTTTATAAGCATGGACCCTGGTTGCGTCTGTGTACTTATTCCAGTTCTTCTGTTTTCAATTTTTTTAATGACAAAATCGCTGAACCAATACAGCCTAACCGACTTTTATTAATCTTAAACGGGTTCTTCTGATTTTGACCACACGACTCAACTTTAAACCGGTTCAACCCCCAGTGACTTGTGTCATTGACCGTTCCAAGGCGGTACTTCCATCTTCCCCCTATTGTATGTTTGTTTTGTCTTTGTGCGTCTCTTGATGTTTTTATAGTTATGTACATTTGCTGTTTCCTTTCCTTGTGTTGCTGTTCGGGCGGCTGTTTGTTCTGTATGTGGTGTTTCCTGCATGACTCATTTTTGTACTTTTGTCTGAACAGTAGTCAATTCTAGCATGTTTCAATAATCTATTCACAATGGTTCACTGGTGTCTGTAGCTAGCATAGCTTTCTTTACTGACGAGCAAATGAAATATTACACCAATTGGACTTGCTCAGAAGTTTGCGAATCACTAACCTTTCTTCTGGATAACATATATGTACGTTATGGGAATGCTATATACCGTCGGATGATTGGTATTCCTATGGGTACGAATTGTGCACCACTGGTCGCCGATTTGTTTTTGTACTGCTATGATAGATAGTTCATGTTATGTTTGAATCCACAATCACAAGATGTTATAAAAGCCTTCAGTGAAACTTCTCGATATTTGGATGATATGCTTAATTTAGATAACCCTTTCTTCGATGATCTGATTCCTACAATATACCCAAAAGAACTCAAATTGAGTAAAGCTACCCTTCCGACACCTATGCAGCTTTTCCTGATCTAGACCTTAAAATTGACAATGAAATGATTTCTTCTAAAATATATGACAAAAGAGATGACTTTGATTTTAATATTGTAAATTTCCCTCATCTTGACGGGGTTTATATATCTCAACTTATTCGTTTTGCTAGAGCCTGTTCATCTGTTGACGATTTTAACAGTCGAAATCTCATTTTAACTGAACAGCTGCTTAAGCAAGGATATAGATACCATAAACTAAGAAAAACTTTATTTTATTTTCGAAATCTCTCACTTATTGGCAAGTACAAATGTAATCTCAAGGCGATCCTGCGACACGGTATTTTACATACTGAATTTTATGGTGATGTGATTTACAAAATTCGTAAGATTATTGGACATACCGGTTTTCTCACTGTTTTCATCAAATATGTTAAACAATTCATTAAAAGGGATATGATCCTATAGTACTTCAACATACTGCATGTCTGGTTGTCAACCCTTTTACAGTTGGCAATCACGCTGGCCTCTTTGCATGTACACCGACAGGAAAGGTTTAGTACTACCGGTATATCTGACAGCGACATCTTAAATCCGTAGGCGGAAGGAGGACATCGGATATCTGTACTATCTCGTTTTTGTCGTACCTTTTATTACTTTTCTACAGTTTATCTGTTTGCAGCTCAGTCATTGAGTACACTAGCGATAGGTGGATACAGTTTGTTTCACTTAAATGTTTTCGTTTTACATGCACTTTACATGCACTTTACCACTGTATTTGCCATCGCGGATGTTGTAGATTAGTCGGAGAGGGGATACGTTTATTTACACTGTTTGTCTTTTAGGATGGGAATGGAATAAGTGTGAGGTTGGGGGCCCTTAAACCGGTTTAAACCCCCAGTGAATTTTGCCAATGACCGTTCCAATCGCATTTCACATGAGTCTAATGTACTAGAACATTTGATGGAGTCTTTGTCTGTTGGGATATCAAGATGGATATTCAAATAACCGACAATGATCATGAGTATTTTTATTCTTTTACTCAGAGCATTTAGGGGTTTTCCTTCACTCTTTGCATGTGACACTGATAATGTTTTTGTCTATTGTTGCATATTTAGCAAACAACATGGGCCATTTTTGCTCCAGGAAGACACTTGTATCACACGTGTTGGTTGTGGTCTATAGAGTACTGCTAATCGCATGGAATAGCCGTTGATGGGGATATTGCAATCCATGAATTCAAATGTTGAACAGTCTTGATCGTTGGTTGATGATACGATGCGAATGTCAATACATGTACTGGACTTATAGATAAGTGCGACACCACCGCAATGGCGGCTGCCAGGACGAGGGGTGTGTTTGATCAGATAACCACTGGGACAAGTTCCCTGATGCAGAATTTGTCAACAGATGGACCAAGCCAAGTCGAAATTGCATGTGAGAATAGTGTCGCATAGAGCAAGAGTATTGTTGTTCACTGATCTTGGGTTTGTACAGCAAATTGTCAGATCAGTCTGTCCTTTAGTGATATTGATGGATTGACATTTAATAGTTTTGAGAGTGCTGGTTGTTTCTGTTTCAATGCAAGCCCTGTCAACCTTTTTGTTTGCTCTGTTCTGTATAATCGTTGCAATGGCTTCAGGCAATGTTTTCAGGTTGTAAATGTTCATTCCCTGATTGGTGTCCAATATACGTTTCATTCCAGATGGCCCTGCTCGAATAGCTCTGTACTGAAGTACAGTGTAGATGGATTAGACCTGGTTATTCTTCGTTTTCCAATACTGTACAAGTCATGCTTAGAGTACTGTTTGAGCTGTGATATGTGGTCACTAACCATTGCTACAGGTAATTTGCACAATTGTACCTGTATATGTATTTAAAATGCTATTTTGAATTTAGTTTTTAAATCAACACACAACCACACAGTAATTCCTCTCAAAAACCACACATATCGTGTAGTAGCACCTTTATGCATCTTCATGACAATTTAAGGATGTTGTGCAGATTATAAACACTAATAATATCGAAATGTTTGAGAGCTCAAATTTTACAGCCTACACCTGTCGCATTCGCATTTAACCCTTTCGCTGCCAATGCCGGATATGTGATTACCTATGCAAACAGTTTGGATCCAGATGAGACGCCGAGTAACTCGGCGTCTCATCAGGATCCAAACTGTTTGTTACTGTTACTATGTTTTTGAAACAAAAGTGAAGAAAATCAAAAGAATGAAAATTTGTAGCAGACGACAAAGTTAGCAGACGACAGAGTTTGGCAGCGAAAGGGTTAAATTAGAAATTACGTATACGTTTCCAATATTAAATAATAATAATTAAGTACACTACATGTATTTGATTATAAAATTATGTATTTTCTTCTAAATTGAATCCTATTAGAGTGTACCGGCTGTCTCATTACTGAACACATACGTGATATAATACAATCGTATTAACTTAACCCTTTACTCCATGAATATTTTTGTAAGAAGTAAGGGCATCATGGCTATTAAATAGCTGTGTTTTGTAATAACATATAAACACATGATTATTTAACCAATGCAGAAAATGTAGAACCAGGTCTATATTATTTCATAAGCAAACAAACCAGACCCTGATCGGACGGAGCCTATAGGAGTCGCCTGATCTAGGTCTACTCTGTTTGCAGTGGCGTAGAAAGGCGTATTTATGACGCATATAAGGGTTACCCCTTTGCAAACTGCAATGATGATGTTTGCTTAAACTCCAATCTGTTATAATTTTCTGATGTATTTCAAGCTTATGAGACAATTGGGGTCCTAATGAGATGCCCAGGTACTAGGCGTCTCATGTGGATCCATGCTGTTGTAAATGCGAGTCATGTTGCGATTATCAGGCGACGAGTTTCTTTATATAGATATCAGATAATGATCACGTATGGGAATCGCTGAAGTAGATGAATACATAAATTGCATTTGAAAAAGGCAGGACCATATATCAGACGGCTTTTTATTGGAGCTGTCTGATCAGGACCTCTGTTTGATAATGTGAATTCATAGTTTCTGCCGCAGTAAACAAAGTCCGTGTCTATGTACCATAGTAAAGAAAATCAGCTACTAAATAGGCATGGTGTAATTGGTTCTTACATGATGATTAGTTCCTGTGCATATTCATAAAGTAAAGTTTTAATGCAGAATGCATCAGATGGGACTATTTGCATTACTTATGGTTTACACATATTTTATTTGTAACTTTGTGCACGGATATTGGATGGAAACGAAGGCAAGACTGTTTAATATGTTTTTCCCAACACTATATCAACTACACTCGCTTTATACAGAAATGACTGCAAGTTATTATACATGTACTAGCATAATTGCAATGAAAATACTAAATTAATTCAGCCGAATATCCCAGATAACACAACATCTATGAAAAAGACAATTTAGAAACAAAATAGAAAAAAATGATTGACGCACATAATTATATAGAGAGGATTGGGGTTCAGAAAAGAATCAGCACACTTTCATCCTGTATTAAGTCATTACCTGTCTTATTGTACTATATATGACACTTTTTTTTGAGTGTCAGTGGGGTTGTTTTCCTAATAAAATTATTTAGCTGCCAATCAGTATAAATAAAATTATTTTTACCATTTGTTGTAGCTTCTTCCGCTCTGTAGCCATGGAGCTCAAGCTCAAACACTTCGTTTACCTGTGTACAATATTTGTGTTTGTGATGATCCAGATTAACTATCCCCCGGATGTTTCAATGTGGGTGCGAAGGGTGACAGCACGAATGGACAAACTGTCCTATAACAACACCGTGTATTCAGGAAGGGGAATGCCCTATAACGTGCAGTCGCGATTTCCAGGAAGAAATAAAACGCAAAAAAATGGCAATGGCTCTACATTTGTGCAATTTCTTGTTCCAGACGAGTTGAGTTTTCCAAAGTATTCTAAAGACATTATTAGAATTGTTCTGTATCATCCATACCACATCTTGCTGAAACGATATGCTACTAACTACAATCCAGAGAGATGTGTGTACAAGAACTGCCAAGTCAAGATTTTGTACAACATTAGTGTCAAGTCGATTGATGCTGATGCTGTCGTATTTCAGGGCAATCATATAGTACCGAAGCACCCTGTTCATCGGGACAATGAGCAGGTGTTTGTATTCCAAACCATCGAAAGTCCATTGTACGTTCATTATACCAATTTGAGACAAAAAGACTTTGTTAATTATTTCAACTGGACGATGACGTACCGGTTCGACTCGGACATTCCATTTCCTTACGGGGCAGTGATTCCAAAATCTGTTAATGTTTCTCTTTACCGTCGGTTTGTGGAGCTAAATGATGATACTGTTAAACCATACTGGTTTGAAGGTATGTTGGAGCCTGAAAGCTTCATAACTAGGGCATATGACAACGTCATGAATGAAACACACGGAAGGTACGAGCACAATAAGCAAAATGAAGATTCGGTCAACGCAGCTAAAACTTCGTTTAATGACACTCAAGTAACTGAGTGTATAAAAGATACCGGTAGCAGAAAAGGTCATGTGAAGATGTCTAGTACCACTTTAATATCAGAGGATAATGGGTACAGTGGCGACCATGTACATTACAGAGTTATATACAGGCAAAAATCAAATGATACCGCATGGCTGGTCAGTCACTGCCAAACAGCAAGTAAACGGGAAGAGTATGTTAAAATCATGTCTAAATACATACATATAGACATATATGGCCAATGCTATAACCTTAAATGTCCAAAGAGCAGTCAATTGGAATGCATTGAACAGATAGCTCGAAAATACAAATTCTATCTGGCCTTTGAGAATTCTGTATGTTCAGACTACATCACAGAAAAGGCGTTTATATGGTTTGACAAGGATATAATTATCGTTGTCAGAGGTGGCCGAGATTACAGTCGCCATTTCCCTAAAGGCACTTTCGTTGATGCAGGAGATTTTCCATCGCCTAAAGCTTTGTCGGAGTACTTAATTAAGCTCGGTTCAAACGAGGCAGAGTATATAAAGTTCCTTCAACGTAAGGATAAGTTTAGAGTGATCCATGAAAATGAGAGAATGCAGATTGCTTATTGTCAACTATGCCGTATGTTAAATCATAAAGATAAATACAGAAAGATTATCAAATATATTAAACAATGGTGGGAGAAACCTGGAATATGTATCAACAGAAAAAGTATTAATATTGAATGACAAATTATGAACAAAAGATATAAAACACCTGTCGTGTGACAGTTATGGTGGACAGCCGGGTGTTTCCGTTTCAATGAATAATGTATTGTCCCTTTACTCCATGAATATTCATGCAAGAAATACTGAAATCATGAATATTAATTAGATTGGTTTTTTTTATATAATGGCTCATGGACACATTAAGTTTTGGTCGTTGAAGAAACTGTAGTATCAGATGTATATTACTTCATAAGCAACCAGAGCAAACTCGATCAGACGGTTCATATAGGAGTCGTCTGAGCTGGGTCTACTCTGTTCATAAAAGCACAGAAAGGCGTATTTATGGAGTGTAAAGGGTTATTTCGAGCCCTATTTATGAAAAAACGTATTATAGTATCATTGCGAATCTTAAAATATCAACACACTGCACGTGATGCACGAGAAGTATATTCATTCAGGTCGTTGTATAGACTATTCAGGTATACTACTCGAAGTTACTACGCCTCAATTTTATGAGTGGATAAAAGACTGGTGTGAGCAGGAAAAAACGTAGCATCGTAATAAACATTTATGCCAAATCAGAATATAAAATAAAACGTTACTTGGCGTCTCATCTGGATCCAAACTGTGTACAAAGGTATTCACTCATCCGCCCATTGCAGGCTAAAGGTTAAAGCTCATATAGTAATTGATCATTTTGCTGTAATATCAATTACTTTACTTTACTTTGTACTAATTGAAGATGTTGTTATGTTACAATCTCACACTGATGCCATCGCTATCGCGGATTGTTTTAATGTTAAAATTGGTCTGGCTCCAGATGAGATGGTCAGGGTTGACTGCCTCTTCAGGGCCCAAGTAAGTAAACAGCTGGATCCAATGCGCGTTTTGCACATACATGTGCAAATATGCGATGAACTCAATTTTTAAATGTACCATCTCGAATGTTAATTGTACTTGTGACTTTTAGAATTTTGATGTCAGTGTGAGTGCAGAATTCCAACATTTTAACACAGCTGTGTGATTTCTAATTACATGACCTTTAACCCAATACCATGAATAGTTATGTGGGAGATGAT